>OY757021.1:111945887-112545887 GCA_963580285.1 Lucinisca nassula
ACCATAACAAAAATAAACCGTGACAGAAGGACCGCCTTTGAACGAACATTTCTTGTGTGTGTGTGGGGTGTGGGGGGTCATAAATCTGTTTTACCCGGCCGCAATCCTCGCCCTTAATTCCATCGCGATTTAGACAAATAATTTGTTCAGTCCGCATGAAGGCTTCCTAACTCATCAGTGCAACATCTCCGTGAACACAAAAATCAAACAACCATAGAGATGAAAAAAACGGTGAGTACTCGGCAGCAAACCACTGAAATGTTGGAGCAAACGAAAACTAACAGTTAAGACTCCGATGGGCCCAACCAGAGACAGAGTATCAGGTACGAGCCAAAATTACATATTTTAAGTAAGCCTTTACGCTAGAACCACCAAAGAATCTGAGGCCTAACCCATCGGCGTGCAATTAAAGAGGAAAGCAAAGATCTGTGAATAGAATGTCATATTACGATAAACAGTGTGGCCTGGTGCATTCTTTCATTTCTCTAAATGGTTACATTTCTGATGAAAATGTGTGAACTATTTTCTTTTTTATACTCCAAAGATAGGCCTTTGTGTGCTCGTTAGAACCGACACAGTGAGGTGGTACTAACGATTACCTACAACCTTTATCTTGGAGCAGAAAAATAATGTATACCCCTGTAAACCCCAGTTGTTCTTTATCTGAAGTGGGGTTTATAGGGGTGTTCATTACCCGGACTTGTTAATGTGATTGTGTAGCGTTTTTGCAAACTGAAAATGTAAGTGAAATGTATATTCCTTCAGGAGAACGGGCCAACTTGGCCTAATGGGTATGAGCACTGACTCAATAATAAAGTCTTCCCGCGCTGTTCTCGCCTCGATCGACTTGAAATAAGTGAAATAATCTTGATAGGGTCGTAACACCAAAAGCGGAAAAATCCTTCATCTTAGGTAATTCGTCCAAATACATATGTGAGTAGTGCTCTGGCTAAAAGAAACCAAATTTGCCTGTGATGTGCTAATTCCTGGCTTTAAGAGTTAGTCCAATTTTCGGAGGTCCTCGGTCTCGTTGCACAGGAAACAGAAGCAAAAAGGAGGCTAAAAATTACAGAATCCGCCTCCCTTGTAGAAAATGGCCTAATGAAACGTAGACTGGCCCCTTATAACTGATATGTGGTCAGTATATAAGAAAGTTTTAACCTATTATTTAAATGTATCTTCTTAGTTTCCCTCTGTCAGGTAAGGGAATTAATATGCACAGAAGGACAGTCAAACGGAAGTATTTGTTCTTTGTTAGAAGCCATCAAGGCAACTGTAAGACAGCCATCGATATTATCAATCTCTCATACTCTTGGTTTGCTGTGATGGCATGCTATTACAATCAGTTTTCAGTGCGAAATACGCACGTTTTAACAGAAATGATAAACTTATCAATCATTTGGGATAGTTTCAAGGCGTCCTTGAACAAGCTAACACATGTTTCAAGCAGCAGAGAAAATCATCACGAAAAAACACCTATATAATTTTGACCCCCTTGAATCCCACTTTTATATAGTAAAACTGGGGTTTCCGGGGGTATACCTTATTTTTCTTATTTCTGCTCTAAAATATAGATTGTGGGTACTCGTTAGAACCGCCTCGATGAGGCGGTTCTAAAGAGTGCCAACAATCTATATTTTGAGCAGAAATAAGAATATATCACAATTTTTCATCTTTAATTTTTCATTTTTTCGGCGATAAAGGTGACAATGTATTTGTATAGGCGTGTTTGCGTAATATTTGAAAAATATCACAATTTTTCATCATAAAATTTTCATTTTTTCGGCGAGAAAGGTGGCAATGTATTTGTATAGGCGTGTTTGCCTCATGGAATATACGAAACGACAGAAAGGAATAAGTTAAGATAACTATGGCAAAATTTTAATATGGTTTTTAATACAGAGGACTCTCGATATAACGACATTTTTTGTACCCTTCCATTATTTATTTTTGTTATGTTTTGTCTTTGGGTGTTTGTGTCGCTTATATTATAATATTTTGGATAGCCAGTTGAACATTTTTTGGGAAAGTAACTTTCCTTTTTGCTTTCTGCTATTGATGTTTCCATTTGGGTCTGTTGTTTCATGTTTGTGTTTCTTTCCCTTTGGTGTCTCTGATGGGAGCTGTGGGTTAATTGTTTCGATTCCTGATCATTGCCTCCACATCTATTTTTAATCAAGTAATTTCGTATTGGCCCAGGTACAGATCCCAGGTCTGCTGCATTGGCCCGAAACGAATTCCACTGGGGGCTTAAAACGATTTAACGTGGCCACAATCCTCTCCCTTACTTCCGTCGCGATTTACATAAATAATTTGTTACGTCCGCATGACGGCCTCCTAAATCATCAGTGCAACATCTCCGTGAACGCATAAATCAAATAACCACAGGGATGAAAGAACGGCGAGGACTCGACAACAAGAAACCACTGAAATGCTGGAGCAAAAGAAGACCAACAGTTTGATTCCGATGGGCCTTCAAGACTGATTTTCTGTCGGAGCAGAAATACCGTAAGCAATGAATATACTTGCATCATCACGAAAACCTGCCTATATAATTTTTACCCCCCTTGAACCCCACTTTTATATAGTAAAACTGGGGTTTACAGGGGTAAGCCTTATCTTTCTTATTTCTACTCTAAAATAAAGATTGTGGGTAGTCGTTAGAACTGCCTCATCGAGGCGGTTCTAAAGGGTGTCAACAATCTATATTTTGAGCAGAAATAAGAAAAATATCACAATTTTTCATCTTAAAATTTTCATTTTTTTCGGCGGGAAAGTCTGCAATGTATTTGTATAGGCGTGTTTTCGTAATGTGTCCTAGTTTTCCCTTTATAAACTGTGTGTTCAACACCTAGATATCTGATGCACGCATGAAACTAAGCCACTTCATTCCCAACGCACGGCGAAGGCGTGGATTTGGTCATGACCTCGGTTCGGTGCTATTTTTTATGTAACCAAGCGGCAAAGGTACATAGTGGCTATCCCTTTTTGGAACCTTTAAATAATTGAGGTGTATTATATTAAACAGTTTTTGTTATATGTGAACAAGCTAGGTGCAGATCAGTCTGTGCATCCGCGGAGTTTGATCATTACGTTTGTGTCGCAGCTAGTACAACGCAATATTTTGCTTGAATTAAGAAATAATCTCCACGTACCGTGTGTTATCGTGATTAACACACGGTGTTGGAGGGCAGATTGCGAAATATTAATTCACGACGGCGAAGCCGGAGTGAATTAATATTCGCATCTGTCCGACAACACCGTGTGTTAATCACGATAACACACCGGGTGCGTGGAAATATTTCGATTCTAACATGATGCTAAACTGAAATACAGTAGTAACAAAGCGTTATCTCGGGGACTATTTTGCAGCGGATGTCGACAGAAGGAAATGTTTACATGCAACGTCACGATGACGCCAAATTCCACGCACCACGTTGACGACGTGAATTATCGCATATTTGCAAACGCTGACGTTTCCACTGGGTTCAATGGGAAAAACGTTATGTTAGAATACCAAATATACTAAGCTTTATGGGGAATGGGTGCACCTTCATGGGAGGCAACTCTTGCAAACGTATGTTTGTGCCCCATGCCAATAGGGGTCCACTCTTGAAGGAAAGAATTTGCTCCGGAGCAAATTCTTTTCTTTAAGAGTTGACACTTTTTTCTGTGGGACTGAGCCTATAGAAAATTGAGGAGGAAGTCCCGAAAGTTGTCTCCCTTTGAGAAATGGCGGAAAAATCTGCCAGGTGTTCCCATTCCCCTTAAGGCAACACACCCGTAAAAATGGCGTCTTTCTTATCTCTTAAACTACATGTTTTGTAGCAAAATTCAAGAGCGCAAATGGTATGGCCTATGAGGTATATACGAAACTGTATGTTTGTTTGATTTGAGGTTAACGTCCCCGTCAACACTGTAACGGTCATTTTGGAGACGTTGCTTACAATTGTGTGGGACTTTTACCCGACATTGAGATGGAATGACATCTCAAGCCCGGTCGCCCAATGAAACCAATAGGGTTTATTAGCATGGACGGACCGCCTCGCACCGCGGTTCCTGGACAGGCTTAGATGTTCTAAGCGGTTTACCAGTACTAGTGTGCGGGCCGGATTCAGCTCTGCGTGGAAGCATCATGAAGCCCATATATTTCTTCAAGCCCCAATGGGCGGGGGCCGTTTGTAGCTGAAATTAAAGAAAAAAAAACCTAATGCAAATACCTGTAAAACCCGGTTTTCTCCACATGAAGTGGTGTTTAAAGGGGTGTTTATGATACTGTCTTAATTACATGATGGAATTTGACAATCGACCAAAGTTACTAACTAAATCTGAGTTATGTTTCTAATAACATAATAAACGTGAAATGAACACCCCTCTTAATCCAGCTTTATATATAAAAACCGGGGTTTAAAGGGGTATACATTAGTTTGCTTATTTCTGCGCTTAGACATAGGTTGTGGGTACTCGTTAGAACCGCCTCAATGAGGTGGTTCTAACGAGCATCAACAACCTATGTTTGTAATATAAATAAGAAAACTATCACAATTTTTCATTCGTAATTAGCCATTTTGGATATTTGAAAGAATGCACTATCTCAGACGGGTGTGTTATCGTAATGTTCACGTAACAGTTATTTATGTATATACTCGTATCTGTGCTATTCCTAAATAACTCTTATCTTGCTGTTCACGACAACCCCTATCTTTGCAAACAGTGTAGATCCAGATCAGATGGCTTCTGAAGAAGCCATCTGATCAGGATCTACACTGTTTGGCATTCAGTTTATGAATTTGTAGGAATAAATCACATCAAGTAATCTGATTGGTTCAAAGTCAGAAATGGGTATGGCTAAACTGAATATTCAGCAAGAGAAGGGTTAATATCGTTGTGATGCCAGACTGTTGTGGGGACTTTAAAAACAGTAAAAATCCTATATTAAGACCAGATTTGGGACTGTCAAAAGTCCATTAAGAGCACTTTTGAACGGTCCCAAAGATGGTCCCTTATTAGAAGACACTGGGGGTAGATAACGCAAAGAAAAGATTGCTGAAACCTTCGCAACGAGCTTTTAAAAGCAGATTTAGTCTTAATTCTAGGTGGTCTCAATATCGGAATTTTACTGTATTTAAGCTAGGTTTTGGCAAACAGTGTAGACCCAGATCAGACGCCACAGTACGTGGCGTCTGATCAGGGTCTACGGTGTTTGTTTAAAGAACAAGAATTAAAGGATTCACAAAACAGTCTAAAAGGAATGGGAACACCTTCAGGGGAGGCAACTTCTGCAAAAGTATTTTTGTCTCCTATGTCAATAGGGGCCAACTCTTAAAGAAAAGAATTTGCTCCTGAGGAGCAATTTCTTTCCTTTAAGAGTAGACCCCTTTTTCAGGATGGGACATGGCTTATATTAACCCTTATCTTGCTGTTCACGGCAACCCCTGTCTTTGCAAACAGTTGAGATCCAGATCAGGATCTACACTGTTTGGCATTCAGTTTATGAATTTGTAGCAATACATCACATCAGGTAATTTGATTGGTTGATAGACAGAAATGGGTGTGGCTTAAATGAATATTCAACAAGAGAAGGGTTAATGGCCAAATATGACCGACTCAGTATATGAAGATAGATAGATAGATAGAAAAGTGAACAGGAGGTTCCCAAAAGTTGTCTCTCTTTGAAAAAAATGGCAGAAAAATCTGCCAGGTGTTCCCATTCCCCTTAAGTCTGCGTAGAGGACCAGTTTACCAGCCAGCAATTGACCCGCCAGCGCTCTCAGGGCTCTAACAATATACTTGTGTTCTTCAAGAACGTACCGTTTTCAAGAAGTTTAATAGAAAACGAATTTGGCTAAAACTTACGTAACATATACCCCAACTATATAGCTCTGTAAAACAAGAAAGTTCTTAGAATCAATTTCTTTTTTTAAAGTAGACCTCGTTTGAAAAGATAGCAAACACGCTGGGCCAAAGTTCCTCAAATCTAAACAATATGGTAGGCCTTTCAAAGAACGCAATAAAACAGAATAAAAGAAATCTTATCTATGTAAAATATGGCAATAGGATGGGGAGAGGGAAAGGGAAGTCGGATAAATCGGTTTGTACTGGAGCAAATTATATATCGTACTTTTTCTGTTAAAAATAGATTGCCTGCCTCGATGAGGCTACCAGAACTGTGCTGTAAAAAGTTACCATATCACAAGCTTTCTCTGAAAAGTATTATTTCCAGGTTTAACATCTTTTGACTAATATGGAAGGAAGTCAACACATCGTCAAGCACGTTTACTTAATGTATTTATAAATCCTGCATTCATCACGAAAACACGCCCATATACTTTTCACCCCTTTAAACCCAAAAACTGGAGTCAAAAGGGGTAGGCATTTATTTTCTTAATTTTGCTCAAACTATGTTTTATGCAGAGATATAAAAATATAAGGAAATTTTCTCTCTTTTTTTGGGTGGTAAAATATCTTCACCAAAACATACAGTGTGGGCACTTGCTAGTACTGCCTCATTGACACTTTTCTAACGAGCATCGACAAGCTAAATTTCTGGACTATCACGTGGATAAGTCCGAGAACATCCCCTAAAGAGAAAACTGGGGTTTACGGTGGCATACATTATTTCTCTTATTTCTCCTCCAAGACATAGGCTGTGGGTACTCTTTAGAACCGCCTCAAAGGGGCGGTTCTTACGAGCACCCACAACCTATCTTTGCAGTATGAATAAAAATAAATACAGAAAAGTAGCCATTTTGGAGATGTGTAAAAAAATGTATTGTGTCGCATGGGTGTGTTATCGTAATATTATTACGAAATACATGTATGTCTTAAATCTAGCTTTCATAGAGCATAAGAGATAATCTCATCTCAATCGGCTGTATTAATTTTTCCAATTGTACGTATAAGTCGTCTATAATAGTATACGCCGCAGAAATGTCACTTACCTAAAAGTTTGCAGACTAAACTGAAATATCCAATTTCTAGTATTCTGATGCCACGCGCCTCTAAGAATCAATCGCCACTCATATTCTTAATATCTTATATACATAGTTATTACGTTCCCAGCTAACGACCATTGTAGGCGGACATCAAAGGGCGGAGCAAAAAAGTCACATGACACTTCTGCGAAGAACGCTACCTTTTGAAGTCCCACTAATTGCTGCTTCTCTGTCAATACGCAGAAGAGGATTGATTTCTCAGTGACACTTTGACGGATGTTGAAACAGCCCTGACGCTCAGAATATAATTAAAACAAAATTATAGCTTATCAGATTGTTAAATAGCATTGCAGTAATCTACTTGGTTTGATATATATGCATTTAATACTGCTAAATCCTGCCGTCACTACAGATTAAAATGAAGCTGCCACGCGCGAGCTTCTATACGTTTGTGCATTACTGGTCTCCGGGCGTTTGGTCTCCTTTACAAGTTTGTCAGTATTTTCAGTGACCACGCCATGTCTGGGCGAAAGTTTGGTCAAGTGCAACCAGGGGACAGTTTTTTTTGTTTCAAAACTAACGATATCGTTAGTTAACATATCGTTAATACCTTGATCATTCGATATGGCGACTATGCGAATATTTTTGCTGAAAAATGTGAATAGCATTTGCATTTCTAATATTTTTGCTGAAAAAAGACAAAAGCTGCTCACATTTTTGCAGCAAAAAAAGCATTGTAATAGGCAATATACTTTCTAGAATAGTTAACAAAGTTAACAATTTGACCACTAACCATTACTATAATATACCCGTGTGACATAGTCCAAAATGACTACATTTCCGATGATAATTTGTAATAATTTTCTAATTTTTACTGCAAACATTGGTTGTGGGTGCTCGTTAGAACCGTCTCATTCAGGCGGTTCTAACGAGTACCCACAAGCTATGTCTTGGAGCAGAAATAAGAAAAATAATATATTCACCTTAAACCCCAGTTTTCTCAATATAAAGTAGGGTTTACGGGGTGTTCATTTCACGGACTCGTTCACGTGACGGAACATGTTAAGCTAACAATGGCTTGAACAACTGTCCCCTGATCTGAATCTTCGCTTGGCGCATAGTCTTTGCTGAGTGCTGTACAGAAAGTACTTTCTCAAAACGTGTTCAATGCCCAATGTTCAAAGCATCGTAAGCCTAACGAGCTCGTTAGCGGTCAAATTAATAACTGTCCTAGTCAGTACAAAATCTGATACAGTGGTATCTGGAAAAATGTGAGAGAGGCTGATCAGAAAAAAAACTGTGAGCAGGTTTTGCATTTGCGAAATCTGCTCACATTTTCTAAGCAAAAACAACTAGGTATATTTGGTATTAGAGACGTTTAAAGTTTAACTGTAGTAAAATTCCGCTATTAAGACCACCTAAAATTAAGACTAAATCGGCTTTTAGATGCTTATTAAGAAGGTTGCAGTTATTCTTTCTTGGCCTTTACTACACCCAGTGTCTCCTTATAAGAGACCACCTTTGGGACTGTTCAAAAGTGGTCTTTAAGACCACTTTTGAAAGTCAAAAAGGTGGTCTTAATACAGGAATTTTACTCATGTTAAGTAACGATATCTTTAATTTTGAACAACTCTGTCCAGATTGCCAGGGTAGGCTGTGATCCTAGTGAGTTAGCATGCAAGCCGATTTTGTCGCTACTGGAAATTTCAATACGATTCTATCATTTCTCAATGCTGCATTTCTCAAACCTGGCTGCTTTACCGATGAAAATTCGGCCCCGCCCATCGGGTTTGAAGAAATGTACGGACTGCATGATGCTTCTACGCAGAGCTGAAACCGACCCGCACATGAGTACTGGTAAACCGCTTAGAGGATCTAAGCCTGCCCAGGCAAAGCGGTGCGAGTTGGCCCGTCCACGCTGATAAACCCTATTGGTTTCATTGGGCTGCATGGCTTGAGATGTCATTTCATGTCAATGCGGGGTAAAAGTCCCACATAACTGGTAGCGACGTCTCCAAAATGACCCTTACAGTGTTAACGGGGACGCTAAACCTCAAATCAATCAAACAAACAAACAAATTACCGATGAAAATGAGGCGGTTCTAACGAGTACCCACAACCTATGTCTTGGAGCAGAAATAAGCAAAAAACATGTATACCCCTGTAAACCCCAATTTAGATGGGTATACATATCACGGACTTGTTTACATGATGCTAAGTTCACATATTGACTGGCATTTACATGTTCACGTAATGACTTCTGGACATACGTTGTTTTCAAAGGCAGTATTCTCTGTTATTACCTGTTTTTACGATCATTAAAGCGCCTACCAATTAGCAGTCGCAGGGGTTTTCTTGACGGAAAAAACACTAGATTGCTAATTAATAGGGAGAAATAAAACAAATCTTCATAAATATTTTATGCCAAGCTAACAAGGTTGCGTTACAGCGTTTGAAGCTGAGGAATGTATGCGGAGTTATGTTTGATTATTCCCAATATCGCATCGGTATTAACCGGCAAACACTTATCCCAAAAGTTTTGGGTTAATGGTCAAGGCAATAGTATTAAGGTCAATGAAACATCCGCTGTGTAGTGGTTATGCGGCTCGCCCTATAAACCAGGAGACCTTGGTTTGACTCCGAGCTTCTCAAGACTTTTGGATGACTCTTTAAACCACGATCACGGCTCTTTATAACCTTAGCTGTTGGTGAGGTGTTAAACTTAAAGAAATACACACATGCCCGAAAAGGTCAGTTTACCGAACCACATTTTTATGTGGTCAGGCTTATAAACAAGTTCTATAAAGGGTTATTAACTAATCAGAGTCTAACTGTTGTTTTTCTTTTTCTCCAGCATTTCAGTGGTTTCTTGCTGTCGATTCCTCACCGTTGTTTCATCTCTTTGGTTGTCTGATTATTTGTGTTCACGGAGATATTGGCTGATGAGTTAGGAGACCTTCTTGCGGACTGAACAAATTATTTCTCTAAATCGCAACGGAAGTAAGGGTGAGGATTGTTGCACTTAAAATCGATTTAAGCCCCCAAGTGGAATTCGTTTCCGCTGACCGTTCCAAGGCGGTTCTTCTGCCGCGATATATTTGTGTTATGGTTTGTCTTTGGGTGTTTGTGTCGCATATATTATTTTATTTTGGATAGCCTTTTTGACCATTTTATGGGAAAGTATCTGTCCTTTTGGCTTTCCGCTATTGATGTTTCCATTAGGTCTGTTGTTTCATGTTTGTGTTTCTTTCCTTTTGGTGCCTTTAATGGGAGCTTTGGGTGGGTGATTGTATCGATTGCTGATCATTGCCTCCACTCTATTTTATATATGGACAAACTTTAAAAATCTTCAAATTTCCAACGGAAAGCGACATCCTGAAGACTCTTTCATATCAAAACAAAAACAGATCGGCCTCAAGAAAGCCCTGTCACTTGCAATTCGAAAGTCATGCCCGAAGTTGAGTTTTTAAAAACACTAGGGCAAACCTCGATGTCAAGGTTATAAGGTAAACTATTTTGGGAACATTAGAAAGGTTTCGTGACACTGCTGGCTGTCTTGTGCTCCAGAATTACAAATGTTTCTTACTGTCGAGTCCTCACCGTTGTTTCATCTCTGTGGTTGTTTGATTTTTATGCTCTCGGAGTTGTTGCACTGATGAGTTAAGAGGTCTTCATGCGGACTGAATAAATTATTTGTCTAAATCGCGACGGAAGAAAGGGTGAGGTTTGTGGCGGCGTATCATCGATTTAAGCACACCCTTCTCCCAAAGTTGAATTCGTTTCACTGACCATTCCAATGCATTTATTCTGTAGCGATTTGTTTTTGTTATGGTGTGTTATGGTTTGTCTTTGGTGTGTGCTGCTTGTGTTGTATTTTATTTTTGTATTTTTTCGATAGCCAATTGACCATTTTTTTTGAAAAGTAGCTGCTCTTGTGGCTTACCGCTGTTGATTTCCGTTTTGGTCTAGTTGTTTCATGTTTGTGTTTCTTTCTCTTTGGTGTCTCTGGTGGAAGCTGTGGGTTAATTGTGTCGATTCATGTTCATTGTCTTCGCTTCTGTTTTGCCTTAAATTTTTCTAAATGCATATATAACGTCGCCAAAAAGATTAGGCTGTGACATCCATTACATTAAAAGTTTATTTAACCCAACCTTAAATTTATAAATTAATTGATGGTGTCGGCGATAAAACTTAGGAAATCGTTTCCAAAACTTATGATATCAGTTAAAGTTTTAGTACTAGTGTTAAAATCAGCGACAAAAGTTAGTGACACAAGCTTGAATGAGTTCGAAAACTAACAACGTTGGCATATTATTCAGAGTTATTTCCCCTTCTTTGCTGAAAATGCGAATCTTGACCTTGTCGTCACCATTAATCCTTTAGATTTGAACGGGTCTTCCTGACACTATCATATAAAATTGTTGGGGGTGAAAGTTCGGATAACTTCGAACGTGTGTTATGTCAGCCTATCTCTCAATTATGTCCTCTTGATGGCTGAAAATGTCTGTTTTTGACCTTGCCATCACTATAAGTCCTTCAATAACAGCAGGAACGTCCTGAAATGTTGAATCTGTTAGCTCTGGTGAGCGATATAGGATCATCGTTTATTTTATTTATATAAGTGCAGGTGTTTAGGGGTGTTTGCTACTTGGACTTGTTAAAGTGACTTGTGCCTAGGGCGAGGATTTTGGCCACATAAAGTCGAATTAAGGTCCCAGTGGAGTTTGTTTCGCTGGCCGTTCCGGGGCGGTTCTTCTGTCGTGGTTTATTTTTGTTGTGGCTTGTCTTTGAGTGTGTGTATCGCTTATATTTGTTTTGGATAGCTAATTGGCATTTTGTGTGAAAGTAACTGTCCTTTTGGCTTTCCGCTATTGATCTTTTAATTTTAGTCTAGTTGTTTCATGTTTGTGTTTATGTCCCATTGGTGTCTCTGATGGGAGCTGAGAGTTGATTACATCGATTTCTGATCATTGACTTCACTTCGATTTTGTTTTTAGCGCTGTATGAGATTGTCTTATTATGTTGGAAGAATTATCATGTTTAAATGTTTCGAAATCACTTGGAACTGCTGGCGGATGAAGAAAACAAGAGGCACAGGGCCACCTTTCTCATTAAAGCTCATACCCGCCCGTACGCCCGGACATCGTTATTTAATAGGACGGATTGTTTTGTTGAAAACCCGTCCAAAAACATACTGTTTTGCCTTTATTTCATAAAAAGTCTAAGTGAGAAAGGTCATCATTAGAACAGACCTGGTAGGGCCCGAGTTTCCGATGTTACACTACAAGTTTTAAGGACATCAGGCATTTGGTTTCTGAGAAGAAGATCCATCAAGAATTTTACCACATAAAGGCATGACGGTCCTCTTGGTTATATGACTCAAAATTTCACGAATAAATATCCATTGCCTCATCCAATAGGGGCTGCTTCAATCTGCCTATGGGTTTTAATGGAGAAGTACATATTAATAAAATTACGGAATATGAACCACCCAGGACAACGATGAAAAAATTTACATTGACCTTTGGAATTGATAAACTTCCATTCAGCTGATTGCAAATATCAATTCCGATGCCACAGGCTGCCCTGGAATCAGAAGTAACACTGTTTTCCCTTTTTCCATACAGATTTCTAAGTGACAAAATCTGACCTGGACATAAATAGGACCTTGACCTATTTATGTCCAGGTCAACCGACAGTTGTTTCCTGACATGGTTTTTAAGGCTTTCTTTACCATATATGGACATGGGGCTATCTTGGCCATGTGACCAAGACCCCATGAACAAATTTTCCTTTCCCAAACCCGTGGAGGCACCACATGTAATTTGGTTTCAATTGGACTGACAATTTTAAGGAAATGTCTTTTAAAATTTTGGCAACGCATCCATCGCAGACACAGAGGCAGACGTCGGACCTTTCCCTATAGTTTAAGCTTCCTCAAAGCCTTTGGCGCTGGTGAGCTAAAAATGACAAATGGGAAAGAAAAGCCCTTCAAGGGGAACAAAGATAAAATAGCGACAAAACGTCATCAGAATGGTGCAGAGCCAGCCTAAGCAGAATTCTCCGCTTTAAGAAAAAAATTTCTTGGCAAACAAATTGACTATCAGGGAGAAGAACTAAGTACTTGTGCTTTCGTTCTAATCCCAAGTGAATCTTCACTTGTCACATGATGTAATGTACTGCTATAATAATAATGAAATATGTTTAAAACAAATTGACTATCTACCCACACATTTGGTTTGGAACTAGATCGCACGTTACCAGAAAAAACGACAATTATAAACGTCATTTACGTGCTATTTAAAAGAAACAATGTCAGGCTGAAGTGACTGTCGATAATATTATTTAATCATGGACGCAAATCAATGCTTGCATTTCTTAGTGTATTCCACATTTCTGTATTACGTTGTCTAGACACCGAGGAAAATAAATTCTACGATAGTTCTAATCAGCTATACTATGCTGCACTTTTAACTTGAGGTTAACCTCAGCATGCTCGTCGTCCTTTCATCGATTCTGAAATTAGTCATATATTTCAATGATAAGGGGTTGGATTCAATAGATTTACCCAGTATCTTCGATGATTGTATCCAATCCTGCTTATTTTAAAAATGTTGAAATACCCACTATTTGCTATAAGTACACTAAACCTGTTCTTGTAAACCAGGGGTCGCAGGTTCGATCCCGGGCTTCTCCAGAATTTCGGATGAGTCTTTTAACCGAGGTCCCGTCTCCGTATGACCTTAGCTGTTGGTGGGACGTAAAACTGAAACACTGACTGACAATAAACCTGTTAGATCTATTATTTTTAATTTCAATAAACTTGTTTCTGTTCTTGATATTGACACTAACACTCCTGATACCTGTTATGGTAAACATTCAGTGTATTGCTATCCTGCTGCTGGTCATATTATTACTGGAAATTTAAAAATTATTCCTGATTCTAGGATACGTAACATAATTTCTAAAGGACCGAAATATCGATTTCTTTCTAAAATTGATTTCAATAATTGTAGAGATGAAAGCGCCGCTGCCTTAAATGAATTTGGTAATCGATGGTGTAAACAAGAGTATGTTGAGCATAAAGCTCTCACAGAATTGAAACTAAGCATTCTGAAACTAGTGCACAAACGCATTTCATTCTACTCCCAAGATACGAACTTATTACCTCCTAAACCTAAGACGTCTTTACGTCACCTTACACTAGGTATTCAAGAATTTCATAAGAAGTTTGTCTTGGCTCCAGCAGATAAGTCTGCTAACAATGTGGTCGTTCTTGGACGGCTCCACTATGTTAACATACTTCAGCAAGACCTTGGTGGTACTAAGGCCTATGAACTGCAGCCTTTGGCTGTAGAGAAGGCTTTAGTTGATGAACACATTTGTCATTCAACCACCAAGTTTGCTATATGTGTAACAGAAGCCTAAGACTAGCTTCCTATCCTAAACGTCATAAAAGACCATATAAAGTAGAAGTAAAACAAAGATCAGGAATTGATACAATTAACTTACTCCACCCATAAAAGACACCAAAGGGAAAGAAATACAAACATTAAGCGACCAGACCATAATGGAAACCTAAACAAAGGAAGGCCATAAGGACAGTTACTTTCCCACAAAATGGCCATATGGCCATCCAAAACCAAAAGACACAAGTGATACACACAGTAAGTAACAAACAACAACATAAATAAATCGCCACAGAAGAGCCGCCTTGGAACGGTCAGTGGAAGATTTCCACTGGGGGGCTTAAATCGATTTTACATGGCCACAATCCTCGCCCTTACTTCCGTCGCGATTTAGACAAATAATTTGTTCAGTCCGCGTGAAGGCCTCCTAACTCATCAGTGCAACATCTCCGTGAACACAAAAATCAAAGAACCACAGAGGTGAGACAACGGTGAGGACTCGACAGCAAGAAACCACTGAAATGCTGGAGCAAAAGAAAACCAACAGTTAGACTCCGATGAGCCCGACCAGAGACAGAGCATCAGGCACCAACCGACATTATCTCTCTAATTTTCAATAAGCCTTTACGTTGGAGCCGTCATAGAATCTGAGGCCTGACCCACCGGCGTGCAATTAAAGAGGGAAGCAAAGTTGCCAACCGTGATTGGGTTAACTACCATGCATGCAGTCTGTCGTATAATATCCATGTTGTACCCAATCTTTTTATATCGAAGAATGATTTTACGAAATTGGGTGCTGAAGTCATTGCGGTTATATATTTTTCTGAATTTATATGCCAAGTCACCATAAAATTCGGGTTCCGATAGACCTTGTTGCAGAAGAGATTTAAGTCCAATATTGAATTTTGAAATTAAATCAGAATGGCGTCTATAAAATTTTGAAAAGGCTTTGCGTAGTTTATAGTACGGTTTATTGCAAATTCAAGCTCTTGTACCACCACTGAACACTCCAAATTATTGCGTGCTTCACGTCTGTCAACTTATGATTTTTCCACCCTTTACACTTCATTTCCTCATAATCGTATAAAAGAAAAACTTAATGACTCAAATCAATGGACACTTCATATGGAAAACTCTATATCTTGCATGTAATGTAAGAAAGCTTTTTTCACTTCTGGAGTGCATACAAATTATACTTTATGGTCATGTCAGAAAGTGTGTGAAGCTCTCAACTTTCTACTTGACAATATTAACATATATTTGGCACTAAGTTATTTAGACACGTTGTGGGTATTCCGATGGGTACTGACTGCGCACCCCTTGCGGCTGTTTTGTTCTTGTTTTGTTTTTTTTATGTTGGTTGGTACCTGATGCTATGTCTGTGGTCGGGTCCATCGGAGTATATCTTTTGGTTTTCTTTTACTCCAGCCTTTCAGTGGTTTCTTGCTGTCGAGTACTCACCGTTGTTTCATCTCTGTGGTTGTTTGACTTTTGTGTTCACTGAGATGTTGCACTGATGAGTCAGGAGGCCTTAATGCGGACTGAACAAATTATTTGTCTTAATCGCGACGGAAGTAAGGGCGAGGATTGTGGCCACGTAAAATCGATTAAAGTCCCCCCCCCCCCCATCCCCCAGTGGAATTCGTGTCCGCTGACCCTTCCAAGGCGATTCTTCTGTCGCGGTTTATTTTTGTTATGGTTTGTCTTTGGGTGTTTGTGTCGCTTATATCATTTTAATTTGGATAGCCTGTTGGCCATTTTGCGGGAAAGTAACTTTCCTTTTGGCTTTCCGCTATTGATGTTTCCATTAAGGTCTGTTGTTTCTTGTTTGTGTTTCTTTCCCTTTGGTGTCTCTGATGGGAGCTTAGAGTTAATCGTATCAATTCCTGAACATTGCCGCCCTTTCTTTTTTCATTTCATGATGTCCCTTTCCGTTGAAGACCAATCTAAATCAATCCTTGAATTCTTAACTCGACTTATAGATATTTGGATGATTTTTTTAAATATTGACAATACTTACTTCGATGGGTTGATCAGTCAAATTTACCCCCAGAACTTCAGTTAAATAAAGCAAATTCTACTGATACTGAGGAGGCCCCGTTTTTGGATTTACACCTATCTATTGCAGATGAATTAGTTTTTTTCAAAGTTTACTAGACTGAAGTGACTGTCAATTATATTATTAAAAATGGACGCTACTCTATGCTTTCATTTCTAAGTTCATTACCCGTTTCTGTTTTACGTCTTCTGGTCACGGAGGCGAATAAATTCTACGATAGTTCTAATCAGTTATATGATGCGGCTCTCTTAACCAGAGGCTATACTCAGCATACTCTCCGTCTTTACATTGATTCTGAAATTAATCATAAACGCCATTTCTTCAAAATATCCTTCATTAATAAGGGTATGGATTTTATAGATTTGCCCAGTATATTTCGTGAGAGCTCGGTGCTTTCTTCCATTCCTGCTTATTTTCAAAATACTGAAACACCTATAATTTGCTATAAATATAACAAACCTGTTAGATCTGTCATTTTTAATCTCAATAAACTTTTTTCAGATCTTGATATTGATACTAATACTCCTGATTCATGTGATTGGAAAAGCTTCGTGTATTGCTATCCTGCTGCTGGTCATGTAATTACTGGCAATTTGAAAATTATTCCTGATTCTAGGATAAGGAATATAATTTCTAAAGGACCGATATATCGGTTTCCCTCTAAAATTGATTTCAGTAAATGTAGAAATCGCTGCTGCCTTGAATGAATTCGGTAATCGATGGTGTAAGCGAGAGTATGTTGATCATAAAGCCCTTAAGGACGGGAAACTTAGCATTTTGAAACTAGTGAATAAACGCATTTCTTACTATTCTCAAAATACTAACTTATTACCTCCTAAGCCTAAGACGTCTTTACGTCATTTTAAACTAGGTATTCAAGAATTACATAAGAAGTTTGTTTTGGCCCCTGCAGACAAGGCCGCTAACAACGTCGTCGTTGTGTGACGGCTCCACTATGTTAACACGCTTAAGCAGGAGCTTGGTGGTACTAAGGCCTATGAACTTCAGCCTTTAGCTGAAGAGAGAGCTATAGTAGATGAACATATTTGTCATTCAGCCACCAAGTTTGCTGTGTGTGTTACAGAAGGCCAAGAAAAGCTTCATACGCTAAACTTCATAAAAGACTTAACAAAGCACAGTTTATTGCAAATTCTAGCTCTTGCACTACCACTGAACTTTCTAAATTATTAACTTGCTGTCTTTCTGCCATTTAAACGCATGTGATTAAATATTGTGATAAAGTCTTTGAAAGATCAGGAAGAAATCTGGTTTAGTCTATAAAAAAATCGAATGAGGTTTGAAATAAATTGAAATCCAGACGTTTTCGTGCTTCAAGTCTGTCTACTTACGATTTTTCCACTCTTTACACTACACCTCCTCATAATCTTATAAAAGAAAAACTTAATGATATTATTGAATGGGCTTTTCACAGAGAAGATTCTCTCTATCTTGCATGTAATGTCCGAAATGCATATTTCACTTCGAAAGAGCATAAAAGATATACACTTTGATCATGTCAGAAAGTCTGTGATGCTCTCAATTTTCTACTTGACAATATTTATATTAGATTCGGTACTAAGTTATTTAGACAAATTGTGGGTATTCCGATGGGTACGAATTGCGCACCCCTTGTGGCTGATCTGTTCTTGTATTGTCGGCTCCATCGGAGTCTAACTGTTGGTTTTCTTTTGCTCCAGCATTTCAGTGGTTTCTTGCTGTCGAGTCCTCACTGTTGTCTCAACTCTGTGGTTCTTTGATTATTTGTGTTCACGGAGATGTTGCACTGATGAGCTAGGAGGCCTTCATGCGGACTGAACAAATTATTTTTCTCAATCGCGACGGAAGTAAGGGCGAGGATTGTGGCCACGTAAAATCGATTTAAGCCCCCAGTGGAAATATTTCCACTGACCGTTCCAAGGCGGTTCTTCTGTGGCGATTTATTTATGTTGTTGTTTGTTACTTACTGTGTGTATCACTTGTGTCTTTTTATTTTGGATGGTCATATGGCCATTTTGTGGGAAAGTAACTGTCCTTATGGCCTTCCTTTGTTTAAGTTTCCATCATGGTCTGGTCGCTTAATGTTTGTGTTTCTTTCCCTTGGGTGTCTTTGATGGGTGGAGTAAGTTAATTGTATCGATTCCTGATCTTTCTTTTACTTCTACTTTTCATGTTGTCGCTTTCCATTGATAACCAATCTTAAATTATTGAAGCTTTTAGTTCTACTTCTAGATATTTAGATGATTTATTAACTATTGACAATACATACTTTGATGGTTTGATCAGTCAGATTTATCCCCTAGAACTTCAGTTAAACAAGGCAAATTCCTCTGAAACCGAGTCCCCCTTTTTGGATTTATATTTATCTATTGTAGATGGATTTGTTTCTTGCAAAATTTATGATAAACGTGATGATTTTGATTTCGAGATTGTAAATTTTCCTTTTTAGACGGTGATGGTCCTCGTGCGACATCGTACGGTGTTTATATTTCGCAGTTAATTCGATTCGTTAGAGTGTCTAGTCATGTATCGGACTTCAACACTCGTAAGAAATTATTAACCGCTACACTTCTTAATCTAGTCATGTATCGGACTTCAACACTCGTAATAAATTATTAACCGCTAAACTTCTTAATCAGGGGTATCGGTATCATAAACTACGTAAAGCCTTTTTCTAAGTTTTATAGACGTCATTCTGATTTGGTTTCAAATTTCAATGTTGGACTCAAAACACTTCTGCAACATGGGCTATCGGAACCCGAATTCTATGGTGACTTAGTATATAAATTTAGAAAAATACATGCCTGTAATGACTTTAGTACCCAATTTCGTAAAATCGTTCGTCGATATATAAAGATTGGGGATAACATAAATGTTATAAAACAGACTGCATGCATGGTGGTTAACCCAATCACGGTTGGCAACTTTGCTTCCCTCTTTGATTGCGCACCGGTGGGTCGGGCTGAAGATTATATGACGGTTCCAGCGTAAAAGCATGAATGGAATTTTATTTTATTTTAGTATTCTTAACGTTGGTTGGCGCCTGATGCTCCGTCTTTGGTCGGGCCCCTCGAAGTCTAACTGTTGCTTTCCTTTTGCTCCAGCAATTCTGTTGTTGTATGCTGTCGCGTCCTCAACCTTGTTTCATCTCTGTAGTTCTCGGAGATGTTACACTGATGAGTTAGGAAGCCTTCATGCGGACTCAACAAAATTAGTGTATACCGCTACAGAGGCAAGGACGAGGATTATGGCCATATAAAATCGATTTAAGCCCCCCCCCCCTCCGTGGGATTCTTACCACTGACCGTTCCAAGGCGGTTCTTCTGTGGCGGTTTATTTATGTTGTTATTTGTTTCTTACTGTGTGTATCACTTGTGTCTTTTTATTTTGGATGGCCATTTTGCCATTTTGTGGGAAAGTAACTGTCCTTATGGCCTTCCTTTGTTTAGGTTTCCATTATGGTCTGGTCGCTTCATGTTTGTGTTTCTGTCCCTTTGGTGTCTTTGATGGGTGGAGTAAGTTAATTGAATCGATTCATGATCTTTGTTTTACTTCTACTTTTATCATAGGCGCGCTGATTCTGAATTTGAGATTGTAAATTTGCCTTTTTTGGATGGTGTGCGCCATCCTATGCCGTTTATATTTCGCAATTAATTTGATTTGCCAGATTGTGTAGTGATGTAACTGACTTCAGCAATCGTAAGAAATTGTTAACTGCTAAACTTCTTAATCAGGGTTATCGGTACCATAAACTAGGAAGCCTTTTCAAAATTTTCTAGACGTCATTCTGATATAATTTCAAAATACAATATTGGACTTAAATCTCTTCTGCAACAAGGTCTATCGGACCCCGTATTGTATGGTGACTTAGTATATAAATTCAGAAAAAAATATATAACCGCGATGACATCAGCACCCGATTTCGAGAAATCATTCTTCGATATAAAAAGATTGGGTACAATATAAATGTTATACGACATATTTGATGCATAGTAGTTTACCTAATCACGGTTGATAACTTTGCGGTCCTCTTTAACTGCACGCCGATGGGTCAGGTCTCAGATTCAATGACGGCTCAAGCGTAAAGGCTAACTGAGAATTAGAGAGAAACTTATTTTATGTAATGGTAGTTGGTGCCTGATTCTCTGTCTCTGGTCGGGCCCACCGGAGTAACTATTGGTTTTCTTTTGCTCTAGCATTTCAGTGGTTTCTTGTTGTCGATTCTTCACCGTTGTTTAATCTTTGTGGTTGTTTGATTTTTGTGATCACGGAGATGTCGTACTGCCGAGTTAGGACGCCTTCATGCGGACTGAACAAATCATTTGTCTAAATCGCGACGGAAGTAAGGGCGAGGATTGTGGCCACGTAAAATCGATTTAAGCACACCCCGGTGGAATTCGTTTTACTGACCGTTCCAAGGCGGTTCTTCTGTCGCGGTTTTTCTGTTATGGTTTGTCTTCGAACGTTTATCTCGCTTATATTATTTTGTTTTGGATAGCCTGTTGGTCATTTTGTGGGAAAGTAACTGTCCTTTTGGCTTTCCGCTGTTGATGTGTCCATTAGGGCCTGTTGTTCCATGTTTGGGTTTCTTTCCCGTTGGTGTCTCTGATTGGAGCTGTTGGTTAATTGTATCGATTCCTGATAATTACCTTCACTTCTATTTTGGTTGGTGCCTGATGCTCTATCTGTAGTTGTGCCCTTCGGAGTAGAAGTAAAACAAAGATCAGGAATCGATACAATTAACTTACTCCACCCATCAAAGACACCAAAGGGAAAGAAACACAAACATTAAGCGACCAGCCCATAATGGAAACCTAAACAAAGTGAAGGCCAAAAGGACAGTTACTTTCCCACAAAATGGCCATATGGCCATCCAAAATAAAAAGACACACAAGTGATACACACAGTAAGTAACAAACAACAACATAAATAAATCGCCACAGAAGAACCGCCTTGGAACGGTCAGTGGAAGGATTTCCACTCGGGGGGGGGGGGGGGCTTAAATCGTTTTAACATGGCAACAACCCTCGCCCTTACTTCCGCCGCGATTTAGACAAATAATTTGTTCAGTCCGCATGAAGGCCCTCCTAACTCATCAGTGCAACATCTCCGGGAACACAAATAATCAAAGAACCACAGAGGTGAGACAACGATGAGGACTCGACAGCAAGAAACCACTGAAATGCTGGAGCAAAATAAAACCAACAGTTAGACTCCGATGGGCCCGATCAGAGACAGAGCATCAGGCACCAACCACCATTACCTTGAATTAGATCTCTCTAATCTCAATAAGCCTTTACGTTGGAACAGTCATAGAATCTGAGGCCTGACCCACCGGCAAGCAATTAAAGAGGGAAGCAAAGTAGAAGTAAAACAAAGATCAGGAATCGATACAATTAACTTACTCCATCCATCAAAGACACCAAAGGGAAAGAAACACAAACATTAAGCGACCAGACCATAATGGAACCTAAACAAAGGAAGGCTATAAGGACAGTTACTTTCCCACAAAATGGCCATATGGCTATCCAAAATAAAAAGACACAGGTGATTCACACAGTAAGTAACAAACAACAACATAAATAAACCGCCACAGAAGAACCGTCTTAGAATGGTCAGTGGAAAGATTTCCATTTTCCACTGGGGGGAGGGGGGGGGCTTTAATCGATTTTACGTGGCCACAATACTCGACCTTAGTTCCGCTGCGATTTAGACAAATAATTTGTTCAGTCCGCATGAAGGCCTCCTAAATCATCAGTGCAACATCTCCGTGAACACAAAAAAAAATCAAAGAACCACAGAGGTGAGACAACGGTGAGGACTCGACAGCAAGAAACCACTGAAATGCTGGAGCAAAAGAAAACCAACAGTTAGACTCCGATGGGCCCGACCAGAGACAGAGCATCAGGCACCAACCAACATTACCAAGAATTAGATCTCTCTAATTCTCAATAAGCCTTTACGTTGGAGCCGTCATAGAATCTGAGGCCTGACCCACCGGCGTGCAATTTAAGAGGGAAGCAAAGTTACCAACCGTGATTGGGTTAACTACCATGCATGCAGTCTGTCGTATAACATCCATGTTGTACCCAATCTTTTTATATCGAAGAATGATTTTACGAAATTGGGTGCTGAAGTCATTGCGGTTATATATTTTTCTGAATTTATATACTAAGTCACCATAAAATTCGGGTTCCGATAGACCTTGTTGCAGAAGAGATTTAAGCCCAATATTAAATTTTGAAATTAAATCAGAATGGCGTGTATAAAATTTTGAAAAGGCTTTGCGTAGTTTATGGTACCGATAACCCTGATTAAGAAATTTAGCCGTTTATAATTTATTACGAGTGTTGAAGTCAGTTACATGACTACACACTCTAGCGAATCGAATTAATTGCGAAATATAAACGCCATAGGATGGCGCCCGAGGAACATCACCATCCTAAAAAGGAAAGTTTACCATCTCAAAATCAAAGTTATCGCGTTTATCATAAATTTTGCACGAAACAAACCCATTTACAATAGATAGATGTAAATCCAAAAACGGGGCCTCGGTATCAGAAGAAATTGCTTTTATTTAACTGAAGTTCTGGGGGGTAAATCTGACTGATCAAACCAGTCTTACTCTATGTTTTCTTTTGCTCCATCATTTCAGTGCTTTCTTTCTGTCGAGTCCTCACCCCTCACCGTTGTTTCATCTCTATGGTTAACTAATTTTTGTGTTCACGGAGATGTTCAGAATCAGAATTGTTGCTGGTGACACTTCAACAGACATTCATTCTCCAGACAATGCGACAACACATCGATTAATCAGACACAGAGTGTGATACTGATGACAATGAGAACACACAGAACTTAAATGACAGCGTAACAAAACTTAAAGAAGTGGCAAGTCAGAAGTCAAATCCTCCTAAACCGACAAGCAAAATACCCGATACTTCGAAAATGAGCAAAAATGCAAAATGTTGTGATGTGTGCAAAATCAAAAGTACAGCAAAGAAAAAGTACAACCAGATTCAATGCGTATTGTGTACGGAGTGGTTTCATGAGTTATGTGTAGGCATCAAAAAGGAGGATCCTGTCGGAATATGGGCATGCCCTACATGTAGAAATGTACCAGCAGAAATTAAACAAGATCTAAGCAGTCTGAAACAGGAGGTCGATGTAATCAAACACTGTACACAATCGATCGTCAAAGCAGTTGAGAACCTATCCATAAAACTTGAAAACAGTCTTGGTGGTTTGAATGACCGGATAACATCAGTGACCAGACAGATTAAAAGTAATGATCTATGTCTTTCAGAGTCCATAGACACTCTGAAAACAACTACACAAAACCTTAAAACATCCCTAGATCAGAAGGCATGTCAGATCCTAAATAAGACTTCAGCAGTGTATGACAAGATGAAAGCTCACACCGAAAATTTGAACAGTAACCTATCTCCAAGTCGTCCGATCGCAAACTCGGGTAAATCTGTAAAAAGTGCAAGTGAGATCCTTGATAGTAGTATGCATGGACAAACACATAGATCTAATTCTAAACAACAAAACACTATAAATACACCTAGTACCAGACGTGTACCAAATAACCAAGAAACAAGTCCTGCACGACTGAAGAAGCCACAGTCTTCAAGTACCACCGGCTCGGAATCAGAACCCATTGACCTGACCAGTAAACCGTCTAAAAGCATAGCTAAATCTAACCTTATTGTCAGAAGTTCCATTCTCAAGAGAGTAAAAACCCATGAACTCAATACATCCTCTACAGTGCGAACATTTCCTGGAGCAAAGATAGAGACGCTTAAGACGAAACTTGAGGGATATGACATACAGAAATGTTCAACAGTCATTTTACATGTAGGGGGGAATGATGCCGATGACGGCACAGACCCTGAGACATTTTGCGACAAATACATTTCTTTGTTAGAAAGTTTGATGGCGGATGACCGACGCATTATTGTATCTGGTCTTACGCCCAGACAGAGTGTAGACCTTGAACCATACATACAATGACAAACTAAAAGCATTGTGTGCCGAAAATGACATTTAGTTCATTGATAACTTTGAGGGATTCTTACTTGCTTCCGGTGAAATTCCAGAAACTTACTATGCCAATGATAAGACACATTTGAATGTATCTGGAACTAGAAAATTACTGTCAAATATGCATAATGTTTGTAAGGTGAAAATTTCTGACAACCAGCCTGCTAGACGTGGATATTTTGTTCCTCCTAGAGGGGGGTTGCAGGGCTTTGGGAAACGAACCGGGCCCTCCAAGCGTGATGGGCCACGTTCCCCACCTACCTTTTGTCACATTTGCGCTACAAATAGTCACAGCACCAGGGACTGTTGGTTTAACGGAAGGAACATGAGGATGCCGGGCAGATATCTACATTAGGAGAAAGTAGGGCGTATGAAACACCATTCACATGTGTGCCCGGAAGTCCCTAAACCAAATACTGTGTCTCCTAACAGTGTTGATCTGTCCGAAAAGCCCCGTTTTCCGACCGACACTGATTGCTTAAATTCATCAGCCGCCGACTCTATCTGTTTGAATGAACAAGTTATACATAAGAAGGTATCAGACTTACAGTTCTCATCAAGGAGTTTACACGCTTGTAGCCTTAACATTCAACATATACTCCCTAAATTGAACGAACTTCGAGTCATCTTGGCATCTGAAAATGGCCCTGACATGTTTGTCGCCTGCGAAACATTCTTAGACCCAAATATATCAGACAACCAGTTAGTAGTCGACGGCTATGATTTTCTGAGGAAAGACAGAGCATCCACTCAAAACAAAAGCGGCGGTGGTGTGATCCTATATGTCAGGAACACTCTGACGTGTACACGTCGCTCAGAGTTAGAAATCTCGAAAATAGAAACCATCTGGGCAGTGGTTGAGCTACCTAATACAAAACCTTTCCTTTTATGCACAGTTTACCGCCCACCAAATGTTCGTAGTAAGTGGATTGATTTATTTGAGGAAGAACTCTCCATAGCTCAAGCTACAGGTCTCGAATGTATAGTCATGGGGGATTTAAACATTGATATGCGCTCCTGTTCCAACTCTAAATGGTTAAATCTAATACAACTCTTTGACCTCACACAAATGGTAACTAAACCAACGCGTATTACGCAAACGTCTTCCGCAATAATAGATCATGTTCATACCAATACTCCAGGTAATATAGTCGAATGTTTTATGTCTCAGCTGTCAGTAAGCGATCACTTCCCAGTGTGTTTTTCTCGACAAATAAATTGTAAACTATCAAAACATGAACATTACACAACTACTTATCGCTCTTTTAAAAACTTTAATGAAGAACAATTTTTAAATGAACTTTCTTTCGACTTGCAAAATTTCCAGGTTAACCAATCACACGTAGACAAAGATTTTGACATATGGTCGTCTATTATCGTCAAACATATTGAAAAGTAGAAGTAAAACAAAGATCAGGAATTGATACAATTAACTTACTCCACCCATAAAAGACACCAAAGGGAAAGAAATACAAACATTAAGCGACCAGACCATAATGGAAACCTAAACAAAGGAAGGCCATAAGGACAGTTACTTTCCCACAAAATGGCCATATGGCCATCCAAAATTAAAAGACACAAGTGATACACACAGTAAGTAACAAACAACAACATAAATAAATCGCCACAATCATGCTCCGCTAAAAACGAAACGTGTGAAATCCAAACGCTTACCAGAGTGGTTCAACGCGGATATTAAGGAAATGCAGAACAAAAGAGATACTCTTAAACGCTTAAAAATGTGGTCTGACTATAGAAAAACTCGCAACGAAACAAAGCAACTAATAAGATATGCAAAACGGAAATATTTTTCAGATAAAGTTGATAACGCAAAAGACACCAAATCAATATGGAAACATCTGCGGGCTGTTAACACTGGGACCAAACCGACGACTAATAACCTTCCAACAGAGCTTCTTATAAATGGTGATCGAATAATCAGTTCTGAAAAAATTGCTTCTGAACTTAATAATTATTTTTCGACAGTAGCCGAAAAATTTCAAGACAACTCTGATATAATTCATACAAGTACAGATAAGATAAAACATTTTGTTAATTCTAAAGTTCCTGGCGACATCAGTTTCCAAATTCCTTTTGAAACGGAGCAAGTTACTTCATTTATTGATAAATTGGACTCCGCCAAAGCAACCGGTTTAGATGGTTTAGGACCGAGGATTTTAAAACTTGCGGGTAGTTGCTTAGCGCCTTCTATTTCTGATCTCATTAATAAAAGCACAGTGACTGACCACTTCCCAGCTCAACTTAAAAGAGCCAAAATTCTCCCTATCCATAAAAGTGGGTCAAAGTCCGACCCGTCGAATTATAGGCCAATATCGATTTTGCCTACAGTATCAAATTTTTTTGAAAAAACACGTAAACAAACATTTAATGGGTTATCTAAATAAGCATAAACTTTTATTTGACAATCAATCTGGTTTTTGTCCCAAACATAGTTGTCAAACTGCCTTAATCAAACTTTTTGATAAATGGATGGAATGTATTGATAACGGCGACATAATGGGGACATTTTTCCTTGATTTTCGGAAAGCCTTCGATCTGGTTGATCATGAAATTCTGTTAAATAAACTGTCACTGTACAAATTTAACCCTTTCACTCTTCGTTGGTTTGAATCATATCTACAATCCCGTCAACAAGCAATTCAATGTGAAATCAGATTAACTGAGTTTGCGGAAGTACGGGCAGGTGTGCCTCAGGGTTCCATCTTAGGTCCAACCCTCTTTCTTTTATTCATAAACGATTTACCTCTCCATTTTGAAACATGTTCATCTGATATTTATGCAGATGATACAACAGTTTACACCAACCACAAACACTTAGACACTTTTGAATGTAGGACTTTTCAATTCGAAGAAATGGAGTAAAGATAATAAATTAACATTGAACTTAAACAAAACTACCTACATGACGTTGGGCACAAGAAGGCGTCTAAGTAACTGCCGCGAACTAAACTTACAAGTTGACGGTATCAGTATTGAAAACGTCACCTCACAGAAATTACTAGGGCTATATATCGATGAAAATTTGACGTGGACAAAACACATAGACCATTTGTGCTCAACTATTTCATCTAAGATCTCACTTTTGAGGCAACTGGCTGAATACGTTACAAGTAATATTCAAAAACGCTTTTATCAAGGATATATTCTTCCTTTGATAGACTATGGGTCAGTCACATGGGGGTCGACATCTAGCACTAATCTGGAACGCCTATCAAAATTGCAAAAACGAGCTGCTCGAATTATACTTAAAGCTGACTTTAATACACCATCCGACTTTATGTTCAAAGAACTAAATTGGCTCTCTGTTGAAAGTAGAATGAAATATACAAGGCAGTGTTTACATATAGAGCTCTAAATAATATGGCCCCTGGGTATATAAAAGAACTGCTGACGCCCATGTCTGAAACTCACTCGTTAAATCTGAGATCAAGAGAAAACGGAACGCTATACATCCCAAAAGCTAAAACTTTATTATACAAAGGTTCATTCGCCTGTTCAGCTCCACAGCTATGGAATGCTCTTCCTCAGGAAGTAAGAGACACAGATTCGCTTTCAACATTTAAAAATTGATTCCAAAAATTTTATAGGCTTCCATGCTATCTTAACCAAAATTTAACATTATTATACACTAAATTCTTAAGCTTTTATGCCGGAGTGAACAGCCAGTCAGTCTCTGTGCCGGAGAGACAGCGGTGTGTAATGTAGCTGTTTGGCAGTCTGGACATTTGCTCCGCCACAGGACTCTCTGCTAGACTGTTCAGTTGACTGTACACTGATTTTTACCTCGGTACAGATACTGAATGGTTTTAATGATACAAGACTTTCTGTTTTAGTAAACTGACTACTGTGATACTTAAAGATTTTAACTCTTGAAGATTGTCTATGTTATTTAATCCTATGATTGTTTACTTGTATCTTATGCTTACATAGATGTTTCATACGCTCCCTTTGGATACATATATGTTTTAATAAGTGCATTTTAAATAGAAGGGGTACCATTTTAAACGCAGTTATTCATGCTAAGTCCTGTTTAAATTTTTGCACTTGTGCCATGTCTTATGTGATTTTAACCTCCTTTTTGTTTTCCAGCATTGTTTCATCATTTATGGTTTCATGAATCTTGTGACAATGTGTATGATTGTATGTATATATGTATATAGTTTTTATAGAGGGCCGCAAGGTAGAATAGCTTATTAGCTAATTGTGTCACCCTCTCAAAATATTGTACAAATAAAATAAAATAAATAAATAAACCTGTGATATGGGAAGTTAGTCCCTAGCTCTAACCAAAGAGGTTAACGTAGCTACACAATCATCAGCACCTTCAGCCGTCGAAATAGTGCACTGATGCGTTAGGGGCCTTCATGCGGGCTGAACAAATTATTTGTCTCAATCGCGACGGAAGTAGGGGCGAATTTTGTGGCCACGTAAAACCGAAGCCCCCCCCCAAACGGAAGTAAGGGCGAACTTTATGGCCACGTAAAACCGAAGCCCCCCAACCCCCCAACCCCCTGTGGAATTTTGTTCACTGACCGTTCTCAGGCCGTTTTTCTGTTGTGGTTTATTTTTGTTATGGCTTCTCTTTGGGTGTGTGTATCGCTTACATTATTTTGCTATGGATAGCCAATTGGCCATTTTGTGGGAAAGTAACTGTCCTTTTGGCTTTCCGTTAGTGGTGTTTCCATTGGCTTTTTGTTGTTTCATGTTTGAGTTTCTTTCCCTTGTTTCTCTCATAGGAGCTGTGGGCTAATTGTATCGATTCTTGATCATTGTCTTCACTTCTATTGTGTTTCTGTGTATACGGAATACGTTATCTGAGTTAGTTAATCAGTTAATTCATTTTAGACAAACGTACTAGATAAAAACGCGTCAACTTTTGGCCTTGGATCTGGGAAGGTTTGCGAATTCAGTATAAAGTTTTGAAGAGCGGAAACGTATCTGTGTAGTTTGGTCTTCAGGGCAGTCAGCGCAACCATATAGAAGGATTTTGTTGACTGACCACAACTCGATACCTTATTTATCGATTCTTACCTTATACACATGATTGTTTGTTAGTGTGGTATGCGATGTATCTGTCACTGCTAAACATCAACGAAACGGATTATCGTAAAATGTGTGCTTTTGTCTGAAATAGATGCCGCTGCAAAGAGCCGCAATCAAGTCGACGACGAGCATAATGTGTGTTCCGTAGCCCCGTGCCGGAATGATACAATTTTATAAGTTTTTGTAGCATTTAAGCATGTTGTTGATAGGAGCTGTTACAATTTTGCATGAAATGTTCTAGCTTCGCGTCGTGGGTGGCATTAAGGAGTTATATTACTGTCGTGACCTTGCGCAGTATATGTCGAGACGTACATCCACCAATTGGTAGTACAAGGGAGGAGAGATACTCCGTTGTCATACCATTTACTATCTTACAAATGATTAAGTGTTAATATCCCTTATAGACGATAGACAATAACCACCCTGAACCCAGTAGTACAAAGCATCGTTAGCTTGACGGGCTTCTTCCTGAGTGCACTTATTCCAAATAACATTTTCGCCCTAAAGAAGATGTTTATATTTAAAATTTGTATTGTCTGGAGAGATTTCTATTAAGTTTAAGATTACGTCTTGGGATTAGTCATTCGAGACCATGTCTTGGTTTGTATATATGTTCTAGAAAATGAAAAAAGGTATAAGTCCTATATATTTATATTGATTGGAATTTTTTTATTTCTTGCACATTTACACTATGTGGCGAACGGTAAGGTGTGTTAAGTTTATGAGGGTATATCACAGGTTCAGATTTTGCTGGTGCAATTTAGAAGCATAGGTTTTTCTCATGCAATGGCTTATCAACTGCGAGGAGTCTTATTCAAACGTGTTTGTCGCAGCTCTATCGTTCATATTAATATGAAAAAGGAGAAAACCTGAAAAGGAATCTTGTGGTATTCCGGCATTTATATTTGATTAAGAAGAGTCACTTTGGATAATACTACACTCTATTTTCTTTCTGTTAGATAAACACTGACAGAAGAAATCCAGAAACATCAAGTTGACAGAATTTATTTAGTAACAAACCGCTTTGTGCCAAATGCGATCAAATGTCTTATAGATATCGCACAGCACTACATGAACTTACTTTCCTCGTTCAAGATATTACGAGTCCTTCGTTGGTTGAATGCGGCATCTTCAGGAATAAACTAGAAGTTGAGGCAATGATAAGGAATCGATACAATTAGCCCCAAGCTCCCATTAGAAACACCAAAGGGGTTGAAAAAAATAGTCGAAGCCAAAAGGACAGTTATTTTCCTAATAAATGGCCAAATGGCTATCCAAACCAAAACATATAAGCGATACACACTCTCAGGGACAAGCCATAACAAAATAAATCGCGACGTAAGAACCGCAATGGGACGGTCAGTGAAACGAATTCCACTGCTGGTTTGGGGTGGGGGGGGGCGTGCTTAAATCGATTTTACGCGACCGCAATCCTCGCCCTTACTTCTGTCACGATTTAGACAAATGAATTATTCAGTCCGCGTGAAGGCCTCCTAAATTATCAGCGCAACTCTCCGTGAACACAAAATTCAAACAACCACATATATTAAACGACGGTGAGGACTCGACAGCAAGAACCCGCTGAAATGCTGGAGCAAAAGAAAACCAACAGTTAGACCCCGACTTTAAAGCACTGACTGTAGTGCGGTTAGAACTTCGTGGATATGGGTGTAATTGAGGTGTTGCGGAACAGCTTTACAAAAGGTTCTCCGAAGGGAAAGACGGCTGATGACGCATCATCTTTTATACGATATGCGTCTCTTTCCATATTACAGGTATCTTGCCACTTACAAGTGATTGAATATTGACAAATTTTCTGATGCTGGTATGGGCCGTTGGGCCGACTTTAGATTGCATGCAGACGAAACCGTGTCTATCGTCTCGGCAACTATTTTCCGAACGACTCGAGTTCGCGCAAATGTAATTTTACGCCTTTTGGATAAATGAAAACGGAATAAGTGTCTGTTATCTTGTCGACTATTTCAACCATGCATTAGACAGATGAGACAAACTTATTGCAGAAGGCAATGAAAATTAATATAAGTAAATATTACGCCTGTACAAATAGTGTGATTTTCTTATATCGACATTTTGTCTGACATTAATCAAAGGACGTTCATCACGAAAACATGCCTATATAATTTTGACCCCCTGGAACCCCACTATTATACAGTAAAACTTGGGTTTACAGGGGTAAACCTTATTTTTCTTATTTCTGCTCTAAAATATAGATTGTTGGTACTCGTTAGAACCGCCTCGATGAGGCGGTTCTAACGAGTACCAACAAATCGAGGCGGTTCTAACGAGTACCAACAATCTATATTTTGAGCAGAAATAAGAAAAATATGTTGGTACTTGTTAGAACCGCCTCGATGAGGCGGTTCTAACGAGTACCAACAATCTATATTTTGAGCAGAAATAAGAAAAATATCGTAATTTTTCATCTTAATATCTTCATTTTTTCGGCGATTAAGGTGACAATGTATTTGTATAGGCGTGTTTTCGTGTATCGATTCTCGATCATTGCCTTCACTTCTATTTTACTGTGCGAATGATCGAGAACAACGCACGATTTCTCTTAAATACTTATGAATATTTTTATGAAACAACATAACAGTTTAAAAGGAGCAATGAATATGCTGACACGATTCGTTCGCAACTGATAGTATAATTACCATTGTTTTAATAGTAATGTGAGTAACGTGGACGCGCTAGATACTAAAGAATCAACACTATAGTAAATTAATTTTTGGCCACTTTATCCAAAATAGCAGAACCGTTATTTATAAACACTTGTATACTTTTCATCTCGCAAAGCAACACATCTCGCATTAAGTTTGGAAAACTTACAATACGTTAAATGAAATTTTAGGTACACATCTAGCAGAGGTGAACAATTTTAACGAAGAGAGCAATTTTATTTTTGAAGAACTAGACAAAATAGAAGTGGAGGCAATGATCAAAACGTTTTCAGACGGGGGAGAGGGGTCCATGCTCCTCTAAAACCCCGTATGGTGAACGATCTATTACTCATTCTTGTTGGCTATACAACAGATATGTTCAATATTATGTATTCTCAAACATCACGAAAACGAACCTATATAATTTTGACCCCCTCGAACCACACTTTTATATAGTAAAACTTGTGTTTGCAGGGGGTAAACCTTATTTTTCTTATTTCTGCTCATAAGTATAGGTTGTGGGTACTCGTTAGTACCCACAAGCTATATTTTGAGCAGAAATTAGAAAAATATCACACTTTTTCATCTTAAAAATTTCATTTTTTCGGCGATAAAGGTTACCATGTATTTGTATAGGCGTGTTTCCGAAATGGTTGGTTGGAGGCTTTTATTGTATATTTTCTTAAAGAAGGTAACAAACTCGATGTTTCAAATTAACGTAGAATTACAATCCTGAATGTTTTAAGGAAACTATCTGCGAGTGTTTAAACCCCCAGATTATTTTTTGTGTGATTTCCGATTCTTAATTCGGATGTAGAAAGGGCCGCTCAACAGTTGACTACATATTACGAGTATTCTTCAAGCGTATAACCGATTCGATTTTAAACTATCTCGATTAATAGAAATGCACTGTGGCTAAAGCTTTTTAACCTAGGAAGAAACAAAATTGTAAAGGATTATAAGCTATAAATATTTTGATAACAACTATGCAGTCGACGCTCGTTGTCTCGAATTTCACGGGACCGGATAAAAAAGTTCGAGATATCCGAAATAACCATAGTGTGACGTCACATACATGTCGGAGCCCATTATTTGCCGTGATATGCTTGGTTAGAGTAATAGCACTTGCATGCACAGCTTATTGAGATTTTAAAATTTGTTTTATGAAAGTATGGGGCTTGTCGAAGTAGATTTCTCACATGTTTTGTTGTCTTTTAAATTTCTGCAAATTCGGGTAACCCCGCCTGTGAATGCAATGCTTATCTCGCTTCAGTGAATACGTCATACGGTAGCCCCTCAAATTCATTTAAACAGTTTAGGTCCAGCAGAGAAAGCTGGCCATGAGCCATCTTTTTAGGATCTACACTGTACTTATGTGTATCGGGACAAGGGACAGTACTCAACGTTGACACTGATGACGAGTACGTAAAACAACCAATTAAACAGCCTTGTCATACTTAATCGTACATTAATACAAATCAGAGCCCCCTTTTATCACGGAAATCTTGCAAATCATTGAAACGAGACGGTGTTAAGATCCAAGGTTGAGCACCACGTGTCAGTCTTTATAACACGTACGTAATTTCCGTAATAACGGTAAAGGTATTATTTGCGCTAATTTTAATTACGAACGCACCTGGACAAATTGGAAAATTAAAAACATTGTGAGTATTGATGAACTACTTTGTAAAGGTCTATTATTATTTTCTTTGAATGAAAGATCGGCGGCATCGTTTATTTGTTGTTGTTTATCCTTCCTTCTTTACGTCATGAATCCCGGTTCGAGATACGCATTAGTAACAACAGTAAAAATATATTCAGGGACTGAAAATGATGGGCGAGATAGCCGAAGTGTCGACATAAAAAGTAGTTCGACACATACGAAGTTGAAATACAATAAATATATAGGGGAAATATACGGGACTTAGCAATCGGTTCGACATAAGTGATAGGATTGAGATAGGCGAGGTCCAGATAACGAGAGTCATTAGGAAAATAGAAGTGAGGGCAATGATCAGGAATCGATACAATAAGTTGAAGTGAATCCTAAACTTAGCTCGCATTTTTGATGCATTTGTGCAATCTATTTTGAACTATGCGTTACCAGTTTGGGCGTTCACTAAGTTGCAAGACATAGAACGTATCTATCTCCAATTTAGTAATGAATTGTGTAGAGAAGTCTTTGCAGAAGGTGATACACATTCATCAGGTGACCCGATACAAAATGGCTCGTCGCACACAAAATGCGAAATATACATATTATGAAAACACGCCTATACAAATACATTGCAAATTGGATCTATGACGAAACATAGAAAAACAGAAACATAGAAAAGACAAAACATAGAAAGACAAAACATAGAAAGACAAAACATAGAAATAAAACACGAAAAAAAACATCGAAAAAAGATCGAAATAACATCGAAAAAGTTCAGAAATATCGAAAATTTTATTCTATCCATTTTTCGACAACAATACATTTTTATTTTATTGTAAACGTATCTCGGGAATTTTGAGGTAGCGGGCAGTTGATTATCGATCAATAGTTTAAAGGCACAGTAATACTGCATCATTTAATATATTACGTTATGTGCCAACCCCTCCAGATAGTCCATACATGTATGTCCGTTATTTGTTCTCATGTGGAACTCAGAAACAATTTTCTGGATTTTTTTTCTCACGATTTATGGCTTTGTTGGATTTTTTGGACAGAGATTCTCCACGGAGAAGAGCTTGCGTCCTCAACTCGGTATTTGACTGCTCCCCTTTAGGAAATTCTAAAAAAATTCCAAATATTTGGATGTGCTTGTCCGAGGATCGAACTAATACGTCTGTGCCAACCTTCAAGAAATTTTGTGGTCCTAGGCTCGCTCCCCAGGGTTCTCTCATACACAGACCAAATAGATGGAGGAAACGGTAAAGAGTCATAAAAAATTTTCTCGATCGGTGCTTAACTGTTACTAATGTTTGTCCACTTACTGATTGGTAGACTTGATCGAGTGAACGAATGTTCGAAGACGTGTAGCAATTGCCGGGCGGCCAGGTAATTATCGCTCTCACTTATTGTTCTATTATTGCTCGTTCTGTTATTTGTCGATCTATTAAATGTCGCGTCTATGTTTTGACTTATCTTTTTTGTGTCGCTTCTCTCTTTTGTCTTTCTATGTTTTGTCGTACATCGTGTAAATTTTATTGCTGAACAACGAATATTGTAAGATAGAACATTGTGATACTTTCCTCACTTCTGCTCAGAATATAGATTGCGGTAGAACCGCCTCATTGAGGTGGGACTAACGAGTCCTCAGAAGCAATATTCTAAAGAAAAAAAAAGACAAAATATAAGTTTTACCCCTGCAACCCCAGTTTTACTATATAAAAGTGGGTGTCAAGGGGGACAGAATTATATAGGGGTATTTTCGTGATGAGAAATAACCATGCATCAAGGCACATATCAAACAAATGGCATGCCATTTAATATATGTCCCAAATTAAAGTTGAAATCAAATCCGAGTATTCTAACAAAAATTACGACACTACCTGAAACAACTCGCTGGTTCGATAACTGCCGGAGTCGGCAACATTCTTTCGTGGAGATTGCTCATTAAATCTTTAAATTCTACGGTCATTGTCTCCCTTCTGCTGAAGGGCAGTTGTCAGTTTCTGCCAAAATAATGTGCACTGTACTTTTAAACCGCTAACGTATAAGTCTGCCCTGGATAATGTGAATAAGTAAACTGACCGGCGCAGAAATGACCTAAAATAGTGTTGACTGGGCCTAGTGCACTTTATCATTATGTCTCCCACCACTGTGGTTCGTGCCTTGCTAGGGTCATATTTGGGAAAGACATGTTCTACTTATGGATTTCCAATTTTATTTTTTTCCAGGTTCTCCGTTTTCGTCAAACTTTGATGATCGATCGGCTCAACATAGGAGAAATAGTCTGGAGGAGGATGGAACACAACAAGAAATCAATGTTGAATCCTCTTTAAAACTTATGTTTGGCTACAAATCTTCTACTGTGAACCAGTTCAAAACATTTGAAACGAATGTGACAATGACATGCTTCATTTGCATTAAAGACAATAAGAATGAATAGTATTGACAAATTTATAAACAATCAAAACCTGAACATTCAACATGTAAAGGCGAATTCAAATGCACTGACGGTTCACCGGTGTCAACAAACAGAAACTCATCAATCCCACAAGAAGCACGCTATAGGCATCCATTAAAACCGCTACACGATACGAAGAAATATGAAAAAGAACATCCTCCAACAATCACCAATCAGTATCAGGCTACAACTGAACGACAACCCTCGACAGTCCACCACAAAACCTATGGTTCAGGTACCCATTAGGACAGCCTTACTGAGGAGGCCAAAATAATCGCCAACAACACAAACTCATATAGAGAAATACGGAAAAAGCATAGCCAAAACATTACGAAACGGTATGAAATGTCTTACGAAATTCTTGTAAGCTGCCAATCATAAACTACGTAAAGCCTTTTCTAAGTTTTATAGACGTCATTCTGATTTGGTTTCAAAATTCAATATTGGACTTAAACACTTATGCAACAAGGCCTATCGGAATCCGAATTCTATGGTGGCTTAGTATATAAATTTAAAAAATACTTGCCTGTAATGACGTTAGTACCCAATTTCGTAAAATCTTTCGTCGATATATAAAGATTGGGTATTACATAAATGTTATAAAACAGACTGCATGCATTGTGGTTAACCCAATCACGGTTGGCAACTTTGCACACCGGTGGGCCGGACCTAAGATTTTATGACGGTTCCAGCGTAAAAACATGAATGGAATTTTATTTTATTTTAGTATTCTTTTTGTAAGTTGGCGCCTGATGCTCCGTCTTTGGTCGGCCCAACCGGCGTCTAACTGTTGGTTTTCTTTTGCTCCAGCAATTCTGTTGTTGTATGCTGTCGAGTCCTCAACCTTGTTTCATCTCTGTAGTTTTTTATTTGTATGTTCTCGGAGATGTTACACTGTAGAGTTAGGAAGCCTTCATGCGAACTATACAAACTTAGTGTATACCGCGACAGAGGTAAGGGCGAGGATTATGGCCATGTAAAATCGATTTAAGCCCCCCCCCCCCCCCTGTCCACTGACCGTTCCAAGGCGGTTCTTCTGTGGCGGTTTATTTATGTTGTTGTTTGTTACTTACTGTGTGTATCACTTGTGTCTTTTTATTTTGGATGGCCATTTGGCCATTTTGTGGGAAAGTAACTGTCCTTATGGCCTTCCTTTGTTTAGGTTTGCATTATGGTCTGGTCGCTTCATGGTTGTTTTTCTTTCCTTTTGGTGTCTTTGATGGATGGAGTAAGTTAATTGTATCGATGCCTGATCTTTGTTTTACTTCTACTTTTCAGTAAATACAGATCTAATTAAGGCGTAACTTTACCTAATTTAGTGCCACAGAGGCCTTTCTGATATTTAATCTTCATCAGTGTGTCTCAACCCCAAAGTTCTGAAGTTCTGAAACCGAAACGGATGATGGACAAGACCCGGCAAACACAGCACATCCCCCTCCGAGCACACACCGACCGACGTAGCTCATGAGACAGGTCAGATGGAGGCATCAGGCAAGAGACGCCCACCCACGGATTTATAGGCCTCCCCCTCCCGTCTAATGCAGAGCAAACAGACTCATTAAGTGCACAAGAGTCAGTACATGTAGAACCTCAACAACAAGCAGATTGAAAAACGCAATCAAGAAGCGCTTTCCCATCCGACCCATTTTATTCGACTCAATGCTGCCGAAAAGATTCACCCAAAAACAACATTTAGTGAAAAATTCCATAACTGGAGGGGCTGATGTGTGAGTAAAAATTTTTAAAATTGTCGGGAAAATATTCCCGCGTAGAAAGGTTTGTTTTCCACACATTAACACGGGAACCGAATATTACGAGACAAATAGTACCAACTTGTGTTATATTAATTATCTTTTTGTCTAAATTTACTAGACCACTGAAATAGCGTTTTCGTGCAAAATGTATGATAAACGCGATGATTTTGATTTTGAGATTGTAAATTTTCCTTTTTTGGATGGTGATGTTCCTCGTGCGCCATCCTATGGCGTTTATATTTCGCAATTAATTCGATTTGCTAGAGTGTGTAGTCATGTAACTGACTTCAACACTCGTAATAAATTATTAACGGCTAAACTCCTTAATCAGGGTTATCGGTACCATAAACTACGCAAAGCCTTTTCAAAATTTTATAGACGCCATTCTGATTTAATTTCTAAATTCAATATTGGACTTAAATCTCTTCTGCAACAAGATCTATCGGAACCCGAATTTTATGGTGACTTAGTATATAAATTCAGAAAAATATATAACCGCAATGACTTCAGCACCAAATTTCGTAAAATCATTCTTCGATATAAAAAGATTGGGTACAACATGGATATTATACGACAGACTGCATGCATGGTTGTTAACCCAATCACGGTTGGCAACGTTGCTTCCCTCTTTAATTGCACGCCGATGGGTCAGGCCTCAGATTCTATGACGGCTCCAACGTAAAGGCTTATTGAAAATTAGAGAGATAATGTTGGTTGGTGCCTGATGCTCTGTCTCTGGCGGGCTCATCGGAGTCTAACTGTTGGTTTTCTTTTGCTCCAGCATTTCAGTGGTTTCTTGCTGTCGAGTCCTCACCGTTGTCTTACCTCTGTGGTTCTTTGATTTTTGTGTTCACGGAGATGTTGCACTGATGAGTAAGAAGGCTTTCATGCGGACTGAACAAATTATTTGTCTAAATCGCGACGGAAGTAAGGGCGAGGATTGTGGCCATGTAAAATCGATTTAAGCCCCCAGTGGAAATCTTCCACTGACCGTTCCAAGGCGGCTCTTCTGTGGCGATTTATTTATGTTGTTGTTTGTTACTTACTGTGTGTATCACTTGTGTCTTTTGGTTTTGGATGGCCATATGGCCATTTTGTGGGAAAGTAACTGTCCTTATGGCCTTCCTTTGTTTAGGTTTCCATTATGGTCTGGTCACTTAATGTTTGTATTTCTTTCCCTTTGGTGTCTTTTATGGGTGGAGTAAGTTAATTGTATCAATTCCTGATCTTTGTTTTACTTCTACTTTTCAGGGGATAAAACAGACTTTATTAGTATAAATGAAAAGAATTTACCTGCGGAATTTGTTCCACTGGAAAAAAATCACAAACTTTCATAAATTGTCTATCATAATAATCACATAGTTTCCGTTGTCAGATGATCACATTACCCGTCCTTGACTTCACATAAGAAAATCAGGCCCCGATACTTGTTCCCTTCCCACAGGTCCCGTTAAAGATTTTTTATCACTCAGGACCCGTTATGGCTACCCAAATTGTTTATGGTTATGGTTTCAATGACTCGGGCCAGACTGCGCTAATTTGATAAGCACATTTTCATCTGAAATGTCTTCTCTGGAGCAATGGATGATAGCATTTTATGACATAGATGTAGTTTTGCCGATAATGCTGCCACAGCTTGACTATGATCTTCAATTGTTGTTTTTCCTGTACTTTTTGCTTTATATTTCCAGATTAAATATTCAATTTTATTGGCATGCACCGAAGCTTGAATTGCCTGCGGCATCTCCCCGGATATCATCATAGTGCATTGCATCTAATTCTGTATTTGTTCTTTATTGTCATGTGGCACATTCCACTTGTTCAAACCAAACATGTAGTCAGTTAAAAATATGAATGCTTTGATTATTTAATATGATGAAAACGCAAATATATTTTTAGCAAACTACAGATTATAAGATACTATCATCGCTAGTATCACGTTATAAAGGGGAATGGAAACACCTAACACATTTTCGCGCCATTTGCAAAGGGAAAAACTTTCGGGACTTCCCGTGTTCCCTTTTCTATAAGCCCAGTCCCACCGAAAAAGGGGTCTACCCTTAAAGAATAGAGTTTGCTCCTCCTTCTTTTAAGAGTTGTCCCCTATTGAACTGGGAGACAAAATACTTTTACAGGAGTTGCCTCACTTGAAGGTGTTTCCATCCCCCTTAATACAGAGAAATTTTGGTTTTACGTGGACTTGCATTATTTCTTTAATTCTTGCTGAAAAGGCATTGATTATGGGTACATTGCACTCGCTAGAAATGTCTCCAAAATTTACTCAAGCAGAAATAAGGAGGGAATCACAAAGTTTAGTAGCACCAGGTCAACAAGTCCGTAAAACAAAGAACCCTTTAAATAAGTTCTACAAAGGGTTATTGTAAAGAGAAATGTGAAAATTACATCGTTTGACTTATTTGTGTTTTTTGTCATAGTACAGATTGTGGGTACTCGTTACAACCGCACCAATGAGGCGGTTCTGATGAAAGCCATCCATCTATGTTTGGGCTAGAAATAGCAAAAACATTCAAAACATTTCATCTAAAAAATCAAGTTTTCGAGATATCAAAGAGGGCATTTTGCAGCATCTACATGAAAGGAAGATCTTTTTTACATCAGTGTGATATAGCGAATTCTTTCATATCCCCTAAACGGTCATTTTTTTCTCGGAATCTGAATCGTTACTGGTGACACGTCAAATGACATTCATTCACCAGGGCCTTTGAAAAGGGAAGTTAGTCTCTAGCTCTCGCCAAAGAAGTAAACTTAGCTGTATTATTGTTAGCACATTCCGCGGATGACAAAACCGAATCTTGAAGGTCATTCCAATCTCTAATTGTCTGAGGGAAGAATCATCCCTTGTAGATGTCAGTTCCTGCAGAGGACACCTGCCACTCCTACTTGGGGCATAAGGTCATCTGTTGGAATACTGGCAGCACCCTTTAGACATTTGGACAAGAGTATAAGCCCACTGTCTCTCCTCCTTTTCTTGAGAAGGTCATTATTAAACCGATGTTCGTTCCTCGTTGTACAATAACTGCTTGCTTGACATCCCTGGACTTTAAAAGTAGACAAAGATGTTTTGTGGGCTTTTGTTGTACCTTCCTTCTATTCGAAGGAATTATGCTGTTTTACTTAATGACCGGTATGAAGATCGCTTTAGTTTTGACGGTATCAAAACCTTATAAACCCAAATGAGTATCACAAATGCATTTAAACTATCAATATCACCCCTTAGGTTACACTCTGCTTCTTCTGTACGGATTCCCCATTCTATTAAGAACTTTAATACTATGTTGCCTTCGGTATTGGTCAGACCCTTAAATTTGTCTTCTGTAACTTCAGTTAATCTCAATGGAGCAGGCCATACCAATATGTTTAAAAAAAATCTTCGTATAAGAATGTCTCCTCTCAAGTCACCCAACCTTCGAAAATATACTAATCCGTGGAAAAGAAGTAAAATGTATCCTAGTATTTCTAAGTGCAATGCCAAGAGGTGCAGATGTTGTTCGCATTTAAGCGCTGCATCTACCGTTACTTCATCTGTAAACGGTAGACGCTTCTCTGTAGTTAACATGTCTGATTTGACATGACAGTCTATAGATTTAATTGATCTAATTACATGACGTGCTGCAAACTGTGATATGCAGTACGTCGGTCAAGCTAACCGCATGCTTAAAACTAGATTGAACGAGCATTATCGTAGAATGAGTAAAGTAGAAGTAAAACAAAGATCAGGAATCGATACAATTAACTTACTCCACCCATCAAAGACACCGAAGGGAAAGAAAGACAAACATTAAGCGACCAGACCATAATGGAAACCTAAACACAGGAAGGCAATAAAGACAGTTACTTTCCCACAAAATGGCCATATGGCCATCCAAAATAACAAGACACAAGTGATACACACAGTAAGTAACAAACAACACGATAAATAAATCGCCACAGAAGAACCGCCTTACAGCCTTGGAACGGTCAGTGGAAAGATTTCCACTGGGGGGGGGGGGGGGCTTAAATCGATTTTACGTGGCTACAATCCTCGCCCTTACTTCAGTCGCGATTTAGACATATAATTTGTTCAGACCGCATGGAGGCCTCCTTACTCATCAGTGCAACATCTCCGTGAACACAAAAATCAAATAACCACAGAGGTGAGACAACGGTAAGGACTCGACAGCAAGAAACCACTGAAATGCTGGAGTAAAAGAAAACCAACAGTTAGACTCCGATGGGCCCGACCTGAGACAGAGCATCAGGCACCAACCAACTATACCAAGAATTAGATCTCTCTAATTCTCAATAAGCCTTTACGTTGGAGCCGTCATAGAATCTGAGGCCTGACCCACCGGCGTGCAATTAAAGAGGGAAGCAAAGTTGCCACCGTGATTGGGTTAACAACCATGCATACAGTCTGTCGTATAACATCCATGTTGTACCCAATCTTTTTATATCGAAGAATGTTTTTACGAAATTGGGTGCTGAAGTCATTGCGGTTATATATTTTTTCTGAATTTATATACTAAGTCACCATAAAATTCGGGTTCCGATAGACCTTGTTGCAGAAGAGATTTAAGTCCAATATTGAATTTTGAAATTAAATCAGAATGACGTCTATAAAATTTTGAAAAGGCTTTGCGTAGTTTATGGTACCGATAACCCTGATTAAGGAGTTTAGCCGTTAATAATTTATTACGGGTGTTGAAGTCAGTTACATGACTACACACTCTAGCAAATCGAATTAATTGCGAAATATAAACACCATAGGATGGCGCACGAGGAACATCACCATCCAAAAAAGGAAAATTTACAATCTCAAAATCAAAATCATCGCGTTTATCATAAATTTTGCACGAAACAAACCCATCTACAATAGATAGATGTAAATCCAAAAACGGGGCCTCGGTATCAGAAGAATTTGCTTTATTTAACTGAAGTTCTGGGGGGTAAATCTGACTGATCAAACCATCGAAATAGGTATTATCAATATTTAATAAATCATCTAAATATCTAGAAGTGGAGCTAAAAGCTTCAATAATTTCAGATTGGTTATCAGTGGAAAGCGACAACATGAAGTCTCTTTCATAACAATACAAGAACAGATCTTGGCCCCCGCCCATAGGGGCTTGAAGAAATATATGGGCTGCATGATGCTTCCACGCAGAGCTGAATCCGGTCCACACACTAGTACTGGTAAACCGCTTAGAGGATCTAAGCCTGTCCAGGAACTGGGGTGCGAGGCGGACGGTCCATGCTAATAAACCCTATTGGTTTCATTGGGTGGCAGGGCTTGAGATGTCATTTCATCTCAATGTCGGGTAAAAGTCCCACAAAAATGGAAGCAACGTCTCCAAAATGACCTTTACAGTGTTGACGGGGACGTTAAACCTCAAATCAAACAAACAAACAAACAAGAACAGATCAGCCACAAGAGGTCCGCAATTCGTACCCATCGGAATACCCACAATTTGTCTAAATAACTTAGTACCGAATCTAATATAAATATTGTCAAGTCGAAAGGTGAGGGCATCACACACTTTCTGACATGACCAAAGTGTATAATTCTTATGCTCTTTTAGAAGTGAAAAATGCATTTCTGACATTACATGCAAGATAGAGAGAATCTTCTCTGTGAAAAGCCCATTCAATTAAATCATTAAGCTTTTCTTTTATAAGATTATGAGGAAGTGTAGTGTAAAGAGTGGAAAAATCGTAAGTAGACAGACTTGAAGCACGAAAATGTCTGGATTTCAATTTATTTAAAGTAGAAGTAAAACAAAGATCAGGAATTGATACAATTAACTTACTCCATCCATAAAAGACACCAAAGGGAAAGAAATACAAACATTAAGCGACCAGACCATAATGGAAACCTAAACAAAGGAAGGCCATATGGACAGTTACTTTCCCACAAAATGGCCATATGGCCATCCAAAATTAAAAGACACAAGTGATACACACAGTAAGTAACAAACAACAACATAAATAAATCGCCACAGAAGAGCCGCCTTGGAACGGTCAGTGGAAGATTTCCACTGGGGGGCTTAAATCGATTTTACGTGGCCACAATCCTCGCCCTTACTTCCGTCGCGATTTAGACAAATAATTTGTTCAGTCCGCATGAAGGCCTCCTAACTCATCAGTGCAACACCCCCGTGAACACAGAAATCAAAGAACCACAGAGGTGAGACAACGGTGAGGACTCGACAGCAAGAAACCACTGAAATGCTGGAGCAAAAGAAAACCAACAGTTAGACTCCGATGAGCCTGACCAGAGACAGAGCATCAGGCACCAACCAACATTATCTCAAACCTCATTCGAATTTTTTATAGACCAAAACAGATTTCTTCCTGATCTTTCAAAGACTTTATCACAAAATTTAATCACATGCGTTTTAATAGCAGTAAGACAGAAAGTTAATAATTTAGAAAGTTCAGTGGTAGTGCAAGAGCTAGAATTTGCAATAAACCGTGCTTTGTAAGGTCTTTTATGAAGTTTTGGTAACCAGTATAGCGTGGAAGCACACACAGCAAATTTGGTGGCTGAATGACAAACATGTTTATCTACTTTAGCTCTCTCTTCAGCTAAAGGCTGAAGTTCAAAGGCCTTAGTACCACCAAGCTCCTGCTTAAGCGTGTTAACATAGTGGAGCCGTCACACAACGACGACTTTGTTAGTGGCCTTGTCTGCAGGGGCCAAAACAAACTTCTTATGAAATTCTTGAATACCTAGTTTAAGATGACGTAAAGACGTCTTATGCTTAGGAGGTAATAAGTTTGTATTTAGAGAATAGAAAGAAATGCGTTTATTCACTAATTTCAAAATGCTAGTTTCCAATCCTTAAGGGCTTTATGCTCAACATACTCTCGCTTACACCATCGATTACCGAATTCATTCAAGGAAGCAGCGATTTCCTCTCTACATTTACTGAAATCAATTTCAGAAGGAAATCGATATTTCTGTCCTTTAGAAATTATATTCCTTATCCTAGAATCAGGAATAATTTTCAAATTGCCAGTAATTACATGACCAGCAGCAGGATAGCAATACATTGAGTTTTTACAATCACATGAATCAGGAGTATTAGTATCAATATCAAGATCTGAAACAAGTTTATTGAAATTAAAAATGATAGATCTAACAGGTTTGTTATATTTATAGCAAATTATAGGTGTTTCAGTATTTTGAAAATAAGCAGGAATGGAAGAAAGCACCGATCTCTCACGGAAGATACTGGGCAAATCTATAAAATCCATACCCTTATTAATGAAGGATATTATGAAGAAATGGCGTTTATGATTAATTTCAGAATCATTGTAAGGACGGAGAGTATGCTGAGTATAGCCTCTAGGTAAGAGAGCCGCATCATATAACTGATGAGAACTATCGTAGAATTTATTCGCCTCGGTGTCCAGAAGACGTAAAACCGAAACGGGTAATGAACTTAAAAATGAAAGCATAGAGTGGCGTCCATGATTTAATTATATAATTGACAGTCACTTCAGTCTAGTATTGTTTCGTTTAAACGTACGTGATTAACGTTTAAAGTTACCATTTTTCCTGGTGCCGTGAGATCTAGATGAGTAAGCCTAAGAAAACTGACACTTTCTTTTACCGTCACTTTCGACGTACAGGTCATTCAGTTAATAACATTGTTATACAACCAGTGGAAAAACTTTACTACGATGCAAATTCTACATCTAGATTCAAAATTATCAAAAGACATTAGGCTGAACTGAAATGGATTAAATCTTTACAGACCCTTTTTCCACTGGGATTTAATGACAACATTTATCATGGGGGTAATATTTCCAGAATGCCGGACGTTGATATTTTCTCGCTTCTGGAATGTCGAAAACGCAGAACTAGATCTCTCGGCACCAGGAAAAATGGTAACTATAAACGTAAATTACGCTCTTTTAAACGAAACAATACTAGACTGAAGTGACTGTCTATCATATTATTAAATCATGGACGCCACTCTGTGCTTTCATTTCTAAGTTCATTACCCGTTTCTGTTTTACGTCTTCTGGACACCGAGGCTAATAAATTCTACGATAGTTCTAATCAGTTATATGATGCGGCTCTCTTAACTATAGGCTTTACTCAGCATACTCTCCGTTCTTACATTGATTCTGAAATTAATCATAAACGCCATTTCTTCAAAATATCCTTCATTAATAAGGGTATGGATTTTATACATTTGCCCAGTATTTTTCGTGAGAGCTCGGTGCTTTCTTCCATTCCTGCTTATTTTCAAAATACTGAAACACCTATAATTTGCTGAAAAAAACCTGTTAGATCTATCATCTTTAATTTCAATAAACTTAAATAATACTAACTTATTACCTCCTAAGCCTAGGACGTCTTTACGTCATCTTAAACTAGGTATTCAAGAATTTCATAAGAAGTTTGTTTTGGCCCCTGCAGACAAGGCCGCTAACAACGTCGTCGTTGTGTGACGGCTCCACTATGTTAACTGTGGGAAAGTAACTGTCCTTATGGCCTTCCGCATTTTAGGTTTCCGTTATGGTCTGGTCGCTTCGTGTTTGTGGTTCTTTCCCTTTGGTGTCTCTGGTGGGTGGAGTAAGTTAATTGTATCGATTCCTGATCTTTGTTTTACTTCTCCTTTAAATAAATTGAAATCCAGACGTTTTCGTGCTTCAAGTCTGTCTACTTACGATTTTTCCACTCTTTACACTACACTTCCTGATAATCTTATAAAAGAAAAAAACAAATGATTTAATTGAATTGGCTTTTCACAGTGAAGATACTCTCTATCTTGCATGTAATGTCAGAAATGCATTTTTCACTTCTAAAGAGCATAAGAAGTTTACACTTTGGTCATGTCAGAAAGTGTGTGATGCTCTCACCTTTCTACTTGACAATATTTATATTAGATTCGGTACTAAGTTAATTTGACGAATTGTGGGTATTCCGATGGGTACGAATTGCGCACCTCTTGTGGCTGATCTGTTCTTGTATTGTTATGAAAGAGGGCGAGGATTGTGGCCTCGTAAAATCGATTTAAGTCCCCCCAGTGGAAATCTTTCCACTGACCATTTCAAGGCGGTTCTTCTGTGGCGATTTAATTATGATGTTGTTTGTTACTTACTGTGTGTGTCACTTGTGTCTTTTAATTTTGGATGGCCATATGGCCATTTTGTGGGAAAGTAACTGTCCTTATGACCTTCCTTTGTTTAAGTTTCCATTATGGTCTGGTCGCTTAATGTTTGTATTTCTTTCCCTTTGGTGTCTTTTATGGGTGGAGTAAGTTAATCGTATCGATTCCTGATCTTTGTTTCACTTCTACTTTTCATGTTGTCACTTTCCATTGACAACCAATCTGAAATTATTGAAGCTTTTAGTTCTACTTCTAGCTAATTAGATGATTTATTAAATATTGACAATACTTACTTTGATGGTTTGATCAGTCAGATTTATCCCCTAGAACTTCAGTTGAACAAGGCAAATTACTCTGATACCGAGACCCCCTTTTAGGATTTATATTTATCTATTGTAGATGGATTTGTTTCTTGCAAAATTTATGATAAACGTGTTGATTTTGATTTCGAGATTGTAAATTTTCCTTTTTTGGACGGTGATGTTCCTCGTGCGACATCGTACGGGGTTTTTATTTCGCAGATAATTCGATTCGCTAGAGTGTCTAGTCATGTATCCGACTTCAACACTCGTAATAAATTATTAACCGCTAAACTTCTTAATCAGGGGTATCGGTACCATAAACTACGTAAAGCCTTTTCGAAGTTTTAAAGACGTCATTCTGATTTGGTTTCAAAATTCAATGTTTGACTTAAAACACTTCTGCAATTTAGCCTATCGGAACCCGCATTCTATGGTGACTTAGTATATAAATTTAGAAAAATACATGCCTATAATTACTTTAGTACCCAATTTCGAAAAATCGTTCGTCGATATATAAAGATTGGGTACAACATAAATGTTATAAAACAGACTGCATGCATGGTGGTTAACCCAATCACGGTTGGCAACTTTGCTTCCCTCTTTGATTGCACACCGGTGGGTCGGGCTTAAGATTATATGACGGTTCCAGCGTAAAAGCATAAATGGAATTTTATTTTATTTTAGTATTCGTTATGTTGGTTGGCGCCTGATGCTCCGTCTTTGGTCGGGCCCCTCGGATTCTACTTGTTGGTTTCCTTTTGCTCCAGCAATGCTGTTGTTGTATGCTGTCGAGTTCTCAACCTTGTTTCATCTCTGTAGATTTTTGATTTGTATGTTCTCGGAGATGTTACACTGATGAGTTAGGAAGCCTTCATGCGGACTTATCAAAATTAGTGTATACCGCGACAGAGATAAGGGCGAGGATTATGGCCATGTTAAATCGAGTTAAGCCCCCCAGTGGAATTCTTTTCCACTGACCGTTCCAAGGCGGTTCTTCTGTAGCGATTTATTGATGTTGTTGTTTGTTACTTACTGTGTGTATCACTGGTGTCTTTTTATTTTGGATGGCCATTGGCCATTTTGTCGGAAAGTAACTGTCCTAATGGCCTTCCTTTATTTAGGCTTCCATTATGGTCTGGTCGCTTCATATTTGTATTTCTTTCCCTTTGGTGTCTTTGATGGGTGGAGTAATTTGATTGTATCGATTCCTGATCTTTGTTTTACTTCTACTTTCCATCCAGTTTCAAAGTTTTAATTGCTCGTAACAAATCTCATGAAACCTTATGATATTTTTTTCTAACTTATACGCCAAACATAGTTGTGGGTGCTCGTTAGAACCGGCTTATTGAGGCCGTTCTTACAAGTACCCATAATCTATATTTTTGAGCAAAAATGAGAAAAATCAACTTACGCCACAGTGCACGGCGGGCAAAATACAAAACAAAAACAAAAGCAAAACATTTCTAACCATCCGTGAAATGTCTTGTTTTATCTGTAACGGTTTATCATGGCACCTTTTTGTATACACGAGTTTTGTATAAATAGCAAGATCTAGTTACCATTAAAATTAAATCTGCATTCCTCTGTTTTGCACATGTGAACCTGGTGAAATATGTGAATATTTAGGGAAAGTGCTAGATGAATAAACTTGGTGCTGCACACTTTGGCAAATTTGTCAACTATTGTTAACATCGAAAACAAATTACTGTTCTTGAGGGCACATGGCCTTATTATCAAAGACTATGTAAAATATGAAACTGTTGATTTCTGTCTGGTGTCAGCTTCTGCCTTGTCAACAAATGTAACATGCTTTTGCGAGCATTATACTGCACAAAGAACATGACATTTAGATATTCATTTTTGCATACACGTAATATTCTGTAGGTGCTCCGTGAAATTATTAACTCTTCTAGGACAGAATATGGCCATGGAGTTCAGAATATTCTCTGGGATACTACATTATTTGCATAAAATTGGCCGCAGTCAAAGATGGGTGGACTCTGAGTATAAATACCGTAATGACAAAGGCAAATTTTGATACATTTATGTACTCTTCAGGATGATAACTTTATTATTATTTGGTATGTTTACAATTTATTGATATTGTACCTGATGGATATGTGCTCTTACATACGAGATACATATATATAATTTGTGTGATGGCCGTATAAAAGAAGAATTGGCAGGACAAAACTGTGGAGTGCATCCATTTAAAGAGATTAAATGATGCATTCAATAGCTTCGCGCTAATATTTATGGGTAGGGTGAGAAATTAGGCTGAAAGTACTTGTTGCTGGACATTTTTGCAGAAATTGAGAACTTATGCTTGTCAATTATTATTGCTATTAAAAAAAGAAGACTTTTCTTTAGGCCATATATACTTACTATGAAAGACAATGTAAAAACGAAAGTATTGATTCTGCTCACCTTGCCAACTCAGCTACAGGTTGTGTAATAGCAACGGGTCGTGCATTATTTGGCGGCTTAAAAGTTATACATTTTAATCAGTTTGTGAAAACTTTGCATCCGCGAGGCTATTTAACTTACATTAGACAATCACCTTGGTTATGTCTTGTCTTCATGCGAAAAAGTATCAAAATATGCTCAAGGGTTTACAGGTTATACATCCGTAATCATTTTGGAAAACAAAATCGCTTCCGCGAGGCTATTTTACAGGATATTTGGCACTAGACAATCGCATTGGCTAGATCTTGTCAACAAACATCTGCATCCACAAATTATCAAAATATCATTTGTGGTTTAAAAGTAGAAGTAAAACAAAGATCAGGAATTGATACAATTAACTTACTCCATCCATAAAAGACACCAAAGGGAAAGAAATACAAACATTAAGCGACCAGACCATAATCGAAACCTAAACAAAGGAAGGCCATATGGACAGTTACTTTCCCACAAAATGGCCATATGGCCATCCAAAATTAAAAGACACAAGCGACACACACAGCAAGCAACAAACAACAACATAAATAAATCGCCACAGAAGAGCCGCCTTGGAACGGTCAGTGGAAGATTTCCACTGGGGGGCTTAAATCGATTTTACGCGGCCACAATCCTCGCCCTTACTTCCGTCGCGATTTAGACAAATAATTTGTTCAGTCCGCATGAAGGCCTCCTAACTCATCAGTGCAACATCTCCGTGAACACAGAAATCAAAGAACCACAGAGGTGAGACAACGGTGAGGACTCGACAGCAAGAAACCACTGAAATGCTGGAGCAAAAGAAAACCAACAGTTAGACTCCGATGAGCCCGACCAGAGACAGAGCATCAGGCACCAACCAACATTATCTCTTTAATTTTCAATAAGCCTTTACGTTGGAGCCGTCATAGAATCTGAGGCCTGACCCACCGGCGTGCAATTAAAGAGGGAAGCAAAGTTGCCAACCGTGATTGGGTTAACTACCATGCATGCAGTCTGTCGTATAATATCCATGTTGTACCCAATCTTTTTATATCGAACAATGATTTTACGAAATTGGGTGCTGAAGTCATTGCGGTTATATATTTTTCTGAATTTATATACTAAGTCACCATAAAATTCGGGTTCCGATGGACCTTGTTGCAGAAGAGATTTAAGTCCAATATTGAATTTTGAAATTAAATCAGAATGGCGTCTATAAAATTTTGAAAAGGCTTTGCGTAGTTTATGGTACCGATAACCCTGATTAAGGAGTTTAGCCGTTAATAATTTATTACGAGTGTTGAAGTCAGTTACATGACTACACACTCTAGCAAATCGAATTAATTGCGAAATATAAACGCCATAGGATGGCGCACGAGGAACATCACCATCCAAAAAAGGAAAATTTACAATCTCAAAATCAAAGTCATCGCGTTTATCATAAATTTTGCACGAAACAAATCCATCTACAATAGATAGATGTAAATCCAAAAACGGGGCCTCGGTATCAGAAGAATTTGCTTTATTTAACTGAAGTTCTAGGGGGTAAATCTGACTGATCAAACCATCAAAATAGGTATTATCAATATTTAATAAATCATCTAAATATCTAGAAGTAGAGCTAAAAGCTTCAATAATTTCAGATTGGTTATCAATGGAAAGCGACAAAATGAAGTCTCTTTCATAACAATACAAGAACAGATCAGCCACAAGAGGTGCGCAATTAGTACCCATCGGAATACCCACAATTTGTCTAAATAACTTAGTACCGAATCTAATATAAATATTGTCAAGTAGAAAGGTGAGGGCATCGCACACTTTCTGACATGACCAAAGTGTATAATTCTTATGCTCTTTAGAAGTGAAAAATGCATTTCTGATATAAGTTATATATCCGTTGGTAAAAACTTTGGCTCGTTGAGGCTATTTATGAAGAAATCTGGCTTTAGAGACTATCGCCAATGTATATCTGCATACCAAAAATTATCAGAACATGCCTACAGGTTTGAAAGTGTCAGTAAGTGAAACATTTGCCTCAGTGAGGCTATTTATCAAGCTATCTGACAAAGACAATCTCATTGGTTATGTCTTGTCGATATTTATCTTCATGCAAAAAATTATCAAAATATTCCATGTGATTTAAAAGATACATGTCTGTAATCAATTTGTTAAAACTTTGCCTCGGCGGAGCCATTTATCAAGAATCTGGCTTTAGATAAAATCATTGGTTTGGTTCTGTCAGTATACATCTGCATGCCAAAAATATCAAAATTGTTCTACTGGTTTGAAAGTTATACGACTATGTCAGTTTACTCAGTTAGTAAAACTTTTGCCTTGGCAAGGCTATTTATAAAGAAATTAGGCATTAGGAAATCTCAATGGTTGGATCTTTGCAACATCTATCTGCAGGCCAAAAGTGTTAAAATATTCCAAAGTAGAAGTAAAACAAAGATCAGGAATTGATACAATTAACTTACTCCATCCATAAAAGACACCAAAGGGAAAGAAATACAAACATTAAGCGACCAGACCATAATGGAAACCTAAACAAAGGAAGGCCATATGGACAGTTACTTTCCCACAAAATGGCCATATGGCCATCCAAAATTAAAAGACACAAGTGATACACACAGTAAGTAACAAACAACAACATAAATAAATCGCCACAGAAGAGCCGCCTTGGAACGGTCAGTGGAAGATTTCCACTGGGGGGCTTAAATCGATTTTACGTGGCCACAATCCTCGCCCTTACTTCCGTCGCGATTTAGACAAAAAATTTTTGTTCAGTCCGCATGAAGGCTTCCTAACTCATCAGTGCAACATCTCCGTGAACACAGAAATCAAAGAACCACAGAGGTGAGACAACGGTGAGGACTCGACAGCAAGAAACCACTGAAATGCTGGAGCAAAAGAAAACCAACAGTTAGACTCCGATGAACCCGACCAGAGACAGAGCATCAGGCACCAACCAACATTATCTCTTTAATTTTCAATAAGCCTTTACGTTGGAGCCGTCATAGAATCTGAGGCCTGACCCACCGGCGTGCAATTAAAGAGGGAAGCAAAGTTGCCAACCGTGATTGGGTTAACTGCCATGCATGCAGTCTGTCGTACAATATCCATGTTGTACCCAATCTTTTTATATCGAAGAATGATTTTACGAAATTGGGTGCTGAAGTCATTGCGGTTATATATTTTTCTGAATTTATATACTAAGTCACCATAAAATTCGGGTTCCGATGGACCTTGTTGCAGAAGAGATTTAAGTCCAATATTGAATTTTGAAATTAAATCAGAATGGCGCGTATAAAATTTTGAAAAGGCTTTGCGTAGTTTATGGTACCGATAACCCTGATTAAGGAGTTTAGCCGTTAATAATTTATTACGAGTGTTGAAGTCAGTTACATGACTACACACTCTAGCAAATCGAATTACTTGCGAAATATAAACGCCATAGGATGGCGCACGAGGAACATCACCATCCAAAAAAGGAAAATTTACAATCTCAAAATCAAAGTCATCGCGTTTATCATAAATTTTGCACGAAACAAATCCATCTACAATAGATAGATGTAAATCCAAAAACGGGGCCTCGGTATCAGAAGAATTTGCTTTATTTAACTGAAGTTCTAGGGGGTAAATCTGACTGATCAAACCATCAAAATAGGTATTATCAATATTTAATAAATCATCTAAATATCTAGAAGTAGAGCTAAAAGCTTCAATAATTTCAGATTGGTTATCAATGGAAAGCGACAAAATGAAGTCTCTTTCATAACAATACAAGAACAGATCAGCCACAAGAGGTGCGCAATTAGTACCCATCGGAATACCCACAATTTGTCTAAATAACTTAGTACCGAATCTAATATAAATATTGTCAAGTAGAAAGGTGAGGGCATCACACACTTTCTGACATGACCAAAGTGTATAATTCTTATGCTCTTTAGAAGTGAAAAATGCATTTCTGACATTACATGCAAGATAGAGAGAATCTTCTCTGTGAAAAGCCCATTCAATTAAATCATTAAGCTTTTCTTTTATAAGATTATGAGGAAGTGTAGTGTAAAGAGTGGAAAAATCGTAGGTAGACAAACTAGAAGCACGAAACTGTCTAGATTTCAATTTATTTAAAACCTCATTCGAATTTTTTTATAGACCAAAACAGATTTATTCCTGATCTTTCAAAGACTTTATCACAATATTTAATTACATGCGTTTTAATAGCAGTAAGACAGGAAGTTAATAATTTAGAAAGTTCAGTGGTAGTGCAAGAACTAGAATTTGCAATAAACCGTGCTTTGTAAGGTTTTTTATGAAGTTTTGGTAACCAGTATAGCGTAGGAAGCTTGTCTTGGCCTTCGTTAACACACACAGCAAACTTGGTGGCTGAAAGACAAACATGTTTATCTACTATAGCTCTCGCTTCAGCTAAAGGCTGAAGTTCATAGGCCTTAGTACCACCAAGCTCCTGCTTAAGCGTGTTAACATAGTGGAGCCGTCACACAACAACGACGTTGTTAGCGGCCTTGTCTGCAGGGGCCAAAACAAACTTCTTATGAAATTCTTGATACCTAGTTTAAGATGACGTAAAGACGTCTTGGGCTTAGGAGGTAATAAGTTAGTATTTTGAGAATAGAAAGAAATGCGTTTATTCACTAGTCTTAAAATGCTAAGTTTCCAGTCCTTTAGGGCTTTACACTCAACATACTCTCGCTTACACCATCGATTACCGAATTCATTCAAGGAAGCAGCGATTTCATCTCTACATTTACTGAAATCAATTTTAGAAGGAAACCGATATTTCGGTCCTTTAGAAATTATATTCCTTATCCTAGAATCAGGAATAATTTTCAAATTGCCAGTAATTACATGACCAGCAGCAGGATAGCAATACTTCGAGTTTTTACAGTCACATGAATCAGGAGTATTAGTATCAATATCAAGATCTGAAACAAGTTTATTGAAATTAAAAATGATAGATCTAACAGGTTTGTTATATTTATAGCAAATTATAGGTGTTTCAGTATTTTGAAAATAAGCAGGAATGGAAGAAAGCACCGATCTCTCACGGAAGATACTGGGCAAATCTATAAAATCCATACATTTATTAATGAAGGATATTTTGAAGAAATGACGTTTATGATTAATTTCAGAATCAATGTAAGGACGGAGAGTATGCTGAGTATAGCCTCTAGTTAAGAGAGCCGCATCATATAACTGATGAGAACTATCGTAGAATTTATTCGCCTCGGTGTCCAGAAGACGTAAAACAGAAACGGGTAATGAACTTAAAAATGAAAGCATGGAGTGGCGTCCATGATTTAATAATATAATTGACAGTCACTTCAGTCTAGTATTGTTTCGTTTAAACGCACGTGATTTACGTTTAAAGTTACCATTTTTCCTGGTGCCGTGAGATCTAGTTCTGCGTTTTCGACATTCCAGGAGTGAGAAAATATCAAAGTCCGGCATTCTGGAAATATTACCCTCATGATAAATGTTGTCATTAAATCCCAGTGGAAAAGGGGTCTGTAAAAATTTAATCCATTTCAGTTCAGCTTCATGTCTTTTGATTATTTTGAATCTAGATGTAGAATTTGCATCGTAATAAAGTTTTTCCACTGGTTGTATAATAATGTTATTTACAGAATGACCTGTACGTCGAAAGTGACGGTACAAGAAAGTGTCAGTTTTCTTAGGCTTACTCATTCTACGATAATGCTCGTTCAATCTAGTTTTAAGCATGCGGTTAGTTTGACCGACGTACTGCATATTACAGTTTGCAGCACGTCAAGTAATTAGATAAATTAAATCTGTAGACTGTCATGTCAAATCAGACATGTTAACTACAGAGAAGCGTCTACCGTTTACAGATGAAGTAACGGTAGACCAAGCCGTTTAAATGCTATACTCCGTCATCATATTTGTTAAAAAGGTTTGCCGCGGCGAGGTCATTTATAAAGTAAACTGGCATATAACAATCTTTTTGGTTAGGTATTGTTTTTATCCATCTGTATTATCAACTTATTCCGAGCGCTTGAGAAGTTACACCGGTTTTCACAAACTACCACCGACGGAGGGACGGATGACTCACAAGGTGATTTTAGTTCACACTCCGCAAGTGGGCGAGGCCGACTCAGCTACGAGTAGTGCAATAATGAGCACTCCAGTGAACCCAAATTTTCATTGTATATAGCGTGGTCCATTACCTGATTCTACCTCACAGGAATGTGTTAACTCTATGAATAGATAACACATTGTACACAATGCACTTAATATATATACACATAAGCATTAAGGGATGCTGGCAAACATTTAAAATCCAGATGAGCTGCCAGAGTGAGTGACGTCTGCTCCAGGCGTACACTGTTTGCATAAAGTACTCGAAATTACGATAAAAACTAAATTCACGATCATTAAATTGTTAATGTACCTGTCTGGAGTTATTGGGTGGAAGATTCTATGAGTCCTATATTATGAGTTAATTATGAGTTGAGAAGATATTTTTATTACATAGAGAATATTCACTTTTTAGATGAATACCAAAAATACTCCACCGAGTGTATTGAAAACATCTAAAATTTCTCGAGTGCCAAGCACTCTTGAAAATTCTGATGTTTTCACACACGAGCTGAAATATTTTTGGATTTATAAAAAAGAAAAAATATTTTCTTTCTATTTTTAGCTCACCGTCACGTAGTGACGAGGTGAGCTTTTGGGATCACTTTTTGTCCATCGTCCGTCGTGCGTGCGTTCGTCCGTCCGTGCGTGCGTAAACAATTTCTTTAAACGACATCTCCTCCTAAACCACTGATCGGATTTTGACCAAACTTCACAGGAATGATCCTTAGGTGGTCCCCTTTCAAAGTTGTTCAAATGGTTCCGGTCCATTGCACATATAGGCCACAGGAGCCAAAAATAGATTTTTTTCAGCAAAAACTTAAAAAATCTTCTTCTCTGAAACCACAAGGCCCAGGTCTTTGATATTTGGTATGAAGCATCATCTAGTGGACCCCTACCAAGATTGTTCAAATTATAGTGCTGGGGCCAAAAATGCCCCCGCCCTGGGGCCCTTTGGTTTTACATAGGCTTATATAGGGAAAATCTTTAAAAATCTTCTTCTCTGAAACCACAAGGCCCAGTTCTTTGATATTTGGTATGAAGCTTCATCTAGTGGACCCCTACCAAGTTTGTTCAAATTATAGTGCTGGGGCCAAAAATGCCCCCGCCCCGGGGCCCTTTGGTTTTACATAGGCTTATATAGGGAAAATCTTTAAAATCTTCTTCTCTGAAACCACATAGCCCAGGACTTTGATATTTGGTATGAAGCTTCATTTAGTGGACCCCTACCAAGATTGTTCAAATTATAGTGCTGGGACAAAAAATGCTCCCGCCCCGGGGCCCTTTGGTTTTACATAGGCTTATATAGGGAAAATCTTTAAAAATCTTCTTCTCTGAAACCACAAGGCCCGGGTCTTTGATATTTGGTATGAAGCTTCATCTAGTGGACCCCTACCAAGATTGTTCAAATTATAGTGCTGGGGCCAAAAATGTCCCCGCCCCGGGGCCCTTTGGTTTTACATAGGCTTATATAGGGAAAATCTTTAAAAAATTTCTTCTCTGAAACCACAAGGCCCAGGACTTTGATATTTGGTATGAAGCTTTATCTAGTAGACCCCTACCAAGATTGTTCAAATTATAGTGCTGGGACAAAAAATGCCCCCGCCACGGGGCCCTTTGATTTTACATTGGCTTATATAGGGAAAATCTTTAAAAATCTTCTTCTCTGAAACCACAAGGCCTGGGTCTTTTATATTTGGTATGAAGCTTCATCTAGTGGACCCCTACCAAGATTGTTCAAATTATAGTGCTGGGGTCAAAAATGCCCCCGCCCCGGGGCCTTTTGGTTTTACATAGGCTTATATAGGGAAAATCTTTTAAAATCTTCTTCTTTGAAACCACAAGGCCCAGGTCTTTGATATTTGGTATGAAGCTTCATCTAGTGGACCCCTACCAAGATTGTTCAAATTATAGTGCTGGGACAAAAAATGCCCCCGCCACGGGGCCCTTTGGTTTTACATTGGCTTATATAGGGAAAATCTTTAAAAACCTTTTTCTCTGAAACCACAAGGCCCAGGTCTTTGATATTTGGTATGAAGCTTCATCTAGTGGACCCCTACCAAGATTGTTCAAATTATAGTGCTGGGGCCAAAAATGCCCCCGCCCCGGGGCCCTTTGGTTTTACATTGGCTTATATAGGGAAAATTTTTAAAAATCTTCTTCTCTGAAACCACAAGGCCCAGGAATTTGATATTTGGTATGAAGCTTCATCTAGTGGACCCCTACCGAGTTTGTTCAAATTATAGTGCTGGGGCCAAAAATGCCCCCGCCCCGGGGCTCTTTTGTTTTACATAGGCTTATATAGGGAAAATCTTTAAAAATCTTCTTCTCTGAAACCACATAGCCCAGGACTTTGATATTTGGTATGAAGCTTCATCTAGTAGACCCCTACCAAGATTGTTCAAATTATAGTGCCGGGACAAAAAATGCCCCCGCCCCGGGGCCCTTTGGTTTTACATAGGCTTATATAGGGAAAATCTTTAAAAATCTTCTTCTCTGAAACCACAAGGCCCGGGTCTTTGATATTTGGTATGAAGCTTCATCTAGTGGACCCCTACCAAGATTGTTCAAATTATAGTGCTGGAGCCAAAAATGTCCCCGCCCCGGGGCCCTTTGGTTTTACATAGGCTTATATAGGGAAAATCTTTAAAAATTTTCTTCTCTGAAACCACAAGGCCCAGGACTTTGATATTTGGTATGAAGCTTCATCTAGTGGACCCCTACCAAGATTGTTCAAATTTTAGTGCTGGGACAAAAAATGCCCCCGCCACGGGGCCCTTTGGTTTTACATAGGCTTATATAGGGAAAATATTTAAAAATCTTCTTCTCTGAAACCACAAGGCCTGGGTCTTTTATATTTGGTATGAAGCTTCATCTAGTGGACCCCTACCAAGATTGTTCAAATTATAGTACTGGGGCCAAAAATGCCCCCGCCCCGGGGCCTTTTGGTTTTACATAGGCGTATATAGGGAAAATCTTTTAAAATCTTCTTCTTTGAAACCACAAGGCCCAGGTCTTTGATATTTGGTATGAAGCTTCATCTAGTGGACCCCTACCAAGATTGTTCAAATTATAGAACTGGGACAAAAAATGCCCCCGCCACGGGGCCCTTTGGTTTTACATTGGCTTATATAGGGAAAATCTTTAAAAATCTTCTTCTCTGAAACCACAAGGCCCAGGTCTTTGATATTTGGTATGAAGCTTCATCTAGTGGACCCCTACCAAGATTGTTCAAATTATAGTGCTGGGGCCAAAAATGCCCACGCCCCGGGCCCTTTGGTTTTACATAGGCTTATATAGGGAAATTCTTTAAAAATCTTCTTCTCTGAAACTACAAGGCCCAGGACTTTGATATTTGGTATGAAGCTTCATCTAGTGGACCCCTTCAAATTATAGTGCTGGGACAAAAAATGCCCCCGCCACGGGGCCCTTTGGTTTTACTTTGGCTTATATAGGGAAAATCTTTAAAAATCTTCTTCTCTCAAACCACAAGGCCTGGGTCTTTGATATTTGGTATGAAGCTTCATCTAGTGGACCCCTACCAAGATTGTTCAAATTATAGTGCTGGGGCAAAAATGCCCCCGTCCCGGGGCCCTTTGGTTTTACATAGGCTTATATAGGGAAAATCTTTAAAAATCTTCTTCTCAGAAACCGCTAGGCCCATGTCTTTGATATTTGATGTGTAGCTTCATCTAGTGGACCTTTGCCAAGATTGTTCAAATTATAGCCTTTGTTGGTGTTTGGTATGAAGCTTCACCTTTAAGACCTCCCTCAACATTATGCACATTAAAGCCCTGGGGCCAATAATGGCCCTCTCTGGGGCACACTTGTTACACTATGGATCAGGTGAGCGATCCAGGGCCATCATGGCCCTCTTGTGTTTTATATTAGGATCACTTTTTGTCTGTCATCCGTGCGTAAACAATTTCTTCAAATGACATCTCCTCCTAAATCACTGATCGGATTTTGACGTAACTTCACAGGAATGATCCTTAGGTGGGCCCCTTTCAAATTTGTTCAAATGGTTCCGGTCTGTTGCACATATAGGTCGCAGGTGCCAAAAATAGATTTTTTCACCAAAAACTTAAAACATCTTCTTCTCTGAAACCGCAAGGCCCAGGTCTTTGATATTTGGTATGAAGCTTCATCTAGTGGACCCCTACCAAGATTGTTCAAACTATAGTGCTGGGGCCAAAAATGCCCCCGCCCCGGGGCCCTTTGGTTTTACATAGGCTTATATAGGGAAAATCTTTAAAAAATTTCTTCTCTGAAACCACAAGGCCCAGGACTTTGATATTTGGTATGAAGCTTCATCTAGTGGACCCCTACCAAGATTGTTCAAATTATAGTGCTGGGACACAAAATGCCCCCGCCACGGGGCCCTTTGGTTTTACATTGGCTTATATAGGGAAAATCTTTAAAAATCTTCTTCTCTGAAACCACAAGGCCTGGGTCTTTTATATTTGGTATGAAGCTTCATCTAGTGGACCCCTACCAAGATTGTTCAAATTATAGTGCTGGGGCCAAAAATGCCCCCGCCCCGGGGCCTTTTGGTTTTACATAGGCTTATATAGGGAAAATCTTTTAAAATCTTCTTCTTTGAAACCACAAGGCCCAGGTCTTTGATATTTGGTATGAAGCTTCATCTAGTGGACCCCTACCAAGATTGTTCAAATTATAGTGCTGGGACAAAAAATGCCCCCGCCACGGGGCCCTTTGGTTTTACATTGGCTTATATAGGGGAAATCTTTAAAAACCTTTTTCTCTGAAACCACAAGGCCCAGGTCTTTGATATTTGGTATGAAGCTTCATCTAGTGGACCCCTACCAAGATTGTTCAAATTATAGTGCTGGGGCCAAAAATGCCCCCGCCCCGGGGCCCTTTGGTTTTACATAGGCTTATATAGGGAAAATTTTTAAAAATCTTCTTCTCTGAAACCACAAGGCCCAGGAATTTGATATTTGGTATGAAGCTTCATCTAGTGGACCCCTACCGAGTTTGTTCAAATTATAGTGCTGGGGCCAAAAATGCCCCCGCCCCGGGGCTCTTTTGTTTTACATAGGCTTATATAGGGAAAATCTTTAAAAATCTTCTTCTCTGAAACCACATAGCCCAGGACTTTGATATTTGGTATGAAGCTTCATCTAGTAGACCCCTACCAAGATTATTCAAATTATAGTGCCGGGACAAAAAATGCCCCCGCCCCGGGGCCCTTTGGTTTTACATAGGCTTATATAGGGAAAATCTTTAAAAATCTTCTTCTCTGAAACCACAAGGCCCGGGTCTTTGATATTTGGTATGAAGCTTCATCTAGTGGACCCCTACCAAGATTGTTCAAATTATAGTGCTGGAGCCAAAAATGTCCCCGCCCCGGGGCCCTTTGGTTTTACATAGGCTTATATAGGGAAAATCTTTAAAAAATTTCTTCTCTGAAACCACAAGGCCCAGGACTTTGATATTTGGTATGAAGCTTCATCTAGTGGACCCCTACCAAGATTGTTCAAATTTTAGTGCTGGGACAAAAAATGCCCCCGCCACGGGGCCCTTTGGTTTTACATTGGCTTATATAGGGAAAATATTTAAAAATCTTCTTCTCTGAAACCACAAGGCCTGGGTCTTTTATATTTGGTATGAAGCTTCATCTAGTGGACCCCTACCAAGATTGTTCAAATTATAGTACTGGGGCCAAAAATGCCCCCGCCCCGGGGCCTTTTGGTTTTACATAGGCGTATATAGGGAAAATCTTTTAAAATCTTCTTCTTTGAAACCACAAGGCCCAGGTCTTTGATATTTGGTATGAAGCTTCATCTAGTGGACCCCTACCAAGATTGTTCAAATTATAGAACTGGGACAAAAAATGCCCCCGCCACGGGGCCCTTTGGTTTTACATTGGCTTATATAGGGAAAATCTTTAAAAATCTTCTTCTCTGAAACCACAAGGCCCAGGTCTTTGATATTTGGTATGAAGCTTCATCTAGTGGACCCCTACCAAGATTGTTCAAATTATAGTGCTGGGGCCAAAAATGCCCCCGCCCCGGGCCCTTTGGTTTTACATAGGCTTATATAGGGAAATTCTTTAAAAATCTTCTTCTCTGAAACTACAAGGCCCAGGACTTTGATATTTGGTATGAAGCTTCATCTAGTGGACCCCTTCAAATTATAGTGCTGGGACAAAAAATGCCCCCGCCACGGGGCCCTTTGGTTTTACTTTGGCTTATATAGGGAAAATCTTTAAAAATCTTCTTCTCTGAAACCACAAGGCCTGGGTCTTTGATATTTGGTATGAAGCTTCATCTAGTGGACCCCTACCAAGATTGTTCAAATTATAGTGCTGGGGCAAAAATGCCCCCATCCCGGGGCCCTTTGGTTTTACATAGGCTTATATAGGGAAAATCTTTAAAAATCTTCTTCTCAGAAACCGCTAGGCCCATGTCTTTGATATTTGATGTGTAGCTTCATCTAGTGGACCTTTGCCAAGATTGTTCAAATTATAGCCTTTGTTGGTGTTTGGTATGAAGCTTCACCTTTAAGACCTCCCTCAACATTATGCACATTAAAGCCCTGGGGCCAATAATGGCCCTCTCTGGGGCACACTTGTTACACTATGGATCAGGTGAGCGATCCAGGGCCATCATGGCCCTCTTGTGTTTTATATTAGGATCACTTTTTGTCTGTCATCCGTGCGTAAACAATTTCTTCAAATGACATCTCCTCCTAAATCACTGATCGGATTTTGACGTAACTTCACAGGAATGATCCTTAGGTGGGCCCCTTTCAAAGTTGTTCAAATGGTTCCGGTCTGTTGCACATATAGGTCGCAGGTGCCAAAAATAGATTTTTTCACCAAAAACTTAAAACATCTTCTTCTCTGAAACCGCAAGGCCCAGGTCTTTGATATTTGGTATGAAGCTTCATCTAGTGGACCCCTACCAAGATTGTTCAAACTATAGTGCTGGGGCCAAAAATGCCCCCGCCCTGGGGCCCTTTGGTTTTACATGGGCTTATATAGGAAAATCTTCAAAAATTTTCTTCTCTGAAACCACAAGACCGAGGTCTTTGATTTTTGGAATGAAGCTTCATCTAGTGGACCCCTACCAAGATTGTTCAAATTATAGTGCTGGGGCCAAAAATGCCCCCACCCTTGGGCCCTTTGGTTTTACATGGGCTTATATAGGGAAAATCTGTACAAATCTTCTTCTCTGAAACTGCAAGGCCCAGCTCTTTGATATTTGATATGAAGCTTCATCTAGTGGACCCCTACCAAGATTGTTCAAATTATAGTGCTGGGGCCAAAAATGACCCCGCCCCGGGGCCCTTTGGTTTTACTTAGGCTTATAAAGGGAAAACCTTGAAAAATCTTCTTCTCTGAAACCACAAGGCCTAGGTCTTTGATATTTGGTATGGAGCTTCAGCTAGTGGACCTCTACCAAGATTGTTCAAATTATAGCCCTGAGGCCAAAAATGTCCCTGCCTCGGGGCCTTTGGTTTTACATAGACTTATATAGGGAAAATCTTTAAAAATTTTCTGCTCTGAAACTGCAAGGCCCATGTCTTTGATATTTGGTATGGAGCTTCATCTAGTGGACAATTATAGCCTTTGTTGATATTTGGTATGAAGCTTCACCTTTTTAGACCTCCCTCAACATTATGCACATAATAACCTTTGGGTCAATAATGCCCCTGCCCGGGGCCCACTTGTTACTCTATGGATCAGGTGAGCGATCCAGGGCCATCATGGCCCTCTTGTATATGTAATTTTGGCGAATATACTGTACACAACAGAACATACTTCGCACTCTTGAATGACCTTCTATTTTTACAGTACCATACCGGCCATTTTTGGCTTGTTTCGCCTAAATTCACTTTTTCGATAAATACCAATATTTCATCGAATGTGTTCAAAACATATTTCATCGAGTGTGTAGAAAACACAGGAATTTTTCAGGAGTGCGAAGCATTTTACGAACAGCTGTCTTGTACTGTGGCAAAGGTTATTTTAGGTTGCACAAATGCAGCTGTCAGTAGTGATGAGATTAATATTATGTCGTTCTGGATTCACAGAATTTCCCAAGTTATTAATGCAATCATTTTGTGTTAGCCACTAAACAAAGCCTTTTCGCAGACCCATTTCACTAACTGTGCACTGCCAAGGTTGAATAAATAAATTGCATTAAGTAATTTGATTGGTTTACATAAGTAATTTATTCGGCAGGATAATATAGCTTTTTCAGGGGTAAACCATATTTTTCCTATTTCTGCTGTAAGAAATAGACTGCCGGTACTCGTTGGAACCACCACATCAAGGCGGTTCTAAAGACTACACATAATCTTTATTGTGAGTAGAAATAAGAAATTATATTACAGATTTTATGCCCCCGTAGGAGGGCATATAGTTTTTGCACTGTCTGTTTGTGGGTTTGTGCGTTTGAAAGTCCGCACTTTTTTTGTGATGGCTCCCACGGGGGCATTGCTCACTTATAGTGACAGTTCTTGTTAATATTAAATATGTTCTATAAAAGAGTTATCCTTTGGAAGCAAAGAAATGGAAAATATGAAGTGTACATGTTTTCTGGGCAAGACTAGTTAGTTTCGGCCAATTAGGCCTCATCTGTGACCCTCAAATATTTTCAAAATTCCACAATTGAATCAATGATCCCAAAGGACAAGAAAATATAAACTACACTATGATGTAGGGCAGGGAGACGTTTTACGGCCGCCACACATTCCCACAAATCAGTTGTAGTGACGTTTAATATGTTCTATAAAAGGGTTATCCTTTGGAAGCAAGAAATGCACCACAGAAATGGAAAATATGAAGTGTACATGTTTTGTGGGCCAGACTAACTAGTTTCGGCCAATTAGGCCACATCAGTGACCCTCAAATATTTTCAAAATTCCACAATGGAATCAATGATCCCAAAGGACAAGAAAATATAAACTACACTATGTTCTCTCCTTTTTTTGCAGTAAAATGTACAGTGTATTTGTATTGGCGTGTTTTCGTTATGGTATTTTTTTCTGTTTGCATCTCTAGAAAGATCAAACAGAACACATCAAAAGGTAAAAACACAAACACGTCTAACTGGTATTTCAAGAGCTTTCATACCATTCAGTTCTTACAGGACCTGGCAGCTGTCTTAGAGTCATTTATTTGCATAGTATTCCTACTGATAATGACTATGCGCCATGCTTAACTAGCATTTACGACATGTACCACTGTAACACATAGCACTTGGAATAAACCTTCAACAGACATTTGAAGATATGTCTGTTTGTTTGCCCTGAAAAAGAAAATATTATGAAATTTCATGCAAATTGTATGCATTGGAAACAATATGCTTTAAATGTGAACACTTGTGTTCAGATAAAAACAAGAAACAATATCATCAGTTATCATTTGTGATTTTGTTGTTTTTGTTCTATTAAGGTACGTGTCAGTTTGGCCTCCGCCCGTAGGGGCTTGAAGAAATATATGTGTTGCATGGTGCTTCCACGAAGAGCTGAATCGGCCCGCACACTAGTAATGGTAAACCGCTTGGAGGATCTAAGCCTGTTCAGGAACCGCGGTGCGAGGCGGACCGTCCATGCTAATAAACCCTATTAGTTTCATTTGGCGACAGGGCTTGACATGTCATTTCATCTCAATGTCGGGTAAGAGTCTCACAAAATTGGAAGCAACGTCTCCAAAATGACCTTTACAGTGTTGACGGGGACGTTAAACCTCAAATCAAACAAATACACAAACAAACAAACGTGTCAGTAGATTGTGCGATTGGAGATCGTGACCTTCCAATAGAAATGTCCCATAGTAAAAACAACTATTTGACGGTGTTGTATTTCATTCAGCTTAAACTGGTTTAAACTCATCCAATGGACAAAACTACTTTATAACACTTCATATAGTAGATCGAGAAATAATATACAACTATTTCTTGGCAATTTTGAGTATAGTCAAAACCATTACCCCGAGATGATGTGGACGACCCGATTCACTATTGCCCATCACGTAAACCCGCCTAGATAATTTTGACCCCATTGAGCCCCACTTTTATATAGTAAAACTGGGGTTTACAGGGGTAAACCTTATTTTTTTTTATTTCTGCACTAAAATATAGATTGTGGGTACTCGTTAGAACTGCCTCGATGAGGCAGTTCTAACGAGTACCCACAATCTATATTTTGAGCAGAAATAAGAAAGATACAGCAATTTTTCATCTTAAATTTTCGTATGTTCGGCGGTAAAATGGAGACTCTATTTGTATAGGCGTGTTTTCGTAATGCCGAGGCCGTCCACAGTAAGGCCGCATGCAATAGTGCATCAGGTCGTGCAAATTACCTCGGGCAGTAGTTTTGACAATGATCGAAGCTGCCATGAAATAACTGTTTGAATACCCACTCCATCGAATGCACTGTATGAAAGACCAATAAACAGTTTTTAAAATAAAACGTATACTTTCAGATCTAGAGTAAAAACAACAACATATTTTTCAATCATTAAAATGACTCAAATGGTATGTAAACACAACAAATATAAAGAACACATCAAACGTGCTTTCGCTTGATTCTTTACAACACTCTATCGAATTTACCAAATTTCAAAAAGGCATATATTTTATAGACCGAAGACCGTCCAATATAACAGTCCAAAATTCAAAATCTTATTTTTACTCGTAGTTCACTCAGGTTAAAACTGGTTTTAACTCATCTTATAGCATATAGATTGGGTAAACGAAAAATTATATAAGCTCTGCCGGAGTATGTTACAACAAAACTTGTGGATTTCCAGGACGCATTACAATGGGGGCATACTGCTTCACTGAAAATCAGTCTATCGGGCGGGAAAAATACAATGGGAAGGACTTATTTGCGGTCGTTATCCATCCAATACCTATGTGAATTAATAACATTGTCTGTCCCTTGCAAAATGCAAATTGCTGAAAGTGCAGAAATACGAATGTGTTACAATTTTTTTATGTACTAACTTAAAGTATATGGTATGAAGTGCTTTATTTAAATAAAGGTTTCTCGAAAGGCCATCGCATTTACATGCCTGTGCAATATAATTTTAAGTGATTTCTTTTCGATTGTACAAAAAATGAATTTAAAAACAATAGAAGAATCTTTTTTATATTTCTACATATGTCCACTGTACGTATAAAGGTAGGATACGCTGCGGTGGTAACAGCGAGTACCCACAACATTACGAAAACACGCCTTTACAAATACACTGGACACTTTACCGCCTAAAAGAACGAACCTTTTGAAATGACAAATTGTGATATTATTCTTATTTCTGCTCAAAATGTATTTTAGAGCAGAAATAAGAAATATAGGTTTACCCATGTAAAACCCCAGTTTTACTATATAAAAGTAGGGTTCAAGGGGGTGGGGGCCAAAATTATATAGGCGTGTTTTTCGTGATGATCTATGTTTTGGAGTGGAAAGAAGTTTAGGTCGTAGTACCAAAGCGTTAATCCAAAATCATTAGTCCATAGACAAATGGCAAATAATACAGTCAAACCTGTCTTATGGCCACCTCTATTACGCGATCAACTTGTCTTAAGCAAGCATGCATTAAGTTCCCCTAAAAATGCAAATGCATTAAAATTTACATATATTGAGCAAGCACATGTCTTTAGCAAGAACACTTGATTATCCCTGAGTTGCATGGTTATTACGGGTTGGACTGTTTACACCCCTGTAACCCAGTAATTGGGTTTAGAGGGGCGTTCATTACACGGAGTAATTAACACGATGACCAAGGTGATCTTAGGTTTGGTTGGTCTAACTTAACAGCTGAATGTTACCTTAATATATATCATTGTAAACCCCACTTATCTGTGTGCAAAATGGTGCTTACAAGCGAATTCATTACACAGACCTGATAAGATGTTGCAGAAAGAATATAGCAATGTCGAGTTATATTATTTTACTATATATTTTCAACGACTTATGCTCTCCAGTATTAGCAATCACTATCTCACCGTTGACTTTATAATCCTCAAACATTATTTCTCCATGAATATCAAACTCTAACCGCTCGAATATACATTTGGAGTAATTAGAATCACAATCTCCCTTAATTAGGACAGGCCCAATACCCATACTTGATATGAAAAGGAGAGCTGCTTGCATTAATTTAAGGCCGATTCCTTTTCGTCTATAGTCCTTATGTACAGACAGTCCAAAGAGCTCAAAGGCTTCGTCAACGTTGTAATGGCTGTATAGATTGTAATTATCATTCTTATATGCAAAGAAACGTAGCATCTTTCTATTCCTTTCAACCTGGAACATTTCCGGATCAAACTTGTCTTCTTTTGTGCCGATACGGATAACTCGAAGCCCAACAATCTCTCCTGTAACTGACGAAACAAGAGCAATCGACATATCTTGCTGAAGGACACCCAAAAGCATGCCGTTTAACTCTTTGTCCAAGACAACGCCAAGGCTTTTGCAAATAGGATCATCTGGAAAGTTGTGTTCAGCTGTATGCTGAATTACATCTTCGTAACGACCTTCACGGATAATTTCATAGTAACAGTTCTCAACTGCGCACTGCTTATCATCTTTGACGCTTTTGAAAGCCTGGAAAGAGAAAGCATTACGTTAACATATATATGGCAATTGAATCTCCCATGTATTAAGTTTGGACTGGTCCATTACAAATTAAAAAGGTGCCAGTTTTGTCTTGATAGCGGTACGTTTTGCGAAAATGGATGTACTTTCAACAAATAGTTTAGACACAGATCAAACTCCGCGTTCAGCGGCGTATGATCTGGGTTTACACTGTTTAACAGTATCCCAAAAATAGGCCGTTATGCATATGTGATTTATTTGTTTGATTTGAAGTTTAACGTCCATGACAACACTACAACACTATTTAAGTCGTTGTGGAGACATTGCTTCCAATTTTGTTAGTCTTTTACCCGACATTGAGATGAAACGACTTCTCTATCCCTGATCGCCCAATGAAACAAATAGGGTTTATATGTTTATATACATGGACTCGCACCACTTTTCCTGGCAGGCTTAGACCTGTTAAGTGGTTTACCAGTACTCATGTGCGGTCGGCGTCAGCTCTGCATGGTAGCATCATGCCGCCCAAACAATTTTACCAAGCCCCGATAGGCGGGGGCCGTCATATATGAGTTAACAAGTCCGTATATATATATTGGTTAACAATATGCTAGAACGTGTTCTAATTTGGAAGCAAAGTATACACCGCAGCACTTGAAAATATGGATTGTACATGTTTTCTGGTCCAGTCGAGCTAGTTTCGGCCAATTAGGACTCATCAGTGACCCTCAATATTTTCAAAATTTAACAATGGAATCCGTATGATGAATTGATAAAAGTCCCTGTAAACTCCACTTCCTATGTGAATAAGTGGGGTTGACGCGTGCATAGATTATTTTGCTTAGTTTTGCTAAAAAAAACAAGAACAATATTTTGTTCAGACAAGATATTAGAAAATGTATGATGAAAGAATTGTGAAAAATACTTGTTCTAGAAGTTTTAGCACAAGAATTTGTTATCGAAATGAAACTTGGAGACATTTCATTTAAAATGGTCAAAAACGACGTTTTGGACTTTTTTTTTTTTTTTAAATCCTCTTCCAAAAATAGCGATGTCCGGGCGTGCGAAGGGGACTCTAGCGTCATCCGAGGTTTACCTTTTTTTAAACATTTTTTTTTCAAAGTGATATGTTACCTTTATTCTTTTAAGGAGTGCTTTCATATTAGGACTGTTGGTTCAATGGTACCCCTTTCATACGCAATCGATTTATGGCACCAATGACCAAACTGTTGTTGAAATTTGCCATTTTTCGAACTTGAGTTTATTAATAATTTAATCTATTGCACTGTATTACCTCCCTTATATTCCTTGTACGCTCTGTAGTGCAAGTGGATAGAGTATTGGACTCTACCATAAACTACGCAAAGCCTTTTCAAAATTTTATAGACGCCATTCTGATTTAATTTCAAAATTCAATATTGGACTTAAATCTCTTCTGCAACAAGGTCTATCGGAACCCGAATTTTATGGTGACTTAGTATATAAATTCAGAAAAATATATAACCGCAATGACTTCAGCACCCAATTTCGTAAAATCATTCTTCGATATAAAAAGATTGGGTACAACATGGATATTATACGACAGACTGCATGCATGGTAGTTAACCCAATCTCGGTTGGCAACTTTGCTTCCCTCTTTAATTGCACGCCGGTGGGTCAGGCCTCATATTCTATGACGGCTCCAACGTAAAGGCTTATTGAAAATTAAAGAGATAATGTTGGTTGGTGCCTGATGCTCCGTCTCTGGTCGGGCTCATCGGAGTCTAACTGTTGGTTTTCTTTTGCTCCAGCATTTCAGTGGTTTCTTGCTGTCGAGTCCTCACCGTTGTCTCACCTCTGTGGTTCTTTGATTTCTGTGTTCACGGAGATGTTGCACTGATGAGTTAGGAGGCCTTCATGCGGACTGTTCAAATTATTTGTCGAAATCGCGACGGAAGTAAGGGCGAGGATTGTGGCCACGTAAAATCGATTTAAGCCCCCCAGTGGAAATCTTCCACTGACCGTTCCAAGGCGGCTCTTCTGTGGCGATTTATTTATGTTGTTGTTTGTTGCTTACTGTGTGTATCACTTGTGTCTTTTAATTTTAGATGGCCATATGGCCATTTTGTGGGAAAGTAACTGTCCATATGGCCTACCTTTGTTTAGGTTTCCATTATGGTCTGGTCGCTTAATGTTTGTATTTCTTTCCCTTTGGTGTCTTTTATGGATGGAGTAAGTTAATTGTATCAATTCCTGATCTTTGTTTTACTTCTACTCTAAAACAGAGGACCGTAGATTCATATTCTGGTGAGCAATCATTGTTTTATTTCTTAAAAACATATTCGGTTAATATTACTTGCAAAACTGTATAATTCCTATTTTGACAAAAATAAATGTAGTCATTTACAATGCAAAAGGTTGAAAAAATTAAAAGAGAAACTATCAGGAACTGATACATTCAGACCCCAAATTCTTCCCACAATATCACTTGGGAAAGAATTGACGACAGTAAACAAAATGGACAATAGGTAAACCGAGTCAGCAAGGCGGTGACTCAGAATATCCAAACATAACAAAAAGGTAGTATTATACATAATGGGGGAAAGAATTAGAATCACAAACATGACAAACACTAAACTTGAAGGACAACGTGACTACAGACATTTTAATGAACAACCAAAAAGGGGGAAAGAATCAGAATCATCAACGTAACAACATATATAAATAGGGAAAAAATCAGAACACAAAACATGAAGGAACCACGGCAAAGGCACCGACTTGGAACGGCCAGTAAAATTACTGGTGCGTTTAAGTTAATTTCTCGGGATCCCAACCTCTCCCTCTCGTTCACTGTGGTTCAAACAAGTATTTAATTGGTACGCGTGAAGGAATTCTTACTCGTCAGTGAATAAACGATCACAATTATTGCCAAGCTGACACAAGAATGAGGTCTCGACAGTAAAAAGCGATGGGCGATCAGGTGTTGAACACAACACCACAGGAACACTGGGGCAAACGAAATCCAACAGCTGGACCCCGTTTAACTAAGCAACAGACTTCTTCAGAGTTAGGGCTACTGTTTTGGTTGTTTTTCAACTGCAGCACTCTGTTTAGATCTTTTACATAAGAGAATGGCTTTTTGGGGCAAAACCGGCAAAATTGGAATTGTATTGTTGTAATAAAAACACTTAAAACGAGATTTCCTGTTCAGTGGTTTTTAAATAGGAGAACTATTGCTGCAGTATGTTGGGCTCTTTTACTGGGTTGAAATTGGCTTTGATACTGTCGACCTGAAACCCCCGGGTAGAGCGGCTCTGGTATGCAACATAGACTGTGTTTGCCTGGATATTGCACAGACATGAAAATGCAGACTTTTTCAATACGAACGAATCTGACCTCAAATTTTAGTTCAATTTGAGATAGCTCTAGTGATCCTATGCATATGATTTTAATCGCCTAAAATTTCCAGAAACTGTCATAAATTACACAATAAGTTCTGCATACTCGACTCATTTTGCCATAATTAAATGAAATCTGATTGCACTTACTCTTTCAATGATGAAAATTGTAACTCTTTCGACGATACTTACATACATGAGTTAATGCAACACATTTCAATCTTCTCTGTTAGATACAGTTGGTAGACAAAAAATATGGTAATACAAAACTGTCCCGATGACGTACATGCCAATGATTATTCAACATTGAACTTTAGGCACAGAGGATTGAATGTGAAAGAAATATCACCATTTGCCACAGTAATCTAAAACGTGATGACCTCAAAGTCGTCTTACCACAGGAGCTTGAAGTTATGTCCATTAGTAATCCATAAGGTTCAAAATCAAAAGTGACACTAACTTTGACTAAGCCATTTCGTAAGAAATGGCCAGCAGTGAAACGACCCGTGTCGGAGCCATACCGAGTCTGACTTCCGCAACGCCGCAGCGAATGTTGCACGGCAACGTCATGAACGTCAAAATATTCGATGTAAACTTGACGTAAAGTGAAAATGGAGGGCTGTCAAGAAGAAAGGATCATAACTAGCGCTGGTGAGGCAAAAACCTACGTGTCTTTGCACGTTGTGTAGTGTAAAACAGCTTTATGGCCATTTTGTGGGAAAGTAACTGTCCTTATGGCCTTCCTTTGTTTAGGTTTCCATTATGGTCTGGTCACTTAATGTTTGTATTTCTTTCCCTTTGGTGTCTTTTATGGGTGGAGTAAGTTAATTGTATCAATTCCTGATCTTTGTTTTACTTCTACTTTAATACGCTGATACCAAAATACAAGTTGCCCCTTTCCAGGTTTTCACTCGTCAAAGTGGCTTATCTTACGGTATAGTGTCTTAAAGCACCTTGCAATTTATCCGGCCATACTGACTGGCAGTTAAGTTTTGTTTGATTTGAGGTTTAAGGTCCCCGTCAACACTGTATAGGTCATTTTGGAGACGTTGCTCCCAAGTTTGTGGGACTTTTACTCGACATTGAGATGAATTGACATCTCAAGCGCTGTCGCCTAATGAAACCTATAGGGTTTATGAGCATGGACGGTCCGACTGGCACCGCTTTGCCTGGGCAGGCTTAGATCCTCAAAGCGGTTTACACCAGTCGGCCTACTCATGTGCGGTCGTTTCAGCTCTGCGTTGAAGTATCATGCAGCCCAATCTATTTTTTCAAGTCCCGATGGGCGGGTGGCATATACTAAGAGGGTAATGTAATAGGCCTAATGCACTAAAATGTTCCAAACTTTGGCAAATGGGGGTAAAGCAGAGAGACAGAAAAACACGAGAAAGGGGAGCTGCTAAAATCGCACACCGTCCCCACAACCCTCAGCTAATAATAAAGTGAAACTGTTATAAAGTGTTTATATTACCAGAATTATGTTTACTGGTGACACGTCCTCAGAGTGAGTGAGTGTTTGAGTTTTACATCCCACCAACAGCTAAGGCCATACGGAGACGGGACCTCGGTTTAAAGACTCATCCGAAAGTCTGGAGAAGCCCGGGATCGATCCTGCGACCCCTGATTTACAAGGCGTAAACACTACACTACGGAGGCTTCTGACAGGTCTTCAGACAATCCTTCACCAGGAAGAACCGCGTTGCATCCGGTCGCTTGAAAAACAGTATTACGGTTCATCCGAATTCCGAATAAAACATACGTGATAGGAAAATAATGTGTATCTAAATCGTGTGTATCTATGATCTAATTATGACGTCAAAGGTATCACGTTGTATAATCGTACAGTGTATTATAGGCGACACACAATGCATGCCGAATATCAGTTAGCGACATTAGTAACAAAATATGAACCGATTTTGTCTTGTGTTTTTTTATGCATTGAAACATATTTGCGAAGATATTTTTCCCCGTTCTATCTATCTATACACTTATACTGAGCCGTTTTATCTGGCCCATTACCCCTGTTAGGCGGGCCGCTAAATCTAGAATTTAACGCACAAAAATCTCGTGATGAAATCATAAGGCTAAAACGCATTTCCCCGAGCCCCAATCTAAACCATATGGGCATTGAACTCCTCTGCAGTATTGGCATCTACCACAGAAGGTAGAATGCTATTCGAAGGAGGAATGGTTCTAGAGAAGAAATAGTTGTTCAGGGCATCACTACAGCCGTCTCAAGTCACCTATAGAAAGTGACACGGAGGCACACACAAAAACAGACCAAACATGAACTAACGGCACAAAACCAAATAACAAATAAGACACTGCAAAAGTACGACCACCTTGGGACGGTCAGCAGTAAAACTACTGGGGGCTTCAACTCCGCAGTTTATGAAATTTCAACCCTCGCCCTCAGTTCCAGTACAGTAAAAAACAAAATAACAATAACAGATTGATCCGTATGAAGGCATGACGTTAAATATGTTCTATGAAAGGGCTATCTCAGTTTATACACGGAAATATGGGGGTGGGGTAGTGGGTACATTTTTTTGTAATTCTCTCCATTATTCATAAACTGAGTCGGTCATTTTTGGTCATTACTTAAGTTGGATTGGTGGCTAAATTTAGAATATAACGTCACTGGATGAGTCCTTAAAACTATTTACAATCTGAAAGAAAGAGGTACGATAAAACGCATATCCCTGAATCTCAATCTCATACAGTACGGGCTTTGAACGCCTCTGCGGTCTTGGCATTTACCGCGGAAGAGGAAAGTTTAAAAAAAAAAATGAATTTTTCGGGGCATCGCTGTAGGACAGGTTCTTAAGATATTGAGAGTTGTTTAATATTAATGCCCTTTTTGGGTTGAAGTTGTCGCAGGGGTCAAGTATCTGTCTCTATTAAGGCCTAAAATGTGTTTCCAATCCCCCCCCCACGACTCTACAATTTTTTATCAATAAAAGAACTAAGTAAAAATATAAAAACACCGATCCTACCATCTTCGATTTCCGACCCTACTAAGTATCGTGTTTGCCTTCTCTAACAGTAAGTTCGCGTTTTAAGTACATTTTTGTAGTTTTTGGCATTTAGTATATACCAAAGTACAGAGCTGACTTTTTGAGCGTCTAAAATAAATTATGATATACTGTGTAAATAAAAATCTAAAATGAGATCCTTTAAGAGCAATGAAAACATTCATAAGAAAGAAGATGGGTCATACTACGTAGTTTCGGCTAATAAAGCCTCATCAGTGACCCTGTTATGATCCGGCAAAGAAAGCCAGAGGAAACATACTGCAATTTTGCGAATTTCGAATAGGCAGTCGATTCAAAGACTGATATAAATCAAAATTGGGTCCAAATAATTAAAAACCTGTCTAGAATATGAGTCTAGACCAATAATTTATTTCTGATTTCTCAGAATATTCATGTAAGTCCCGACATGACACACACATGTACAAAAAACAAAAATACAAAAAGACAGACCCAACCCTATTTGTTTTTAAAATAAAATAATAAAAAAGTTTCTCCTACCTACCGACCTTTTTCAGCATGTTAGTAGAAACACAGCTATTTTTACACCTAATAGACACTATACCAGAGTGTATCTTATAGCGTGATAGCTCAGTGGTTAGTGCAATTACCTCTGATGATAGAGGTCCTGGGTTCGATTCCCAGCAGCGGCGGTAAAATTTCGGTGCCCGAACACGCTCCCTTGGCATCATTAGCAGGGATGAATGTCATAAAATGCACAGTCCTTCGGATCGAGACGTTAACTGGAGGACCCCTGTGCAGGGAGAACCATCCTCTGTGCAAGTCAAAGAACCCTACTATTGTGTAGGCTTTCATCCTGCAAAACTGGAGTGTATGTCCGCGTGGGCGTATGGCAGTATATAAAGAACACAAGAATTCCGCGGAAGGCGGCGTCGCACCTGCTGGGGGCAAAAGTCATAGAAGTCACAATCAGAACGTTGTTATTAATTAAGTAAATTTCACAGCAGTTGATAGTTGATGTAAAATGTGTCAAATATAGGCCATGGTCACCAAGTCAAGGTATGTGCCAAATCAGTACAATGAGGAGAAGTACTATGCAAAGTTTGTTGGCTGTAGGCCATTTATTTTAGGATATATTGAACAGTGACGTAAAAGTCGCTGGAGTGCATAATATAGGTTAAGGTCACCAGGTCAAGGTACCCACATAGTAAGTAAATGTAGGAGAAGCACTATGCAAGGTTTGGTGGTTGTAGGCCTTATAGTTAAGAAGATATAGAATGTCGACCTAAAACGTGTTAAAGTCAGTGGAGTGCAAAAATAGGCCAAGCCCACCAAGTCAAGGTACCTGCATAGTCAGTACATCTAGGAGAACCACTATGCAAGATTTGGTGGTTGCAGGCCTTTTATTTGAGAAGATCTGAAACATTGACGCAAATTGTGTCAAAGTCAATGGAGTGTAAAATATAGGTCAAGATACCTGCAGAATCAGTACATACAGGAGCAGCATTATGCATGATTTGATGGTTGTATGCCTTTTATTTCCAGAAATCTGGAACTTCGACATAGAAATTTGTCAAAGTCGCTGGAGCGTAAAATATAGGTCAAGGTTACCGGGTCAAGGTACCTGCAGAGTCAGTACATCTAGGAGAAGCACTATGCAAGATTAGATGTATGTGGGCCTTTTATTTGAGGAGATCTGGAACTTCGACGTAAAATGTGTCAAAGTCAGTGGAGCGTAAAATATAGGTCAAGGTCACTATGTCAAGTTACCTGCAGAGTCAATACGTCTAGGAGAAACACTATTCAAGATTTTATTGTTGTAGGCATTTTATTTGAGAAGATCTGGCACATTGACGTAATTTGTGTCAAACTCACTGAAGCGTAAAATATAGGTCAAGGTCACCGGGTCAAGGTGCTTGTCTTGTCAGGAGCTCAGGGTGATGTTTCATGAAATGTTTGATGGTTGTTTAGTCTTATAGTTGATTACAATACAAACTTCGACGTAAATGTCGAACTTCGACGTAACGGTAAAATCCACTGGAGCGCAAAATATAGGTCAAATTCACCAGGTCAAGATGCTTACAAAGTGAGAAGGTCTATGAGATGTTTCATGTCAGGTTTGATGGCAGCTGAGGTTTGTAAAATAAAAACTTTGACGTAAATGTCGAACTTCGACGTAAATGTCGAACTTCGACGAAATGGTCAAAGTCACTGGAGCACAAAATATAGGTCAAAGTCACCCGGTCAAGGTGCTTACAAAGTGAGAAGGTCTATGAGATGTTTCATGTAAGGTTTGATGGTAGCTGATGTTTGTAAAATAAAAGCTTTGACGTAAATGTCGAACTTCGACGTAATTGTTAACAGACGGACGAACGGACGGACGCACGGACGGAAAATCGGACGCCTATGTCGCACCCTGCCACAAGCAGGTGCGCCAAAAAGAAAGTAAGAGGTCTGCTCCCGACGGAACTCTAGGGACGGCCATACTAGCTCGTTAGCATGTCGCTACATCTCCGTTTACACAAAACTCAAACGATTACGGAGATGAAACAACGGTGAGGACTCGCTAATAACTAAAATGCTGGAGCAAAAGACTCCGGTATCGCATAAGTAACGGTTGTTCACCGTGGTTTGCAAACGTCATCATTGTGCAAACGTCATTATGATGTAGCCGGTGCTCTGGTAAACAACGACTCAGGAAAACCGTTTTGTGTTTTGAATTTCATTTTTTCAAAACATGTTCCCGGATAAGACTTAGGTAAGGACTGCATTTAAATAATCCGACGAACACATAAAAATGACCTGTTTTATTTATTAATCAGTTTTATGTATTTGTTAAAAAAGATTTTACCAAAGCCGTACGAAGAGATTTTTCTACCCGAGTATACTGGAAACTGGACTCGGTATGGCTGTCGTCAATTTTGACAACATTTTAATCGTTGTTTATTGCGTCAGCGTAATGTGTCAGAAAAAGTTATCCATTCCTCGAATTATAATTTGATACGTATTTTAACGGTACACAGTCGGTACTTGCCGAGAGTCTGTCGCTGAAGCATTTCAAAGGTGCAGCAAAAACAGTTTCACTCCTGGCCATTTCTTACGAAATGGCTTAGTGTTACTTTTGATGTTTGAACCTTATGAACTACTTATGGACAGAACTTCAAGCTCCCGTGGTCTTACTAAGCAATTCTAAGAATGTTGATGACATATGTGTCTGTGAAACGTTCCCAGATGGCAGAATAGAAGTGGAGGCAATGATCAGGAACCGATACAATTAACCCACAGCTCCCATCAGAGACATCAAAGGGAAATAAACACAAACATGAAGCAACAGACCCTTACGGAAACACCAACAGCGGAAAGCCAAAAGGACAGTTACTTTCCCACAAATTGGCCAATAGGCTACCCAAAATAAAATAATATACGCGACACAAACACCCAAAGACAAACCATAACAACATAAACCGCGACAGGACTGATTACAGTATCTTGCAAATAAACGGCATTAATTTTGAGTGAAAAGTAGAAGTAAAACAAAGATCAGGAATTGATACAATTAACTTACTCCACCCATAAAAGACACCAAAGGGAAAGAAATACAAACATTAAGCGACCAGACCATAATGGAAACCTAAACAAAGGAAGGCCATAAGGACAGTTACTTTCCCACAAAATGGCCATATGGCCATCCAAAACCAAAAGACACAAGTGATACACACAGTAAGTAACAAACAACAACATAAATAAATCGCCACAGAAGAGCCGCCTTGGAACGGTCAGTGGAAGATTTCCACTGGGGGGGCTTAAATCGATTTTACGTGGCCACAATCCTCCCCCTTACTTCCGTCGCGATTTAGACAAATAATTATACCCCCGCAAACGAAGTTTGAAGGGGGTATATAGGAGTCAGCTTGTCGTCTGTCGTCTGTCGTCTGTCGTCGGTCCGTTACAAAAATGTCCGTTACAAAAAACTTTAATATTGCTCATAACTTCCTTATTCTTTGACCGATTTCTTTAATATTCACACACCACACACCTTGCCACTAGTACTTAAGATTGATATATACAAACCTGACCTTGACCTTTACGTTGACCTTCCTCAAGGTCGTCTGTAGTCTGTCGTCGGTCCGTTACAAAAATGTCCGTTACAAAAAACTTTAACATTGCTCATAACTTCCTTATTCTTTGACCGATTTCTTTAATATTCACACACCACACACCTTGCCACTAGTACTTAAGATTGATATACACAAACCTGACCTTGACCTTTACGTTGACCTTCCTCAAGGTCAAATACTTGTAATTTGTTCAGTCCGCATGAAAGCTTCCTAACTCATCAGTGCAACATCTCCGTGAACACAAAAATCAAAGAACCACAGAGGTGAGACAACGGTGAGGACTCGACAGCAAGAAACCACTGAAATGCTGGAGCAAAAGAAAACCAACAGTCAGACTCCGATGAGCCCGACCAGAGACAGAGCATCAGGCACCAACCAACATTATCTCTCTAATTCTCAATAAGCCTTTACGTTGGAGCCGTCATAGAATCATAGAATCTGAGGCCTGACCCACCGGCGTGCAATTAAAGAGGGAAGCAAAGTTGCCAACCGTGATTGGGTTAACTACCATGCATGCAGTCTGTCGTATAATATCCATGTTGTACCCAATCTTTTTATATCGAAGAATGATTTTACGAAATCCATGTAAATCAGTTGTCATTGGTCTGTTTGGAAAGCAGACTTGCAGTAAAAGTATAAACAGGAACACAAGAAAAATAAAATACTCCAGATTGAATATAACACTGAGGTTACTTGGCATTAGGCAAGGATCTCGAGCCAATGCAAAATTTCAAAATTGTCTCTCCGAACAGACCGCTGCAATATCGCAATGAGTTGTCTCAGCCATTGTAAGTTCTTATTGGTTGGGTTCATGTTACAAGCTTTGAATAGATATGTTCAGCCATTTCTCATGGTATTAAGGCATTTATAATCATTTTTTCAAAGTTTTGTCCCCAAAATATCCTCAAAATGCCAATTTTTACTGAAATTAGGGGGTATAGGTGTGAGAAGAGCCAAAATTTCTAGCATGGGTGCTAATAGCACATGATTTAGTGCATTTTAGGATTAAAGTATTCCAAAGACATCTGGGAAGAAGCACTGCTGCAAGCCAGTTTCTGGGTTCCATTCTGGAAAGAGGTAAACTTTGTGCTTTTTCACAAAACATGGTTTGTCCGGCTTTCATCATAGAATCTGGAAGCGATAACTTTTTCGCAAAGTTTAAAGATTCTTTGTCACTGAACATTAATTATGCATGACTATATTATTAGATATGGTCTAAACTTGTGTTTGGCAATTCTTTTGGTGGATCATAAAGAAATTAGGGTTTGGTATAGGTTGCACTTCAGTAAATAATTGATCTTTATGAAAGCTGCACTTGTGACTATTGTGAAATTCAACATAAAAACATGCGGAGACATCAAAATAGATTAAATACAAGCGTAGATATGATCTCGAATCCCAAAATAGAAGTGACGACAATGATCAGGAATCGATGCAATTAACCCACAGCTCCCATCAGAGACACCAACGAAAAGAAACACAAACATGAAACAACTAGGCCCTAATGGAACCATCACTAGCGGAAAGCCAAAATGACAGTTACTTACCCACAAAATGGCCAATTGGCTATACAAAGCAAATAATATAAGCGATACACACACTCAAATACTCATAACAAAAATAAATCACGACAGAAGAAACGCATTGGAACGGTCAGTGAAACGAATTCAAATGGGGGGGGGGTGGGGGGGGGGGCTTAAATCGATTTTACGTGGCCACAATTCTCGCCCTAATTTTCTTCGCTATTTAGACAAACAATTTGTTCAGTCCGCATGAAGGCCTCCTAACTCATCAGTGCAACATCTCCGACAACACAAAATCAAACAACCACAGAGATGAAACATTGGTGAGGACTCGACAGTAAGAAATGGAGCAAAAGAAGACAAACAGTAAAACTACAATTGGCTCGACCAGAGACAGAGCATCAGGCATCAACCAACATTCTAATGCACTTACGTATGTAACGCGACGTCTGATTGGATAACGTCAAAAATTTGCGACAGTATATTCTGCGATATACTGTCGGAAATTCGACGTCATCATGTAACGTCGCTTTTCATTGGCTGCCATTTGGTTTTACGCAGCTCACAGCGGTTGCGGGTATGTGCAAAATAGTACAAGTTTTAACAAAACAAGTGAATAAGTGCATTAGAATGGGGATAACTGTAATGAAAATTGTCATTTGGGGAGGTAAATCGTCGGTTTTACGGTCGACAAATTACGTTTTACGGCTGCGCTGACGCGTCGCCGTAAAACGAAATTTCCGACCGTAAAACCTCCGATATACCTCCCCAAAAGACAATTTTGAATACAGTTATCCCCTAATTGCATAAAATTAGATACTCTCTAATTCTCAGTAAGCCTTTACGCTGGAACCTTCAAGGAATCTGAGGCCTGACCCACTGGCGTGCAATTAAAGAGGGAAGCAACGATGTCAACCGTGATTGGGTTAACTACCATGCATGCAGTCTGTCGTATAACATTTATGTTGTATCCTATCTTTTTATATCGAAGAATGATATACCCAAGACGTCGAGTCAATCTGGCAAATAACTGACCTACAAACACAAGAACAACTCTATTGACCAACATGCTCTGATTCTCAGTAAGTATACAGTTTTCCTTACGAAATGGAAAAAGCCTAGTGCCGACGTAATTTATTCTGTCTGTGATTTTAATATCAATAGGTTAAATGATGCCACCCTCAAATCCTAATGTGGTAACAATTTCTAGACCTTTTCGATTTGTCTCGGATTATAAAGGAACAACCTCGCATCACCGCACATTCGGCGACCTTAAAACAAACAGTTCAGACAGAATCTCAAAAATGTTTCGTGCCTTACGTTGTCTTGAGCGATCATCATACTACTTGTTTTTCAAGAAAATTTTCAGATGCACAAAACAAAAACGTACCAATAACACCATCAAGTATAGGTCATGTGCAACATTCGACGTCAATCCCTTGAAGGAATTGAGAACAGAGATAGAGAAATTCAAATGTTCACATGAAGACCCAACTTTGAACGTCAATGCATGGAATAACATTTTCATTTCGACTCTGAATAAACATGCTCCGATTTAAAAGAAAGCAAAAAGCTGAATGGAAAAACGAAGATATAAAGATTGCACAGACAAACAGAAATTATTTTTATAAAAAGATGGGCTGGGAAAACTTCAAATTTTGGCGCAACTAATGTAAGTGTCTTATACGTACTGCCAAAACAGAGCTCTTTGAAAACGCTGCAAAATAGAGCAAAGATAATGCATTCTTATGGAAGCACGTAAAGAAAATAACGGTTAAGTCCCAAACTAGAAGTGAGCCTACCGACTTATTATCGGAGACTCTGACTGATACTGATCCTAGAGATCAGAGATCGACTTATAAATCACAAACGCACGTATAACATGCAAAATCTTAAGAGACTGAAGGAATATGTTAGCACTAAGCTGCCAACCGACCCTGATTTCAAGATACCTCTTCTTAAGGTAGACGAACTGAAGCTGATGTTAAAATCACTGGACCCAAACAAATTTACAGGAATAGATGGCATTAGTTCTAAAATGCTCAAGCTTACGTCTTACGTTACAATTCATTCTCCATTGCAAAAACACATTTATTCAAATATATTCAAAATTTTGACACAAAAAAATGAAAGTTTCAGATAAAAATTCTAATATTTTTCTAATTCTGATCAAAACATAGATTGTGGATACCCGTTAGAACCGTCTCGACGAGGCGGTGCTAACGAATACCATCAGTCTATGTTTTGAGCAGAAAGGAGAAAAATAATATTTTATTTATTTCTTATTTCAGATCAAAACATAACTTGTGGGTACCCGGCGGTTCTAACGAGCACCATCGGTCTATGTTTTGAGCAGAAATACGAAAAAATAATACACGTATATATCCTGTAAACCCCAGTTTTACTATATAAAAGCTGGCTTTAAATGGGGCCAAAATTATATAGGCGTCTTTTCATTATGAGTCTTTTGCAAATGATCAACATCATCATCCACACAGGCGTATTTCCCGCTGTTCTAAAAAAGCCTATTTATTCCCTACTCACAAGGTTTGCACACGAAGACCCATCAAACTACAGACCAATATCACACTTACCTATAATCTTTAAAGAAATAGAAAAGCATGTGACTAAATATTTATTTGGTTACTTTAATAATTATAAACTATTGCACGAAGCTCTATCGGGTTTTCGAAGACATCATTCCTGTCGAACTGCTCTAATAAACTTATACACGATTGGTTTGTGAACATTGACAAATCAATATTATGGGTGCAAATATGTTTCAATTTAAGGAAAGCATTCGATGTTGTCGAACATGACATTATTCTGCAAATCTAGCAGTGTACTGGATTAAAAACAGTGCCCTTATCTGGATTAAGTCCTATTTGTCAATGTATTGTAAATGACTAAAATATGTAAAAAAAAAACAACGAATATGTCACAAGCGGTGTGCCAGAGGGTAATGTACTCGGTTCTGTGCTGTTTCTAATAGTTATGAACGATCTTTCCCGGTGCTTGTACAAAAGCCTCACAGTCGTTGAAACAAAACTTCAATACGGCCAAATAAAATTCGAGACACGTTGTGTCGACCACAATGTCCTTGTAAACTAGCAAAACAAGCAATGATACTAGGCACGTCATACATGATATAATATGTTCTATAAAAGGGGCTGTGAACCAATTTCCAGTTCAGGGAATGGGCAAGCGATTGAATTAGTCACACACGAAAACACCTGGGCATTACGATTGGCAGCAACTTAATATGGGAAGGACATATTAATCAGGTTTGCTAAAACGTCATTCGCAAATTGGCATTAATGAAACTTTTACAAAGAATCCATCAAATTATATTATAATTCTTATGTTCTTCCATGTTTTTGGTTTTATTTTTATTCTATAATACTGGGTCATACAACAGCTTCAAGCCAGTTAAGACTTGTCAAACTACAAAAGCGTGCTGCACGACTCATAGTAAAGATTGACATATTAACACCATCCGATCAAATGTTCAAAATGTTTAAGCAACTTAGCTGGCTATCTTTTCCAAAACGAGTGCAATGTCACACATGTCTCATGGTATACGAAAGGTATAAATGAAAAGCCCCGGATTATGTTTCATCGATGCTAACGCTCGTCTCAGAACACCACGAGGACAAATGAGATCGACAGCAAACGATAAATTGTACGTTCCAAAATCGCATACTATGTATTACGACAAAACCTTTTCCACCACAGGTCCACGGTACCAGCTGAAATTCGGGAAAGTGAAAGTGAATACAATAAAACACTCAAGCACTATCTACTCAATGGAGATGAAACTGTGCTTAATATGGAATAGCACCCAGTATAGGATGTCTATTGCGATCAACGATAGATTGCTTGTATCCTCGGACGGTTTGCGGACTGACATGGATGCAAGGTTATATCGACCATCGTTGGCTGGCCCTCGGCCTCGGTGGAATCTTCTTTAATCAAGGGCCCAAAGCTGTCGGATGTTTTACCGTCTGTTCGTTCGAGAACATGAGAGGTGCTGATTCACGCCCTTCCCTCCCCACTCTCAACCTCCTTTGACAGACACAGATTGTCGGGTAAAGCCCCATTCTTTCACGTCCACTCTTTCGAAATTTTTCGATGCCGCCTCGGTACTCGCTCACCCCGGGGCATTTTGCGCACGGTGATTCGAATGCACAAGCTGTGACCTGTGCAGTAAAGTGCTAACGTTACGTTTAAAAGTAAAAATAACAGTAACTTACTTGGCCCTTTTTAAAGAACGAGAGCGTAAATTCAAGACGTCGTCAGCGATTTTAGTAACTATCAAACTCTGGGGAAAAGTTGCGCTGTTTGGAAATTGGATTCCGCCACGCGCTATCCGCACAATGTTCTTTAAAAGTTTAATGTATACCTTTGAGAATATGCTCTAACTTCAGTTTTTATCATTAGGTGCGAAAAAATGTATCAACACTGCATACATGCTCACATAATTGTTACAATGAGCACCTACGTTAGACTGGCACGCGTGCCAAATATGTTATCCTCTTGAAACAAAGCTATTATCATTATTATTATTTTTATTATTATTATTACTTGCCCTCGTCCAACTTAGCCCCCAAAGGCGAACTATGCTGTTTCTGAAAACTCTTGTTTCAAAGTGCTATGTCTTCTTCAGTAGATTGCTTCTATACTTTGCTCGTTGCCCCTTAGGTGTGACTCTACTAGTTTGGAAATAGCATTGTCTGTGCATATATATGCAAATTACCAATTTAAGTTTTTCGTTATGCTGTCCATACTGCTGTCAGTGAATTGTTACATATGCCGTTTGTAACTTAGGTGGCTGAGTCTCTACGTGTTTAATACAGTTTTGGAGCCGCAAAACTGTATTGAACAAGAGCTCCGCAAGTGGGGCATTATATGCCCGTGGCAAGTTAATATTAGTTGGACTACATCCTTGAAGCAAAATGAGCCGCTCTAAACAGCATCCGCTGCTCCACATCAGAGTCAAACTAATTATCAAGTTTTTGCTATCTGCAGGAGAAGTTAGCCACAAACAAAATGTGTAAAGAAATGTTCATAGGACATACCTCAGTGAACTTTTGGAGGACCGTAATCTCGAAACAATATGCGATTCTCCATATTGTGGTCCAACGATATATCAAGTTTCAGCTTGATCAAATGTTTTCTGTAGGATGACTTAGGCCAGAGACAAAATGTTCACCAAATTTTTTAAAGGGGAGAGCTCTGTAAATATTTGTTGGACTATAACCTCAAAATAATAAGCGCTGCTCCATATCATGGTCTAACTATATATTAATTTTTAGCTTGACAGGATCTAAATTGTGGACGAAATTTACCGAAACAAAATGACTGATTTTATTGGTGGACCGAAACCTCGAAACTAGATCAATGACCACGTCAGAAAGGGACCCACATAAAGCTGTTGAAGATATAGAATAGAAACTTTTGTCAGAATGAAGGTCTTGCGATGGTATGTATGTGTGTGAAATTTCATGAGAGAAAGCAAATACTTCTGAGGTTAGGATCGAGGTTAGGCTTTTTGGTAAAGGCAGAATGTAGGTTTTGAATTAGTGTATACCGCGACAGAGGTAAGGGCGAGGATTATGGCCATGTAAAATATATTTAAGCCCCCTCCAGTGGAATTCTTTCCACTGACCGTTCCAAGGCGGTTCTTCTGTTGCGGTTTATTTATGTTGTTGTTTGTTACTTACTGTGAGTATCATTTGTGTGTTTTTTATTTTGGATGGCCAATTGGCCATTTTGTGGGAAAGTAACTGTCCTTATGGCCTTCCTGTGTTTAGGTTTCCATTATGGCCTGGTCGCTTCATGTTTGTGTTACTTTCCCTTTGGCGTCTTTGATGGGTGGAAAAAGTTAATTGTATCGATTCCTGATCGTTGTTTTACTTCTACTTTGAATGTAAGTGTTTGAAGTTTCACGAGAGTAGGGCAACTATTTTGAAAGTTATGACTAAGGTTAAGTTTGTTTTTTGGGTTAAGACGTATCAAAACATGGACAGAATCCATATAGCTAAATGTAGGTCTTGTAATAGTAAGTGTTGGTGTGAAGTGCCATGAGAGTAGGGCACATACTTCTGAAACTATGAACGAGGTTAAGTCGTTTTTTGTTAAGGCGTGACAAACAGATGAACAAAAGCAATGTATCTATGGCCCTTTGTCAGAATGTAGGTCTTATAATGGCTAGTATATGTGTGAAAATTCATGAGAGTAGGGAAATATTTCTGAAATTATGACTTGTTCATAATCAACTTGATCAAATGTTAATTGTGGGAGGAGTTAACCGGCGAAGAATTTTTACAGAAATATTCAAAGGGGCATAGCTCTGTAAATATTTGGTGGACCGTAATTTCGAAACAATGTGCAATTCACTACCTCATAGTCTGAATGTCTACCAAGTTTCAGCTTCATCCGATGAAAACTTTGGAAACGAAACAGTTCACGAAATATTCAAATGAATATTTGGTGGTTTGTAACCTCGAAACAATATGTGCTGGACCACTTCATAGTCTAACTATATACCCAGTTTCTGCCTGATTGGATGAAAAAGTGTAAGTCGACTTATCCGGTAATAAACAGTTCACACGATTTTCAAAAGGCCAGAACTCTGTAAATATTAGGCGGACTATAACCTGGAAACAATATGCGCTACACCACCTCACCTTACTACCTACCAAGTCTCAGCTTGACCGGATGAAACTGTAGGAGGAGTTACCCGAAAACGAAAAGTTTACAGACAGACAGACGGACGCACGAACGGACGGAGGGACAGACGGACGGATGCCGAACCCATACCATAATACGACCGTTTTTGCAAAGCTGGCGTGTAAAAATGGAAGTAAAGGCAATGATCAGCAATCGATACAATTAACCCACAGCTCCCATCAGAGACACCGGTGGAAAGAAACACAGACACGAAACAACTAGACCCTAATGGAAATATCACTTGCGGAAATCCAAGAGGACAGTTACTTTCCCAGAAAATGGCCAATTGGCTATCCAAAGCAAAATAATATAAGCGATACACACACTCAAAGACAAGCCATAACAAAACTAAACACGATAGAAGAACCGCATTGGAACGGTCAGTGAAACGAATTCCATTGGGGGCGCGGGTTGGAGGGGGGGGGGTCTGTTAAAGCTCATATGAGTGACACTACTTGACAATTTAACTTGATTATCTACCTTGTACATAACTAACTTGATTATCTACCTTGGCATATTGTGACGTCATTAACGTCATGGAGACGACGTAACGTCATGAGAGTAATTTACTTTAGATGTATAGAAGAATAAAAGCAGTTGCTTACTCTGGAATGTAGTGGTGATTAACAAGTGGTAGCAGAGCGAGGTTGAGGGTTCCTTGGTGTGGGACAGAGGATAGAGGGCACATAGCGTCAACGGCTGGTGAACAATTGGCTAACTTACCTGGTGGATAGGTGGAATATTGGTGGATAGAAGAACTTTTGGATTTGAAGAAGTATTGGTGGAATATAGCGTCAAGAAGGTGGTGAGGCATGGACTGACAGGTGTAATATTAGTGGGTAGTTTATTTTTTTTTACAAAGGGGAAATTATTGGTGAAAAGTATAAAAATACAGTGTCTCATATCTTCATAGTGAACAGTGGGCAGATATAACTAAAAATAAATAATGACAACCAGAATCAACCCCCCAACTTTAGCCAAAGGCAAATGTTATGAACGTTTCAAGCAGGAAGTCCTGGCATGGAAGGAAATTACAGTTCTGGCAAAGAATAAACAGGGAATAGCAGTTGCACTATCACTACCAGAGGATGGTGAAAATCAAATTAAAGACAAAGTATTTGATTAAATATCTCTTGACGACTTAAAAAGTGATTTTGGATTGAACATTCTGATCGTTTTTTTAGACAAACATTTGGCCAAAGATGATCTGGCAGACAGCTTGGATAAATTTGATGATTTTGATGATTTTCAGAGAAAGGATGGACAAAATATTCTTGAATACATAGCAATGTTTGATTCCAAATATAGAAAGATTGAAAAAAAAGATATGACACTTCCGTCAGAAATTCTTGCATTCAAGCTTCTCAAGAGAGCCAATATTACTAAAGAGGAACGCTTATTAGTCTTGACGGGAATGGATTATGAAAAAAAATCCACCTTGAATGAAGAAGCAAAGAAATCCCTTAAGAAATTCAAAGGGGATGACAATGTCCAAAGTGGGAAATTGAGCATAAAGTTGAAACCTTCGTACCTAGCAGAGAATGAAGAGGCTCTATTAGCTGCTGGGTATGTGAAAGCTAAATCTAGTAACAGTGTTAATTACAGAAGAGGAGCCAGATGGGATCATGGAGGTTTTGGTCGGGGTAACACAACTTCTGCTAGAAATGCCAATGCAAGGTTTACAAAGAATAGGAAAATGAACCCATTAGGCACAGACGGTCGGACTCTAACTTGTAAGTGTTGTGGGTCCTTTAGGCATTTAATAGCTAACTGTCCAGATACATGGGAGAACTTGAGAGTTAATGTGACTGAAGATGAGCACGCAGTATTGTTTACTGGCTTCCACAAAGATGAAATCGCCCAGTTAGGTGTTGATGCTCGTAATTGTGCCGTTCTTGATAGCGCTTGTAGTAGCACTGTCTGTGGTAAAACCTGGCTTGAAAGTTATTTGAATTCTTTAGATCAAGAAGACAGACAAAAGGTATCCAAAGCTGATGGGGTGAAAATATTTAAATTTGGAGGAGGGACCCGGTTAAAGTCAGAGGGAGAATACAAAATCCCAGCAGTTGTTGCTGGAAAACAGGTGACAATTATAACAGATGTTGTAAATTCAGACGTTCCGTTATTGCTTTCCAGGTCAACAATGAAAAATGCCAGTGTCAAAATGGATCTGGAACATGATAGGGCTGAAATATTTGGAGAGGATGTTGCCCTTAATTTAACATCTTCAGGGCATTACTGCATACCAATTGATAAAACAGAGAAAATTCCAGTTGAGACAGTATGTGCAGTGAAGCTTGATGACATTGATGAAAAGGAGAGATACAAGATCTTGCTAAAATTACACAGACAATTTGCACATCCTTCAAAAAGGAGACTCATGGCTTTACTAAAAGATGCTGGTGTCTGGAAAGAAGAATACCTGGGGGTTCTGGTAAAAATTGAAGAGAACTGTCAGCTGTGCAAGAGTTACACTAAAACTTCTCCACGTCCATTTGTAGGATTACCAATGGCACATGAATTCAATGAAAATGTTGCAATGGATTTGAAACAATGGAAAAGTCGCTGGATTTTGCATATGATTGATATGTGGTCCAGATATACAGTATCAATCTTTATTAACAGGAAACGGCCATCAGATGTTATTGACCTAATGATGAAGCACTGGATAGGAAAGTTTTGGATAATGAAATCTGTTCTGACCGACAACGGAGGTGAATTTAATTCTGAAGAAATGCGTGAGATTGAATCAATTTTGAATATAAGGGTTTGTACCACAGCTGGAGAAAGTCCTTTTCAGAATGGTCTTTGCGAAAGAGTCCACGCTGTCACAGATATGATGCTAACGAAGTTAGAAGATGAACAGACACATGTGGATAGTGAGACACTCCTATGCTGGGCAAATATGGCCCGTAACTGTCTTCAAATGTGGAATGGCTTTAGTAGCCACCAATTAGTTTTTGGTACAAATCCTAATCTGCCAGGAATAATGACAGATAATTTGCCAGCTCTAGATGGTACAACAAGCAGTGAGAAATTTGCAAGCCACCTCAATACACTCCATGCCTCAAGGAAGGCATACATAGATACAGAAGCAAATGAAAGGATCAAAAGAGCACTCAGGAGCAAAGTCAGGGCAGCAGAACAGACATACATGAATGGAGATGCTGTGTTTTACAAACGAGAAGGACGAGAGAAATGGTTAGGGCCAGGAAAAGTTGTTTTCCAGGATGGAAAGGTGGTGTTTGTAAGGCATGGCAGTGTTTTTGTAAGGGTTTCACCCAACAGACTGTGCAAAGTGAATCCTATAGAATTTAATAAAGATGATGATATTAACAACATAGACATTGCAAAACAGCAAAACAATATTTCTTCTGAAGCAGAAAAATGCAAGAAACCAACAAAAACTGAGGATGATTCACAGACTACTGTTGAGGACATACCGGCATCAGAGGAAACAAGACAAACTGAAGAAACACCCAGAAGCGAGCCACCCAAATTAAAAGTAAATGACAAAATTCAATATAGGATGAGCAACCAAGATACATGGGTTACAGCCAAAATCACTGGAAGAGCTGGTAAAGCTACAGGAAAATACAAGAACTGGTTCAATGTTCAAGATGAAGAAAGCAATATGAAGAAAAGTATTGACTTAAGCCAGTATCAGTGGCAGAAAGTGACAAATGAAAATATCAATAATTTCAATGTGCATATAGTTGCATCTAAGCTAAAGGCCAATGACATTCAAATGGCCAAAGAAACAGAACTGAAGAAGTTATGCCAGTTTAATGCCTATAAAGAGGTTCAAAATACTGGTCAACCAACATTAACCACCAGGTGGGTGATCACAAACAAGGACGGGAAATCAAAGGCAAGACTGGTTGTAAGAGGCTTTGAAGAGGACTTTGATTTTCCAAGAGACAGTCCTACAATGGGAAAGGGAGCTATGCGCTTGGTTTTATCAATAGCCTCAATCATGAAATGGGTGGTGAAAACAACTGATATCAAATCAGCATTTTTACAAGGTAAAGAGCTTGATCGTGAAGTGTATGTCAAACCACCTGCAGAAAGCAGCACACCAAGTGATATGATATGGAAACTTAATCATGGATTGTATGGATTAAAGAATGGGGCAAGACAATTTTATATTAGTGTCAAATAGGAATTACTAAGATTAGGGTTCAAACAGTGTACACTGGATCCTGCAATATTTTATGTTCGTAAGGACAGTAACTTGAAAGGAATACACTGTTGTCATGTTGACGACTTTCTACACTTGGGTGACATGTATTTTGAGACACTAGTTGAGAAACTAAGACAACGCTTTTATGCTGGGAAGGTAGAAGAAAGATGCTTCACATACATTGGTTTTAAAGTAATACAGAAAGAGAATAACATCATCTTAGACCAATCAGACTACATGAACAACCTACAGTGTCCTGTTATTGATCCCCAACGTGTCACGAACAAAGCTGACAAACTCACCTCTTAGGAGCAATCGATATACAGACAGATAGTAGGAAATATAAACTGGGCTGTTCAAGGCTCACGGTCTGGCCTAGCCTTTGAAATGATAGCAGCAAGCACTAAGCTTCAGCAAGCTTGGATGGGGGATCTTACCAGAGCTATCAAACTATTAAGCAGATTGAAAGATGTACAATCATACATGATATTCCCATGTCTCAGCCAGAAGTTCAGTGACTTAAAAATCATTGTAATCACCGATGCATCACTAGGAAACATAAATGATGGAACAGGAAGTATAGGTGCCTATGTGGTATGGTTAGCGGACTGAACTGGGCTATGTTGTCCATTAACATGGCATGCTAACAAAATCAAACGGGTGGTAAGATCGACAATAGCTGCTGAAGCCCTGAGTCTACAAGAAGGACTAGAAGCGGGTTTCTATTACAGGACAATGGTGGAGGAAATTCTTGGTGTGCGATACAAGTCTATACCTATCATCGCATATACAGACAACAAAAGTGTAATTGAAGCTGTCTTCTCGACAAAGCTGGTGGATGACAAAAGGTTAAGGATAGACATTGCTGCAATTCGAGAATTCATAACAACCAATGACATAAATCAAATTAAGTGGTGCCCTGGTGACATTCAATTAGCCGATTGTATGACAAAGCAAGGGGCATCAGGATATCAGCTGCTAAACATATTACAGTGTGGAAAAATGTCTGATGAACTTTAAATGGCTGACCCACACTCAAGATGCATAGCTAAGTTCTTATTCTTTAAGCTTACATACTTTTTCATGTAACTGCTTCCCATCATTTTGGTGTGTTGCAATAAGCATTTGCTCCAACAAAACAAAAGAAACTAATACTAATGTTAAAGCTCATATGAGTGACACTACTTGACAATTTAACTTGATTATCTACCTTGTACATAACTAACTTGATTATCTACCTTGGCATATTGTGACGTCATTAACGTCATTGAGACGACGTAACGTCATGAGAGTAGTTTACTTTAGATGTATAGAAGAATAAAAGCAGTTGCTTACTCTGGAATGTAGTGGTGATTAACAGGGTCCTAAATCGATTTTACGTGGCCACAATCTGCGCCATTACTGCCATCGCGATTTAGACAACTAATTTGTTCAGTCGACATGATGGCCTCCTAACTCATCAGTGCAACATTTGCGTGAACACAAAAATCAATCAACCACAGTGATGAAACAATGATGAGGACTCGACAGCAAGAAACCACTGAAATGCTGGAGCAAACGAAAACCAACAGTTAGACTCCGATGGGCCCAATCAGAGAAACATGTCCACATTATTTTAGGCATTTTTTCTTGTTCTAAATTTAAACAATGTATGGTCTGGAATTAATTTCTAAATCAAAAAATACACAAAACGTTTAAAGAATTATAAATAACGCACACCCCTTGAAAATTACATGTTCTGCGCTATTAAGTTTGGGGTTTCAAGGATGTTCACTGCATGACCTTGTTAGCGCAAAGGCAAAGCATTGAGCTGGACAATATCGCAAACGGCGAATGACGTGCATGAAGTCACACTCTGTTATCACTAAGCCAATCATGCCGGCGTCCATCACGTGAACAAGTCCGTGCAATTAATACGCCTCTAAGCCACAGTTGATATGGAGAAAATTGGGGGGGGGGTACAATTATGGTAATATTTATATATCTTATTTCACAGCCAGACAAAGATGTGGACATTCGTTAGAACCGCCTCATCGAGGCGGTTCTAACGAGCACCAACAACCTATATTTTGAGTAAAAATTAAGGGGGAAAAATCAGCAGAACAAGATGTGTTTATGAAACACGAACATGTCCCCGGGCATGGTCATTTTTTTTTCAAAGTTGGTCACAGTTCAAAGCCAAGGTCACAGGTCAAGAGTTTTGGTTTGTGTGGGAAACCCTTGGCACAAGGAACTTACATGCCAAATATTGAGGCTCTATCTTAAACCGTTCGAAAGTTATGAACAATAATATTTTGTCTTTAAAGTAGGTCATAGGTCAAGGTCACAGGTCAAAAAAATGCATGAATGTAAAGCTCTTGTCACAAGGAACCTACATACCAAATATGAAAGCTCTATCTTAAACGATTCAAAAGTTATGAAAAATTTTATTTGTTCTTTTAAGTAGGTCAAAGGTCAAGGTCATGGTAAAAAAATGCATGAATGTAAAGCTCTTATTACAAGGAACCTACATGCCAAATATGAAGGCCCTATCCCAAAAATCCATATGACCAAAATGTTATTTTTTTCTATTAAGTAAGTCAAAGGTCAAGGTCACAGGTCGAAAAGTTTTCTCTCAGCATGGCGAGACTGCGCTCATCATGTGAACAAATCCGTCGAATGAACCCCCACCTAAACCCCACTTTATATAGAGACAACTGTGGTTTACGGGGTATATATTATTTATCTATGTACATATACTGAGTCTGTCATATTCGGCCATTATTTCAGTTGTCTTGTTTCTGCTCCATACATAGGTTGTGGGTACTCGTTAGAACCGCCTCAATGATGCAGTTCTAACGAACACGCACAGCCTATACTTGCGGTATTAACAAGAAAAAAAATACGGATTTTTATTAGAAAAGTAGCCATTTCCGCGATGTAAAAACTGCACTTTGTCGCACGAGTGTATTTTCGCATTGTAAGCGGAGGCACGCCTGATCCCATCACGAAAACACGCCTATATAATTTAGACCCCCTTTAACTCAACATTTATATAGTAAAAGCGGGGTTTATAGGGATAGACCTTATTTTTCTTATTCCTGCTCTAAAATGAGGCGGTTCTAACGAGTGCCTACAATCTATATTTTGAGCAGAAAAAAATACCACACTTTTTCATCTTAAAGTTTTCTTTTTTGTCGGCAGTAAAATTTACAATGCATTTATAAAGGCGCGTTTTCGTCATCACGTGAACAAGTCCGTGAAATGAAGACCCCCTTAAACCCCACTTTATATAGAGAAAACTGGGGTGTAGGGGGGTATTGAATATTTTTCTTATTTCTGCTCCAAGACGTAGGTTGTGGGTACTCGCTAGAACCGCCTCAATGAGGCGGTTCTAACGAGCACCCATAACCTATGTTTTCAGTATAAATAAAAAAAAAATGTCACGGATTTTCACCAGAAAAGTAGCCATTTTTGAGACAAGAAAAATGCACTATGCCGCACGTGTATGTTATCGTAATGAATGCGTCTGATCCTTTGCTGGTTCCCTGTGTTATAAGTACTGTTTTCAAATGAGTTGGCTTGGTCAGTTCAAATACATTTACATTATGGTGATACAAACCTTTTCGATGACGTCGTTATTGATAAGGTGCTTCAGAGTCTTCACCGGTTTCGACGTCATAATTAAATCTAAAAAATAAAATTTATTTTGTGAAATGTCATTGAAATACATGTATATTGCGCTGCGTACCAGCAATATCCAAGCAAGAAGGTTCAGCTATTCTAAGCCTGCACCTGTTTTGGAAAGAACTGCTTACTCGGTTTACCTGTTGTCCGTTTCGTTAGCTGTCGTCACTCCATGTTTCGACTTCTTTTCCTAGTGATATCGTGGGAAGAATTTGGGATCTGATTGAATGAGTTCCTGTCGTTTCTCTTTTTATTTTTTCGTCTTTGTGTTTGCTTGTCTGTTTGTGTTGAGGTTTTACGTCCCAACCAACACTATAAAGGCAATTTTGGAGGCTTTGCTTCCGATAATATCTCAATTAATAAAATCCCTACCGCCCAAATAAACCGGTATGGTTCAAAGATGGTTTGATCAGTCAACTTTTTCCCTCAAGAACTTCAGCTAACTAAAGCAAATTCTTCTGATATCAAGACCCTTTTTTATTTACATCTATCTATTACAGATGGGTTTGTTTTTTTGCAAAATTTATGATAAACGCGATGATTTTGATTTTGAGATTGTAAATTTTCCTTTTGTAGATGGTGATGTTCCTCGTGCGCCATCCTATGGCGTTTATATTTCGCAATTAATTCGAGTGTTTAGTCATGTAACTGACTTCAACCCTCGTAATAAATTGTTAACTGCTAAACTTCTTAATCAAGAATATCGGTACCATAAACTACGCAAAGCCTTTTCAAAATTTTATAGACGTCATTTTGATTTAATTTCAAAATTCAAAATTAACTTAAATCTCTTCTGCAACAAGGTCTATCGGAACCCGAACTTTATGGTGACTTAGTATATAAATTCTGAAAAATATAGAATAGCAATGACTTCAGCACCCAGTCAAAATCATTCTTCGATATAAAATGCTTGGTACAACATAAATGTTATAGTACAGGGTGCATGCTTGTAGTTAACTCAATCGCGGTAGACAACTTTGCTTCCCTTTTTAATTGCACGCCGGTACGCCGGTCAGATTCTATGACGGTTCGAAGGTAAAGGCTTACTGAGAATTAGAGAGATCTAATTCTATGTCATGTTGGTTGCTGCCTGATGTTTTGTCTCTGGTCGGATCCATCGGAGTCTAACTGTTTGTTTTCTTTTGCTCCAGCATTTCAGTGGTTTCTTGCTGTCGAGTCCTTACCGTTGTTTTATCTCTGTGGTTGTTTGATTTTTTTGTGTTCACAGAGATGTTGCACTGATGAGTAAGGAGGCCTTCATGCGGACTGAACAAATCATTTGTCCCAATCGCGACGGTAGTAAGCGCGAGGATTGTGGCAACGTAAAATCGATTTAGCCCCACCCCAGCTCCCCAGTGGAATTCGTTTCATTGACCGTTCCAAGGCTGTGTTTCTGTCGCGGTTTATTTTGTTATGGTTTGTCTTTGGGTGTTTGTTTCGCTTATACTATTTTGCTTTGGATAGCCAATTGGCCATGTTATGGGAATGTAACTGTCCTTTTGGCTTTCCGTATCGATGTTTCCATTAGGGGAATGTTGTTTAATGTTTGTGTTTCTTTCCCTTTGGTGTGTATGATGGAAGCTGTGGGTTAATTGATTCCTGATCATTGCCTTTACTTCTATATTTTATGTATTACCAACTCTTAAATTATGAAGCATTTGTTACTGCATGTATAACTGTTTTTATATGGTACTTGTCAGTTAAGGTCCTTCGTACCTAAGTATGCATTTCTATTGCTGAGTCATTCCTTTGTAGTTTCTGAAATGGCCTTGTATTCTTGAAAAAGGGTCCCGGGTGAGATGCGATATTTGTTTTTACATAAGGTTATCTTTAGTTCGTACCATTCCTCAGTTCCTCTGAAACACAGACTTACCGTTCCAAAGCGGCTCTTCTGTCGCGGTTTGTTTTTGTTATCGTTCGTCTTTGAGTATGTGTTTCGCTTGTATCTTTTTATTTTGGATAGCCAATTGCCATTTCGTGGGAAAGTAACTGCGCTCTTGACTTTCCGCAACTGATGTTCCAATTTGGGGTCTAGTTGTCTCATGTTTGTGCTTCTTTCCCTTTGTTGCCTCTGATAGGAGGTGTGGGTTAATTGTATCAATTCCTGATCATTGCCTTCACTTCTATTTTTATAAAATCTGATCAATGGTTATGTAAGGAATCTGACCAGTGCCCACACTAATGCTACGACCATTAGCAGTTCAAAATTTAATATTAATTATCCTCATAAAGTTTCCTCTGAGAGTATAAGAAATAAGGCAGAGTAGAGATGTACCTTATAATAATTTGATTGGGACAGAAGGAGTAGAAACATGCAATAGCAATGGCCGTCTCCTTTTGAGAAAGTTTGCAGAGCATATACACAGTCGTCCGTCTTCAAATTCGCAACAAGACATCATGGATCCATCCTCGCTCCAAATACTGGCATTTTTCGCTAAGTCATAGTTCGAGGGAAGGACAGACAAGATGTCAGAGTGACAAAGACTATTTGTGGTGCAGACTGCTGATAGAACACAGGCTACTTGTCAGCAGACAAACTGCGCATTCAGCCGTCTCGGCGACCACAAGGCAAGAAAGGGCCCAAGAGACTGGATGTCTCTAAGCTGAATCCAGACAGCAAGAAGCAAGCCTTCATTCGTGACAACTGCAGCAGATTAGAACATAGCTCAGACGACCCAGAAGAGAACTGAACAGTTTTCAGAGACACCGTTCACTCTTCAACAATGGTTCCCTATGACCAATATCTCGTAGACACCCAGACTGGTTTGACAATAACGACGAAGAAATCCAGAGACTCCCTGAAGAGAAACATAAGCAAAAAAGGCATACCTCAGTGATTCCAGTTAAGTTTCTTATAAGGTTGTCTATGTACATATATACAAGATAGTTCGGGCTAGACTCATTGTAAGGCACCTGGCTCAGCAGAAAGGCTGATGAAATCCAGTCCTTGCTGATAGAAAAGATATGAATAAGTTCTTTTAAAGACACATTTTTTTTCCTTATATAAAAGGGGTGGCCTGTCTAATGATCTCCAATAAACATTTCCTTCGGACCATAGTGCACATCAAAGGCTTATCTTATCTAAGTGATTATGAGGTGATTATGAGCAGATTTCGTGTTTAATAGGGGGCTCAATAAGGGTACTTGAGTGATAGTATAATTTACTGAGATTGTGTCCAACAACATATTGTTTAAATAACTTCTTTTTTATTTTAAAATAAAGTAAAGAAAAACACTGACATCCATTGTTTCCTTTACTCAAAAGTGCAAAGTCAGCCTCGATAGCGCAGTAGTTAGCGCGTTCGACTTATGATCGAGAGGTTGTGCGTTCGAATCCGCCACCGGTATCGAGGTGTGTCCTTGGGCAAGTCACGTAATGACACTGCCCCACTCCACCCAGGTGTAAATGGGTAGCAGTGGTGTAAAAGCCCCTGCCTCTCTCTCGCGCGCGCGTGAAAACACCCAGAATGAGTGTTCGAGAGCGATTCAATAAGCTTAAAGCTTTCATCGCAATCGAACTAAAATAAATTAGTATAAACTAAAGAAGCCAACAAACAAGGTAAATGAATTAATTAACCTCAAAATTTAATCAATCAATTTACCTTTATTTATTAATATTTATTTTTTTATTATTTATTTATTTATTTTATTTTGGTTGAAAATATGTGATACACAAATCATATAATGTCTAAAACATTAGCATTTTATAGTTTCAGTCAAGATGGAACTATAAAATGTTCTTTGTTTAAGACACAATCATATAAGAAAAGAGAGAAAAAAAAAGATTTTTTTTTTAAGATTTTATTTTTCACCTTTTTAAGTTTAAAACTAAAATAACAAACGCAATTAAATTCATTTTTCTTATTTATATTGCAAACGTAGGTTGTGGGTGCTCGTTAGAGCCGCCTCATTGAGGCGGTTTAAAAGAGTACCCGCAACCTATGGCTCAATGAGACGATTGTAACGAGCACCCGCAACCTATGACTTGGAGCATAAATAAGGAAAATAATGTATACCCCCTAAAACCCCCATTTTCTCTATAGAAAGTGGGTTTTATGGGATGTTCCTTTTTCCTCGAAAACATATATTGTGTGTCAATGTTAGAACCGCCTCATGGAAGCAGTTCTAACGAGCAGTCACACTGTAAAAACAAATTGTGGGTACTCGTCAGAACCGCTTCGCCGAGGTGGTTCTAATGAGTACCCACAATGTATGTTTAGATCAGAAATAATAAAGTTATCAGGATTTTATCTGAAAAAAATACATTTTTGGTGGAAAATATTTACCAATATATTTGGATTGGCATTTTCTGTAATGATTATAAATAATGGCTACTAAATATAAAATCGGAAAAAGTGCTGTTGTTTCTTCCATACAAATCAAAATAAGGACTTAGGTGTAAATGAATAGATGTCATTTGTCAAAGTCATATCCCTAGGTAATTTATTACCCTCTCTTGGTCCCCTACCTGTATGACAGCCTGAATACACCAAGTGTATTTAATCTCAATGCTGGATTCTTTAATAAACGGTCATTAGGATGTTATGTAATCGAAAAATGTGTCTTTAATGCACAAAAGTGAGTTTATGGTCCTCAGAGCTCAGCAACTATCACTCTTCCCAGTGCAGATTGAACTAGGCTTCTGACTGATAAAGAGGCTATCTTGAAAAGATAGGCTGAGCACTTCGGTAGTGTTCTTAATCGGCCATCATTTATCATTGATGGCGCTATCAACAGACTACCTCTGGTGGAATGTTATCTGCTGCTTGATGAGTTCCCAACCATTTCTTAAACTATGAAAGCAATAAAACTTCTGTCTTTTTGCGAGGATCCAGGATCAGATGAAATACCTGCGGAGGTCTGTAAAGCAGGAGTCATCCCACTTGTAAATAAAATCATATAGTTATTTCACAATATGAGGCGAATCGAAGCCATCCCTCAAGGATTCAAAGATGCGTCAATTATCCATCTATTCGAATGGAAAGAACATCTTCAGGTCTGCGACAATCACCGTGACACCTCATTATGTCAATTGCTGGGAAGGTCCTTGCAAGACTCCTACTTAACCGACTGAATTAACACCTTGAACAGTCTGGGCTTTTACCAGAAAACCACTGGATTCAGAAATGACAGAGGAACATATGACATGATCTTCAAAGCAAGGCAGCTTCAAGAGGAATACCAGGAACATAACATGGACCTCTACATGACATTTATTGACCTTACCAAAGCATGTGACACAGTCAGCCGCGAAGGTTTTTGGAAAATTATGGCAAAATTTGGCTGTCCAGCCAAGTTCATACCAATGGTGAGGCAGCACAGGTCCAAAATGATAGTGGGTTTTCCTGTCCATTCCCTGTGACAAATGGAGTCAAGCAAGGATATGTACTAGACCCAACACCGTTCAGCATGATATTCTCTGTCATGCTCACAGATGCTTTCTAGGATGGGGAAAATGTTATACCTATTACATATCGCTTTGATGGAAAGCTTTTAAACCTTATAAGATTGCAAGCAAAATCCAAGGTGCAGACGAGGTGCAAGATGAGTTTCACTTTGCTGATGACATGTCAAAGGGTTTTACACCAGAAATGAAGAGGCAAAGCGGTGTAGATCAAGTATTTGACTTCTTTGACAGCTATGACCTCACAATCAGCATCAAAACGACTGAGGTGGACAATCTACCAGCACCTAGCACGCCTTACAAGGAGCCCTACATCACAGTAAAAGGTCAAAGACTGCAATTGGTTCACCTATCTCGGGGGCACACTGTCAAGAGTCGCGCATATTGATTACGAAGTGAATGGCAGGATTGTCGACAGTGCGTTTGGCCGACTATGGGGTAGTGTTTGGGATCGAAGTGCAATTAGGCTTGCCACAAAGCTGAAAGTCTACAGAGCTGTGATGATAAAAGCTCCCGTGTTGTAGTGGTTATGCTACTCGCCTTGTAAATTAAGGGTCTAGAATAATGAAAAAAATGCACGATATCACACGGATGTGTTATCGTAATGTGACAGCACTTGTGATTGGCATCTTCGGGATCTCTAGTATCGCCGTTTACGTGATGCAGACGACAAAAAAAAAAGAATTTGGTTGATGGACATTTCCACGTGACTTACCAGTCTATAAGATAAAGTGTATCTTGCTTACCAGAACAGTTGACATTTAGGTGAATAAAGAGCTAAGTAAGCTTACTACCATGTCAACAAATCTCTTAACCCTTAAATTGTCCTGCTGAATATTCTAAGTGGCAATACCCATTTGGGATTATCAGACAATCAGATTAAATGATATCATGTTTTCTTTCAAATTCACAAACTGAATGATAAACAGTGTAGATCCTGATTAGAACCCATCTGATCTGGATCTACACTGTTTGGAAAGGTAGATGTTGTCGTGAACAGCAGGATAAAGGTTGACTTCACCATAGATAGAGAAACTGGGGTCTACATTGGTATTCGTTTTTTTTCTATTTCTGCTCTAAGACATAGGTTTTCGTACTCGTTAGAATCACCTCATTGAGGCGATTCTAACGAGCACCAGCAACCTGTGTTTGGAGTAGTAATAAGAATAATATAACATTTTAATCGGACAAGTATCCATTTTGGAAATATAAAACTATGTTATAAGAATGTGTTATTGTAAGGCATTGTCTGAGCAACCGAACCCTTATAAACTGCTCAGGGGGACTTCGACTGCAAAGGAGGCGTCCGGTTAATGTTAACTGGCCGAGACAATATGCCCTTGGTAGAGTTCATTGGGACCTAGAATTTTTAAAACAAACAAAACGTCTTACTGGTCTTAGTGACTGCAATACAGTATACTTTTACCCGACATTGAGATGAAATGACTTCAAGCTCTGTCGCCCAATAAAACCAATGGGGTTTATAAGCATGGACGGTCCGAGGCCGCACCACTTTGCCTGGGCAGGCTCTGAGGGCCACTGATAAGACCTAATTGGCCGAAACTAGCTAGTCTGGCCCATAAAACATGTACACTCCATATTTTTCACTTCTGTGGTGTATTCCTTGCTTCCCAAGGATAACCCTTTTATAGAACATATTTAACTTCACTACAGCTGGTGTGTGGGAATATGTGGCGGCGGTAAAACGTCTCCCTGCCCTACATCATAGTGTAGATTATATTTTCTTGTCCTTTGGGATCATTGATTCCATTGTGGAATTTTGAAAATATCTGATGGTCACTGATGAGGCCTAATTGGACGAAACTAGCTAGTCTTGCCCATAAAACATGTACACTCCATATTTTTCACTTCTGCGGTGTATTCCTTTCTTCCAAAGGATAACCCTTTTATAGAACATATTTAGATCCTCTAAGCGGTTTACCAGTACTCGTCTGCGGTCGGATGTCAGCTCTGCGTGGAAGCATCATGCAGTCCATCTATTTCTTCAAGCCTCGATGGGCGGGGGCCGTGCAATACTGTAAAATTCCACTATTAAGACGGCCTGAAATAAAGACTAATTCTGCTATTAAAGGCTTATTTAGTAGATTTGCAGTTATTCGTTCGTTGAGTTTTCTGCATAAGGTTTTCACTAAGTATGGAGCATCATTGGGACAGTTCAAAAGTGGTCTCTAAGACCACTTTTGAGCAGTCCCAAAGGTGGTCTTAATATAAAAAAAATTACTGTATTATTGCTTTGGCGGCGATTGTTTGCTAATCGATTCAACGCTAACAATACTGTAGCAAGATTTATTGCACTGCTATTGCCAACGTGATTTAAGGGGAACGGGAACACTTAGCAGATTTTTCCGCCATTTTTCAAAAGGAGAAAACTTTCGGGACTTCCTGTTCGCTTTTCAATAAGCTCCGGACGGAAAAAGGGGTCAACTCTTAAAGGAAATAACGTGTTCCTTTCCTGCTCAAAATCCTATGCAGTTTATCCAGAGACGTAGTAACAACGTACTTAAAGCGAGATCGACGCACTTAAAACGAGATGACCGTACTACGAACGGAACTGTCATACTTCGATCAAAATAAGAACGTGTTACCACTTGGTGAAGTCGGTCATAATTTAGCATTAATCGTGGGAAGCAGTCGGGAGGTTTGCTGCAACTTGGTGATCTGTAGGTAGTGGTTGCTTTCTTTAATAATGCCCGCATTTACGGAACGCCTCTAAAATGATTAATATATACATGTAGTGTTGAGGGGGGATGCTAAACTTTAATCAAACAAACCGTCGTTTTGGCTGGCTCCGCTCAATTTTGGCGGCTTCGTGCTAACACGGATACAGTTGGCTCGGTGCTGATAACGATGGCAACACAGAGGCAATGGTCATTACTATGGTCGCATGGTTCTTTTCTATAATCGAAATGATGATTGTTTGATTTCAGTCAGGATAGCCCTGATATTTTATTGTGGAATTGTCTCCAAATTAAAATTCAGTGTTCATTTTTGATTTTTATTTGAAATAGATGACGGCATGTCTATGTAAGTTTAAAATAGATGACAGTATTCCTACATAGAATGTTCAGTCTTCGGTTTCAAATTATCCCTTACGTTTTCAATTAATATTAGGTTATTCCTTACAATCCGTACAGATACGTATGCAAATTGTGTAGATCCTGATGGCTCAAACACGCCCTAGTATACAAATACATTGCCACCTTTATCGCCGAAAAAATGAAAATTTTAAGATGAAAAATTGTGATATTTTTCTTATTTCTGCTCAAAATATAGATTGTGGGCACTCGTTAGAACCGCCTCATCGAGGCGGTTCTAACGAGTACCCACAATCTATATTTAAGAGCAGAGATAAGAAAAATAAGGTATACCCCCGGAAACTATATAGAAGTGGGGTCAAAGGGGGTCGAAGTTATATTGGCGTGTTTTCGTGATGCTTTTTAAGTGGAATGGACGTGCTCAACTTCAGTGATGGAATAGTGCACTCCAGAAACTCAAGGGTGAGAGGCATTTGAGGGTAAATAAATCAAAGCACAGACAGCACTGACTAGCCGATTGTCTCTAAGTGCAGGCTTGAAAAACGGGGACTTAGACTGTTTCGGTATACCTTTAGGTTTTTGTACACAAATGCAAACAGTGATGACCCTGATCAGACGCCATGTTCGAACTGGGTCTACACTGTTTGCCTAACCCATGGTTCCAGTCCAGATTCTACAGATAACTCTTATACGTGCACACAACCCGCCGACCTCAGAGTGGAACAAATAACACGGTTATTTTGGGTCGAATGCCAATCTTTACTAAGTTACTACGCAGAAAAGCTCTTGAACGCTAGAGTTAACGTGAACATCACTGATTTGTAGGAATACCTTTTTATAGAATATAACCGCATTGAGGTCACCATTTTGCATAAGAGGATTATCTTGGAATCATATGTTGGGCTTGGCAAACGGTGTGGACCCAGACCAGACGCAATAAAAAGCGGCGTCTGATCAATATCTACATTATTCACTTAAAACCCGAAATTTTAGAGTTAAATGCAACAGTTTAAAGCACCGCCCCGGGACACATGTGAGACGCCAAGTTCTGCAAGGGAAGAACATGTGGTATTTCTCCGGATACTCCGGTTTTTGCCCACCTCTGATTAACGATCGGCTCGGTATCAGTGAAATAATCCTGAAAGGGCCGAAAAACCAAAACTGAAAAATAAATAATTAAATGAAACACAGCTCAGGGCTATTTCTTTGACCTACATTCAGAGACAATTGACGCAACAGTTCTCTCAGTGCTTTGATTTGGCCAGTGTGTAGTCATCAACAAAGACCTGTTAACCCTTATCTTGCTGAATATTCAGATTAACCACACCCGTTTCTGACTTTGAACCAATCAGATTACTTGATGTAATTTATTCCTACAAATTCATGAATTGTATGTCAAACAGTGTAGATCCTGATCAGATGGCTTCTTCAGAAGCCATCTGATCTGGACCTACACTGTTTCCAAAGATAGGGGTTGTCGTGAACAGAATGATAAGAGTTAACATCCGAAAATCTCTTAACTAAAACGTAGAGAAACGAAATTGGTCGAAAAGTTTGAAACAGTATAGGCCTACCTGGTTCTATTTTGGTATGTCCCTTTCAATGTCCCTCAAGTGTGTGTGGTGAATGCAAATTTACAAAGATAAAGTTGAGCCATGTCATCAACAAACCTTCTATTTTTCAATGACGAACAGAAAAAAACACTGATCCCTCAACAGATCAGCGTGGTCTGATCAGCACCTTAGTTCTCCGTGCTGTGATGGGACGCTGTCCTTAGTTTTTATATGTAAAGGTTCAGTTCTGAAGCTAATCTGTAAAGCTGACCAGCCCGGTATTAGTCTGACCTGGTCACTAATGCGGAAGGATGGTGATCTTGTGACGCCGCTTATTTTGTTTATTTATTCTGTCCAGATTTATTTTCTTCAAGTACCTTGACACAGTTTTCACCAAAAGGGTACATTGTAGGCCTACGTAACACACCCAGTCGTACAGATCTCCTACACTGACATGTTTTGGGTCGATTGTTTATTTTATGGTCGCGGAGCCCGCTATAATTTTTGCTTGGGCGAGCAGTAGTGTTCGGGCGAGCCTGCGCACGCGCAAAAAGTTTCGACCGGGCTGCGGCTTGCTCAGTAGGATATCACACATGTTCGACATAGTGCATATCTCTTTTACATCTCCATAATGACTACTTTTTTGATGAAAATCATTAATATTTTCCTTATTTATACTTCACAAATGCGGAAGGCTGGTGTTCTTGTGACGCCGCTTATTTCTTTATTCTGTCCCTGTTTATTTTCTCCAAGTACCTTGACAAATTTTTCACCAAAAGGGTACATTGTAGGCCTACGTTTTGGGTCGATTGTTTATTTCATGATCGCGGAGCCCGCTATAATTTTTGCTTGGGCGAGCAGTAGTGTTCGGGCTAGCCTGCGCACGCGCAAAGTTTCACCCGGGCCGCGGCTTGCTCAGTAGGAAAACACACACGTGCGACATAGTGCATATATTTTTTTACATCTCCAAAATGACTACTTTTTCATGAAAAAAAAATGATATTTTCCTTATTTATACTGCAAACATAAGTTGCGGGTCCTCGTTAGACGAGTACCCACAACCCATGTCTTAGAGGAGAAATAAGAAAAATAATGTATTGCCCCGTAAACCCCAGCTTTTTAGCTCACCTGGGCCGAAGGCTCCAGGGGAGCTTATACATGTAGTATAGTGGGTCCTCCGTCGTCCGTCGTCCGTCCGTCCGTCCACACTTTTGAGCAGCTATATCTCTGTATCCTGCAGGCTGATCTCAATCATTTCTCATTTGTAGCATGCCTCTGGTGGGGCATTGATGACATAAACTTTTTTTTGAAATCGCTTTTAAACTTTGGTTCCTATAGCAACCACAAGGTCCCATAGACTTACTATGGGAAAATGCTTGTCATCACCGTAGCGCCTTCAGTTTTGATCGGATCTTTCTGAAACTTATATGTAAGGTGGCTGTGGATAAAATCTCGGATGAGTTCGAAAACCGGCCAAGTCGGCCCATTTATCATAGAGTAACGTCCCTTTTATTGCTGAAAATGCCCATTTTCGACCTTGTCATCACCGTAGCCCCTTCAGTTTTGATCGGATCTTTCTAAAACTTATATGTATTGTGGCTGGGGATAAGACCTCGGATGAGTTCGAAAACCGGCCAAGTTCGCCGATTTATCATAGAGTTACGTCCCTTTGATTGCTGAAAATGCCGATTTTTGACCTTGTCATCACCGTAGCCCCTTCATTCAATTTTGATCGGATCTTTCTGAAACTTATATGTAAGGTGGCTGTGGATAAAATCTCGGATGAGTTCGAAAACCGACCAAGTCGGCCCTTTTATCGTAGAGTAACGTCCCTTTGATTGCTGAAAATGCTGATTTTAGACCTTGTCATCACTGTAGCCCTTTCAGTTTTGATCGAATCTTTCTGAAACTTATATGTAAAGTGGCTGGGGATAAAATCTTGGATGAGTTCGAAAACCTGCCAAGTTGGTCCATTTATCACAGAGTAACGTCCTTTTGATTGCTGAAAATCCGATTTTTGACCTTGTCATCAACGTAGCCCTTTCAGTTTTGATCGGATCTTTCTGAAACTTATATGCAAGGTGGCTGGGGATAAAGCCTCAGATGAGTTCACATACCGGCAAAGGTGGCCTATTTATCATAGAGTTAGGTCCCTTTGATTGCTGAAAATGTTGATTTTTGACCTTGTCAACACTGTAGCCCCTTCAGTTTTGATCGGATCTTTTTGAAACTTATATGTAAGCTGGCTGGGGATAAAACCTCGGATGAGTTCGAAAACCGGCCAAGTTGCCCCATTTACTATATAGTTATGTCCCTTTGATGGCTGAAAATGTCGATTTTTAGCTCACCTGAGCCGAAGGCTCATGTGAGGTATTAGTATACCACGAGCCGGCGTCCGTCGTCCGTCGTCCACACTTTCAACGAAGTATATCTCTGGAACCAGTGGGCCGGCCTTAATCAAATTTCATATGAACCATCATCAGGTAGGGGAAAAGGCTGTATTAGGTTTTCGTGCAGATCGGATGAGAACTCTGGTTGCCACAGCAACAAAGAGCTCCCATAGGCTTAACATAGGAAAAAGCTTGTCATCACTCTAGCTCCGTCAATTTTTTTCTGATCGACTTCATTCTTGCAGATAACGAGGACAGGCATGAAATCTCGATCAAGTTCGATTTTGGGCTGAATCGGATTATTCACTCAGGAGTTACGTGCCCTTGAGCGTTGAAAAATTGCCTATTGACTTAACATGGGGAGAATGTTGTCATCACCGTAGCTGCTTCAATTATTTTCAGATTGGCTTTATTCTTGCAGATAACCAGCACAGCCATAAAATCTCGGTCAAGTTCGATAACTGGCAGAATCGGATCATTCACTTAGGAGTTACCTGCCCTTGTGTGTTTTAGCATTAGGGTTAATGGGAATTTCAAAATTGTATATCTTAAAGACTACTTGGCCAACTTTGATCAAATTTCATGTGTCGCATTATTGGGCAAGTGGAAAGGCTTCTTTAGGTTTTCAGGCAGATCTGAGTGGAACTCTGGTTGCCATGGCAACATCTAGCTCCCATAGACTTCACATAGGAAAAAGCTTGTCATCACTCTAGCTCCGTGAATTTTTTTCTGATCGACTTCATTCTTGCAGATAACCAGTACAGGCATAAAATCTCGGTCAAGTTCGATTTTGGGCCGAATCAGATAATTCACTCAAGAGTTACGTCCCCTTGAGCGCCCGAAAAATTGCCTATCGACCTAACATGGGGAAAATGTTGTCATCACTGTAGCTGCTTCAATTTTGTTCGGATTGGCTTCATTCTTACAGATAACCAGCACAGCCATGAAATCTCGGTCAAGTTCGATAATTGGCAGAATCGGATCATACACTTAGGAGTTACCTGCCCTTGTGCATTTTTGCATAAGGGTTAATGTGAATTTCAAAAATGTATATCTTGAAGACTACTTGGCCGACTTTGATCAAATTTCATGTGTAACATTATTGGGCAAGTGGAAAGACTGCATAAGGTTTTCATGCAGATCTGAGTGGAACTCTGGTTACCATGGCAACATATAGCTCCCATAGACTTAACATAGGAAAAAGCTTGTCATCACTCTAGCACCGTCAATTTTTTTCTGATCGACTTCATTCTTGCAGATAATAAGGACAGGCATAAAATCTCGGTTAAGTTCGATTTTGGGCAGAATCGGAATATTGACCTCGGAGTTACGTGACCTTGAGCGACAAAAATTTTCCCATAGACTTAACATAGGGAAAATGTTGTGACTACGTTAGCGACTTGAATTTTTTTTCAGATCAGCTTCAAACTTGCAGGTAACGAGGACAGACATAAAATCACGGTTAAGTTCGATTTTGGGCCGAATCGGATTATTTGCCTTGGAGTTACCTGCCCTTGAGCATGAAAAAATACGTTGTGACCACGATAGCAACTTTATTTTTATTCAGATCAGCTTCAAACTTGCAGGTAACGAGGACAGGCATAAAATCCCGGTTAAGTTCGATTTTGGGCCGAATCGGAATATTGATCTCGGAGTTACGTGACCTTGAGCGACAAAAAATTTGCCCATAGACTAACATAGGGAAAATGTTGTGACTACGATAGCGACTTGAATATTTTTCAGATCAGCTTCAAACTTGCAGGTAACGAGGACAGACATAAAATCTCGGATAAGTTAGATTTTGGGCCGAATCGGATTATTTGCCTTGGAGTTACCTGCCCTTGAGCATAAAAAATACGTTGTGACCACGATAGCAACTTTATTTTTATTCAGATCAGCTTCAAACTTGCAGGTAACGTGGACAGGCATAAAATCTCAGTTAAGTTCGAATCGGAATATTGACCTCGGAGTTACATGACCTTGAGCGACAAAAAATTTGCCCATAGACTTTACATAGGGAAAATGTTGTGACTACGATAGCGACTTGAATTTTTTTCAGATCAGCTTCAAACTTGCAGGTACCGAGGACAGACATAAAATCTCGGTTAAGTTCGATTTTGGGCCGAATCGGATTATTTGCCTTGGAGTTACCTGCCCTTGAGCATAAAAATACGTTGTGACCACGATAGCAACTTTATTTTAATTCATATCAGCTTCAAACTTGCAGGTAACGAGGACAGGCATAAAATCTCGGTTAAGTTCAATTTTGGGCCGAATCGGAATATTGACCTCGGAGTTACGTGACCTTGAGCGACAAAAAAATTGCCCATAGACTTAATTAGGGAAAATGTTGCGACTACGATAGCGACTTGAATATTTTTCAGATCAGCTTCAAACTTGCAGGTAACGAGGACAGACATAAAATCTCGGTTAATTTCGATTATGGACCGAATCGGAATATTTGCCTTAGAGTTACCTGCCCTTGAGCATAAAAAATACGTTGTGACCACGATAGCAACTTTATTTTTATTCATATCAGCTTCAAACTTGCAGGTAACGAGGACAGGCATAAAATCTCGGTTAAGTTCGATTTTGGGCCGAATCGGAATATTGACCTCGGAGTTACGTGACCTTGAGAGACAAAAAAAATTGCCCATAGACTTAACGTAGGGAAAATGTTGTGACAGAAATAGCGACTTGAATTTTTAGCTCACCTGAGCCAAAGGCTCCAGTGAGCTGATAGTATACCAAGGCTCCGGAGTCCGTCGTCTGTCTTCCGTCCATCCGTCGTCCACACTTTCAATGAAGCATAGCTCAGAAGGCAGTCGACCAATCTTGTTTAAATTTTATGTGTAGCACCATTGGGTAAGGGGAAAGGCTGCATTAGGTTTTGGAGCTAGTCTGGTTCATTTGTTCCTTCATTCTTCTTTCTCTCCATAAAGAGATAATGGACCAATGTTAAATTTTTAATCAAAGATTTCTCAGGAACTATAAAAGCTAGAAGCATCAAATTTGGTATTCAATAGAATAATGATGACTTATTTTGTGTAAGAGACATTGGGCTTTCTCAGCTTATTTGTTCATCTGTTCTTTCATTCTTCTTTCTCTCCATTTTGACCAATGTTAAATTTTCGTCAAAAATTTCTCAGGAACTATAGAAGCTAGAAGTCTCAAACTTGGAATGCAATGCAATAATGATGACTTATATCCTGTAAGGGTCAATGGGCTGGATTCTATTAGCAGATTTAGTAGTCAAGTCTGTGAATTGTTAAAACTTAAGTTCCTCAGGTGAGCGGTTTAGGCTCATTGAGCCTCTTGTTTCAATATTAATTGGGGCTTATGGGCTATTTATTTCACGGACGTTCACGTGATGTCCTTTCGGCGCCTTTGACGTAGCTTATGTTGTTTCTTTTTCATATTGTATATTTATGGCGACTTCGGCGATGTAGGTTTCTATATATTTAGGATTAACTGAGGGAGACCACTGGCCGAAATGTTAAATTTGAGTGGATATGTAATATTAGCAGGACATACATGCAAATACAGACTATAACAATATAAATGCACAAGTAATGCTGACAATGAAACGTAGTGCGAGTCGGACTGCCGTTTAAACCCTAGCGGTTTCTTTGGTGGTAGGGCTTGAGATGTGCAGTTAAAAATCCTCACAAATTCGGCAGCAACGTGTAAAATAACTTTAAAGTGTTGATGGGAACGTAAAACTCAACACAGACAAAACAACCAGAAAGCTATAGTTTACATTGGTAAACATTATCTTCTTTACTTTTACTCACAACGATAAATTGTGTGTTCTCGTTAGAACTGCCTTACTGAGGCGGTTCGAACGAGCACACATAATCTAAGGTTTGGGACAAAATATTGAAAATGATATTATATTAAAAAAAAAACCTGAAAAATGTTGCTTTTACAGGTACAGTTATTAAAGACGTCATTATACCACACCGGTGTTTTTTATTGTAATACTTAATCAGTAACCTCTTGTGTCAAGTCATCTATGTAGGCCTATACCCGGCAACAAAATATGATGGTTATAAGTAAGGATTTCATTTTTCAGATATTAGCATAGATAGTGTTACTTTTTAATTATTTCATTTAATGTCATTTTTGTGAATTTAAACATTAATGTGCTTTGAAAATCCTACTGCTGCGCTCAGTGTATTTATTTTTCATTTATCCTGTCAGTACGTATACAGTAGAATTCCGCTATTAAGACCACCTAAAATTAGGACTAATACTGCTATAGAAAGCTTATTTTGAAGGGTGCACTTAATTTTTCTTTGTGTTGTCTGCCTATAATGTCCTCTTGTCATGGGCCACCTTTGGGACTGTTCAAAAGTGGTCTTTAAGACCACTTTTGAACAGTCCCAAAGGTGGTCTTAATATAGGAATTTTACTGTATTTCTATACCACTTTGCCATACATTTTTAAAGACTTATGTTCACCTGTATTCCTCATAACTATCTCACCATCTACTTTATATTCATCATACATAATTTCCCCAACGTTTTCAAAGTCTAGCTTCTCGTATATTCGCTTCGAGAAATTTGAGGAACCGTCGCCTTTCACTACAACAGGCCCAGTCATCAAATTCCCAATAAACACCAGAGCAGCTTGCATAAGCTTGTACCCGAGCCCTTTCCGCCTGTGTTCCCGATGTACCGACAGACCAAAGAAATCAAATGCTTCTTCAACATTGTAATAGCTGAAGATATCAAAACATTCGGCTATGTACTCAACGAACTGCATAAACTTCCTTACTGGTTCTGACTTGTACTTTTCCGGACAAATTAGCTCGTTCTTTTCCCCGATTCGCGTGACGCGAAGTCCCACAATTTCATCAGTTTCCAAGGAAATCAATGCGATTGTCAAACCTTCATTAAAGCATTCGATAAACATGTTGTCAAGCTCGTCATTCCAGTCTACCCCAAGACTTTTGAAGGTTGGTTCGTCCGGGCAAAGATGATCGGCCAGAAATTTGCATGCTTCTTGGTATTTCTCGTCTTTCAATAGCTCGTATCTATAATTATCAAGGTTACAACTCTCGTCATCGTTGAGCTTCTGGAAAGCCTGAAACGTACACAACGCCACGTAAACCTATCAAGAATATCCTTATTAACCCTTATCTTGCTAAATATTCATTTAAGCCACTCCCATGTCTGTCTATCAACCAATCAAATTACTTGATGTAATTTATTGCTACAAATTCATAAACTAAATGTCAAACAGTGAAGATCCTGATCAGATGGCTTCTGAAGAAGCCATCTGATCTGGATCTACACTGTTTGCAAAGATAGGGGTTGTCGTGAACAGCAAGGATAGGGTTAATCTCTTATTTATATAGAGCAATATGAAGGTTGGGGCTTATACAACGCCACGTAAACCTATTAACTCTTATCCTGCTGTTCACGACAACCCTTTTCCTTGCAAACAGTGTAGATCAAGATCAGATGGCTTCTTCAGAAGCAGAAGCCATCTGATCTGGATCTATACTCATTACGAAAACATGCCTATACAAATACATTGCCACCTTTATCGCCGAAAAAATGAAAATTTTAAGCAATATTTTTCTTACTTCTACTCAAAATATAGATTTTGGGCACTCGTTAGAACCGCCTCATCGAGGCGGTTCTAACCAGTACCCACAATCTATATTTTATAGCAGAGATAAGAAAAATAAGGTTAACTCCTGTAAACCCCATTTTTACTATATAAAACTGGGGTTCAAGGGGGGTCTAAATTATATAGGCATGTTTTCGTGATGGTTTGACATTCAATTTATGAATTTGTAGGAATAAATTACATCAAATAATCTCATTTGTTCAAAGTCAGAAATGGTTGTGGATAAACTGAATATTTAGCAAGAGAAGGGTAGAATATCCTTGTTAATTAATCTCTAATTTATATAGAGCAATATGAAGGTTTGGGGCTTATAAACGTATAATTTATTTTCCGAATTTCTAAAAAAAGCATAGAATATCGAAACTCATTAGAAAAATAGAAAAGAAGGCAATGCCATATCGAGGCGGTTTTCTGGTAAGCTCCCACAATCTATGTCTGCCGCAACCATTTGACGTGTCACCGGTAACAATTGTGGTTCTGATTCTGATTCAGCTATATACGAATAATATAAACTTACACGAACACAAGTAAAAACAAATCGAGCTTAGGCTTTGGAAAATGCATTATGTCACACGGGTTTAGTAACATGCATATGAATGAACATTACATATGCTATCAATGTTTGCTGTACATACCTCGTAAACTCGTACGTTATACAATGGGAATCTCTACGCGAACATCCATTATTTGAGCCCCGCCAAGCGAATTTGTGTCTTCGAGCATTCCGTCATGACAAATTTTAACTGCGCATGCCCAGCCATTCAGAGGGGCCAGGGATATGGCTTTCTGTCTGAAGGTTCCTCTTGATTCACTGCTTGCATGAGCGAGCAGCGAAGGTTCTGGCGAGACTGCGCGGATGCGCAGGCTCGCCTGAACCTTCGCTGCTCGCATAGGCGATAAGTACCAAAATCGCTTGACGGGGCCCATTTGCGATAATCCAATACGTTAAGTCCTTAAAAATATCAACACTCTAAACTCCACTTTATATAGAGAAAACTGGGATTTGCGGGGGTTAACATTACTGCTCTAACACAAAGGTTGTGGGCAGTCCTTCGATTTGTTTGATTTTAGGTTTAACGTCCCCGTCAACACTAGAGGTCATTTTGGAGACGTTGCTTCCAAATTTTGGGGACTTTTACCCGAAATGAAATGGCATCTCAGGCCCTGTCGCCCAATGAAACCAATAGGGGTTATAAGCATGGACGGTCCGACTCGCACCGCTTTGCTTGGGCAGGCTTAGATCCTCTAAGCGGTTTACCAGTACTCGTGTGTAGTCAGTTTCAGCTCTGCTAGGAAGCATCATGCAGCCCATATATTTCTTCATATCTCTAGTGGAGGGGCCTGAGCAGTCCTTAGAACCACCTTAACGTGGCGATTCTAACAAGCATTCACAACTGATGTGTTAAGTACAAATAAGAAAAATATTACAAAATTTCGTCAGAAAATTGAGTGTTTAGGAGACATGGAAGAACGGATAAACTATCGTCATGTAAACAATTTCATTGATATGTTTTGAAAAATCGGATAATACTATTTTTAAACATTTGAATTCTGCGTCAGAATATATAGGTGTGAATTTGGACAAAAAAAAAAAAAAACGGCTGATTTTTATTTTCTTTTTTACCAGGAGAAGGTAAATCCGAAATTTCTGTTCCATTACGAAAACACGCCTATACAAATACAATATAAACTTTACCGCCGGTAACACGAAAAATTTAAAATGAAAAATTGTGATATTTTTCTTATTTCTGCCCAAAATATAGAGTGTAGGTACTTGTTAGAACCGCCTCATCGAGGCGGTTCAAATGAGTACCCACAATCTATATTTTGGAGCAGAAATAAGGAAAATAAGGTTTACGGAGTCATCGGAGTCTCATCGGAGTTTAACTGTTGGTTTTCTTTTGCTCCAGCATTTCAGTGGTTTCTTGCTGTCGAGTCCTCACCGTTGTCTCACCTCTGTGGTTCTTTGATTTTTGTGTTCACGGAGATGTTGCACTGATGAGTTAGGAGGCCTTCATGCGAACTGAACAAATTATTTGTCTAAATCGCGACGGAAGTAAGGGCGAGGATTGTGGCCACGTAAAATCGATTTAAGCCCCCCAGTGGAAATCTTCCACTGACCGTTCCAAGGCGGCTCTTCTGTGGCGATTTATTTATGTTGTTGTTTGTTACTTACTGTGTGTATCACTTGTGTCTTTTGGTTTTGGATGGCCATATGGCCATTTTGTGGGAAAGTAACTGTCCTTATGGCCTTCCTTTGTTTAGGTTTCCATTATGGTCTGGTCGTTTAATGTTTGTATTTCTTTCCCTTTGGTGTCTTTTATGGGTGGAGTAAGTTAATTGTATCAATTCCTGATCTTTGTTTTACTTCTGTCACCGGTATAATGTATAATATACACCACTACAAAGTCCGACATGGTTGTGGCGAATTCAATTTATCCAGAAGGACGTGTCAGCAGCATACTTTAGCAACATACACAATTGTGGATCAATTGAGAAACAATTGACACAAAAGTGTTGCATTTGAAACCATAGAACGCGTTGCACGAAGAAAATGAGACTATTGCGACACTTCAAAAGAAAAGCAAAGTATCAGATTTGGAAGACTACTTATTATTGTATCCTACGCTATGCTTGCTGGGTATTTTGTCAGCAGACTGCATTTAAAAATGTTTTCTTATTTTTGCCAAGAAAACAATTGTCTGCATGAAAAGAATTTTACATCTCACACCAATTGTCTGGCATGAGATGTCAAGTCCTGTTTTCTGGGGAAAAGGAAAATACAGTAGAACTTCGATGGCTCGAACACCGATGGCTCGTTTACCATGGATGTGTCGAACCCATTTTTGAGCCCCTAGCGAAATCCTCTACATAAGAAATAATGGGGGATAATTAAGGAGAGATTAGTCTTTTATCTTGCAAATGTATGCTGTGTGTACTCATTAGAATCGCCTCGATGAGGCGATTCTAATGAGTACACACAGCATACATTTTTATTATAGAACACTGAAAAGACGTCTAAAAACATCTCGTTATGCCTCCTAACAGTAACCTCAGTGGCTCGAACTACCCCTGTCTCGAACAGATTTTCGAGGTCCCAAAGGTGTTCGAGCCTTTAAAGTTCGACTGTAGTATTAATTTGTTGTCTACTGCGTAGTCCAGAGAGTGGTCAAGGTTAAACAATGCTAAATAAAAAAAAATGGACATAAGAGGTTTCAAACGACGTGGAGCGTGATAGCTCAGTGACATGTGCACTTGTCTCTGATGCAAGAGGCATCCGGCTTGATCCCGAGCAGCGGTAATAGAATATCGATGTCAGAAAACGCTCCACTGGCATCATTTGCAGGGATGGATATCATAAAGTGCGCTGTACTGCGGCTCGGGATGTTAACTGGAGGCCTCCTAAGCAGGGCGAGCCATCCTCTGTGCATGACTACTGTATTGGTTACTGCATTTTGCGAATCAATTAAAAAACTGAAATAATGTGGTACAATATGTGTGTTATGTCTGGTGTTTAACCCCGTCATGATGGATAACTATTCTTCCCTCTTTCATAACACGGCGCGGGGTCATGTCTCTGACCCAACTTAAAACTTATTAGTGGCTGGTGCCTGATGTTTTGTTTTGGTTAAATGATAATAATAATAATAATAATAATAATAATAATAATAATAATATTAACAATAATCGACCTTATTTATATAGAGTAACACATTTGGCACTAATGCAAATCTTCCATATGACCTTCTTTTCCTGGGTAGGAACCAATACTAAGCACTTGGCGCCTGGGGGATCGAACCGGCTAACGCTCGATCTCAAATCGGATGCTTACCACTGCACCACAGCGCCGTTCGACTCTTCATGGTCTATCTGTTGGTTTTCTTTAGCTCCGTTTCGCATAAAAAAACGTGATTAAATATTGCGACAAAGTCTTTGAAATATCGGGGAGAAATCTGTTTTGGTCTATAAAAATATAATGAAGATTTAAATAAGGAAGAGTCTATTTGCAGTCAACTGCAAATAGCCAAAAAACGTTAAAATGGCTATTTGCAGTCAACTGCAGATAGCCAAAAAACGTTAAAATGGCTATTTGCAGTCAACTGCAAATAGCCAAAAAACGTTAAAATGGCTATTTGCAGTCAACTGCAGATAGCCAAAAAACGTTAAAATGGCTATTTGCAGTCAACTGCAAATAGCCAAAAAACGTTAAACTTTCATGGCTATTTGCAGTCATTTTATATTCCTGCCATTTACACGTGCGCCCATCGAAATTCAGATCAGTCTGCGCATCCGCGCTGTCTATTCATAGTCTTCGTTGTGTGCGCTTCGCATCAGGTGAACAAGTCCACGAAATTATGGCTCCTCTAAACCCCACTTTATATAGAGAAAAGCGGAGTTTAATTATTAAGGGGTAATTATTACCATTCCTTATTTTTGGTGCAAACACATAGATTGTGGGTACACGTTAGAACCGCCTCATTGTGTCTGTTCTAACGAGCACATTCAATCTATGTTTAGACTAGAAATAAGGAAACTATACATCATCTTCATTCAAATAAGAGGGCCATGATGGCCCTGGATCGCTCAGCTGATCCTTAAGGCAGTTAATATAAGGTGGAGTGGACAGTTTGAACAATCTTTGGCTGACAGTGGCCCAAGGAACATTTCTGTGAAATTATTTCAAAATCAATCTAGCTATTTAGGAACTTAAGTCATTTTAAGGGTTATATTTTTTTTTCTGGATTGGAAAATTGTCAGAGTGGCACTCATGGAACATTCCTTCAAAAATTTTTTCTTATAGCTCACCTGGTCGAAGGTCATGGTGAGCTTTTGTGACTGTGAGATATCCGGCGTCGTCGTCGTTAGTCGTGCGTCGTGCGGTGTGCGGTGTGCGCCGTGCGTCGTGCGTGCTTAAACTTTTCTTGTTAACACTCTAGAGGCCACAATTTTGATCCAATCATCATCAAACTTGGTCAGAATGATCATCCTGACAATATCTCGGTCATGTTTGAATATGGGTCAGGTCGGGTCAAAAAGTAGGTCACCAGGTCAAATCAAAGGAAAACCTTGTTAACACTCTAGAGGCCACAGTTTTGGTCCAATCATCCTCAAACTTGCTCAGGAAGATCATCTTGACAGTATCTCGGTCATGTTTGAAAATCGGTCTCGTGGGGTTAAAAAGTAGGTCAGAAGGTCAAACCATAGAAAAACCTTGTTAACACTCTGAGGCCACAGTTTTGGTCCAATCATCTTCAAACTTGCTCAGAATGATCATCCTGGCAATACCTCGGCCAAGTTCGAATATGGATCTATGATTTGACATACTAACCTACCTTTAAACCCATTTTCGAACTTGACGTAGGTTTTGTCGAGATGATCATTCTGAGCACGTTTGATGAGGATTGGACTCAAATTGGGGCCTCTAGAGTGTTAACAGGGTTTTTCTATTATTTGACGTTTTGACCTACTTTTTGGCCGGATATGACCCATATTCAAACCCTACCGAGATATTGTCATGATAATCATTCTGATCATGATTAGACTAAACTTGTGGCCTCTAGAGTGTTAACAAGAAAAGTTTACGGACGACGCACGACGACGCCGGGACATCTCACAGTCACAAAAGCTCACCATGACCTTCGGTCAGGTGAGCTAAAAATCTAAGCTCTCGGCCTTATGGTTTCCGAGAAGAAGACGTTTGAACATTTTTTCCAGTATAAGTCAATAGGAGCTAATGAGCCCTGGGGCGTGGCCAATTTTGTCCCAAAGGGCATGTTTGGCAGGGTTTATGTAGGCGACCATTTTATGTTGCTACATACTAATTATCTAAGGTCTGTACTTCATGGTTTCAGAGAAGACGATTTTGAAGCTTTTTTCCATTATAAGTTTATTGGAGTTAAGGGGCCACAGGAGTTGGATCCCAGGGGCATGATTGGCAGGATTCATGTAGGCGAATACTCGACGTTGCTACATGCTAAATACCTAAGCCGTGGGCCTTATGGTTTCAGGGAAAAAGATTTTTTATTTATTTTTTTTCAATTTTAAGTGTTTTTTTTTCCATTTTAAGCCTATGGTAGCTACTATGCCCATGGGCGTAGCCAATTGTGACCCAAGGGGCACTGGCAACACTGTATCATTTCGCTATCGTACAAGCCCCTACAGTAGCAGAATATATTTTCTTTCGGTGTAATTTGTTTCTTTTTCTTCCAGTTTGTATTGATACATTATTTTTCTTACTTCTAGTCAAAACATATATTGTGGGTCCTTATTAGAGCCGCCTCGCCGAGGCGGTTTTGATGAGTTCCTACAATTTTATATTTTGAGCAGGAGTATGAAAGATATCAAAATTTAGTATCTGAAAACTTCCACTTTCTGGTGGTAAAAGTTTCACTATATGTGTGATATAAACCTGCATGTCAAAATTCAAATTCTGTAAATATGAGCCAGTCCATGTTGTAAATGATAAATCTTTTTTTTTTTTTTTTTTTTGGAATGGGTCACATAGGAAAATAGGAAACTCTTTATGCATAATCAGTAGATGGTATTTGAGCAGATCTTCGCAAAGATAGTTTTTCTCATGGTGTGGTTCATTATGCAATTGTGTTTGTAATAAGGCGTGTGGAGACCCCCGGGGGCTGTAATGTTGACCGAATATCTATTGTAATCCTATTGAAAGATATTATACTTTTATTGATGACATTTATTAGTTCAACCCTTGAGGTGCTAAGAAAAACTGCATCTGAAAATGTCGTCTGCATATCTCATCTATTTAACATTTTTGCAGTTTAAAAGAATATTTAGGCATACAAGCAAATAGTGTGCCCCGATCAGATTGTTCCCAGCAGTTTGATCTGGATCCACACTGTTTACAACAATGGCTTTTAAATGTAATTAGCATACAGCAACTCAGATGACAATTGTTGTAATTGGCATCTTAAGGGGTTAAAACAGTCGAGAAAAATATAATGACACAACGAGTGAATATTGCCCCTACAAATTATAACAAAGGCTTTAAATTTTCAGTGAAAATTGATATCACTCAGTATATGCAGCCCATACATTATTTTTTAAAAAATGGTTTTCTGCATTCTATTCAAAAATTCATTACAAACACTGCAGATCCTGATCAGATGACTTCCTGATCTGACGTTTGTCTTAAAAAGCATTATATACCACAACAATTACTATTATTTTAGCCACGCCCATTGCAGAATATCAAAGAATGACATTACTCCATTTACTTTATTTATTCAGTTCACTTCTTCATGACAAACACTGTAGATCCTGATCAGATGGCTTCCTGATCTGAATATATATTGTTTACAAAGGTAGGGTTGACTTGTCCAGCATGATAATGGTTAAATACCACACCACGCCCGTTCATTTTATAGTGAGTGTTTGCCACTACGTTGCATCGACGTTACTTAGACGTTACCGGCACAATGAGTGCCAGGTGTACACCATGCAGCGCATTCTATTTCTCCAAGCCCCGATGGGCGGAGGCGGATCATTTGTTTGTACGGTCATTTTGGAGGCATTGCTTCCAATTTTTTGGGACTTTTACCCGGCGACATTGAGATGAAATGACAACTCAAGTCCTCCCGACCAATGAAACCAAAAGGCTTATATGCGGTCTCATTCAGTGAGTAATTTTGTGTCTTGTCCCTAAGAAAGGGAGGAAAGAGATAGAACAGATAGCAGAGATGAAAATGAGAGATTTTGTTTGATTTGAGGTTTAACGTCCCCGTCAACACTGTAAAGGTCATTTTGGAGACGTTGCTTCCAATTTAGTGGGACTTTTACCCGACATTGAGATGAAATGACTTCTCAAGCCCTGTCGCCCAATGAAACCAATAGGGTTTATTAGCATGGACGGACCGCCTCGCACCGCGGTTCCTGGACAGGCTTAGATCCTCTAAGCGGTTAATCAGTACTAGTGTGCGGGCCGGATTCAGCTCTGCGTGTAAGCATCGTGCAGCCCATATATTTCTTCAAGCCCCTATGGGCGGGGGCGGGGAAAATGAGAGACGGAGGAGTAAGAGGAAAACGAATGGAAGTGTAGAAACGGAAGAAATGACATCATCAGAAGAAATATTATCATACCCTCTCTACCATTATCTTAACCAACTGTAAGCCAATATAAGATTGACGCCCAAGTGACGCAAGACACACGTCACCGTTGCCTCACCCCCCGCCCACCCCCACTCCTCATCAACCTCTCATGGGCTTTACAAATTAGATATTTCATCTAAATAAGCAGAGAACATTGCTAAACAGTGAAACAAAAATGGCAACAATATGTGATTTAAAACTATAGGTGTCATATGTTCACACAGAATATAGACACTATATAGCCATTTTATAGTCCCCGGCCATCGCGGCTTGGAAAAATAGATTGGTTGCATGATGCTTCCATCCAGAGCAGAAACTGCCTGCACATGAGTACTGGTAAACCGTTTAGAAGAACTAAGCCTGCTAAGGCCAAGTGGTGCGAGTCGGTGCGTCCTAGGCCCTATAGGTGTCATAGGCTTTAGATGTCTTTACGTCTCAATCTGTGGAAAAAGTCGCACAAAAATGGAAGTAACCTCTCTAACATGTCCTAAATAGTGTTGCAGAGCACGTAAAACATCAAATCAAACAAACATACCCCTAACGGTGAGAGTCTAAATGATTAAGAGTCAGAGCTCTAATTAACTACTAGGCCGCAGAGGCCCGTTCCATTTTAAAATATTTTGAACATCTCCAGTGAGTGAGTGTTTCAGTTTTACGTCCCACCAACAGCTAAGGTCATACGGAGACGGGACCTCGGTTTAAAGACTCATCCGAAAGTCTGGAGAAGCCCGGGATCGAACCTGCGACCCCTGGTTTACAAGGCGAGTAGCGTAACCACTCGACCACGGAGGCTTCTATTGAACATCTCCAGGTGGCTTTTCTAACGTTAATAGAATGACTGCAAATAGCCATTTTAACGTTTTCTGGCTATTTGCAGTTGACTGCAAATAGCCATTTTCACGTTTTTTGGCTATCTGCAGTTGACTGCAAATAGCCATTTTAACGTTTTCTGGCTATTTGCAGTTGACTGCAAATAGCCATTTTAACGTTTTTTGGCTATTTGCAGTTGACTGCAAATAGCCATTTCAACGTTTTTTGGCTATTTGCAGTTGACTGCAAATAGCCACTCCGTTTAAATAAATTGAAATCCAGACGCTGTCGTCTTATGATTTTTCCACCCTTTACACTACACTTCCTCATAATCGTATAAAAGAAAAACTAATGACTTAATTGGATGGACATTTCATGGGGAAGACCCCCTCTATCTTGCATGTAATGTAAGAAATATTTTTTTCACTTCTGAAGAGCAAAACAAAATATACTAAGCCTTTATGGTAATGTCAGAAAGTGTATAAAGCTCTCACCTTTCTACTAGACAATATTTACATAAAATTTGATACTACGTTATTGAGACAAGTTGTAGGTATTCCGATGGGTACAAATTGCGCACCTCTTGTGGATGATTTGTTCTTGGTTTGTTATGAAGGAGACTTCATGATGTCCCTGTCCGTTTAAAACTAATCTAAATTAATCATTGAAGCCTTTTGCTCGACTTCTAGATATTTGGCTGATTAAATAAATGTTGACAATACCTATTTCGATGGTTTGATCAGTCACATTTAACCCCCCCCCCCACAGAACATCAGTTAAAGAAAGCAAATTCTTCTGACACCGAAGCCCCGTTTTTGGATTTACACCTATCTATTGTAGATGGATATATTTCTTGCATGTAGCTGACTTCAACACTCGTAAAACTAAACTGTTAACTGCTAAACTTTTTAAATAGGTTTATTGAAATCATAAACTACAAAAGGCCTTTTTAACACTTTGTAGACGTCATTCCGATTTAATTTCAAAATTCAATGTTGGTCTTAAATCTATTCTGCAACAAGGTCTATCGGAACCCGAAATTTATGGTGATTTAGTACATAAGGTCAGTAAAACATATAATTGGAATGACTTCAGTACCCAATTTCGTAAAATCATTCATCTGTGTGTGTGTTGCAAAATGAGCCAGCGCACGACAAACCTACAATAAGACATATGCGCCCACCGAAGACTCAGATCAGCCTGCGCATCCATATAGTCTAACAAGAGACTTCTCTTGCTGCATGAAGGAGCACTAAGCCCTTAGCTAACCTTAGAGCGCGCAATGAATGACCTTGACCCTTAGCATTCACAGGCATTCATTTTTTACCCATTTTCATATCACAGACCACAATATTTTTCGAAAAATGCATGGATTTACCTATTTCCCACTGAAAAATCCAAGGAGCCAAATTTGACCTCGTGTAAAATAGGTCAAGGTTAGCCTATGGTGATCATTTTTGTCAGCTTGGTAGTACTCAGTCACCTGATGTTGCATACCAAGTTTTAAGACAATCGGCCCAGTGGTTCGGGGGAAGAAGATTTTTTTAAGGTTTTTACTATATTTGGGCACGACGGCCATCTAGGTCATGAAACATGGACCATGTGGATAAATTTTTGTTCCCTAAGTACCCTAAGGCTGCATATAAAATTTCAATGAAATTGGCCAAATGGTGTTATAGAAAATGTATTATAATATGTCAATATACCTGCAATACAAGTGACTTTTGGCCAAGCTCAATGAATGACCTTGACCCTAAGCATTCACAGGCTTTCGTTTTTACCCATTCTCCTTTCACAGACAACATTATTTTTCGCAAAATGCATTGATTTACCTATTTCCCATTGAAAAGCCTAAGAAACCAAATTTGACCTTGACGTAAAATGGATCATGATCAACCTAGGGTCATCATTTTGCAAACTCGGTGGTACTCAGTCATCAGATGTTACATTTCAAGTTTCAAGACAATCGGCCCAGTGGTTCTGGAGAAGATTTTTCATGGTTTTTACCATATTTGGGCATGGCGGCCATCTTGCTCATGTGACCTGGACCATTCGTATAATTTTTTGTTCACTAAATGTCCTAAGGCTGCATATGAAATTTGAATGAAATTGGCCAAGTGGTGTTAGAGAAAATTTATTCTAATATGACAATAGACCTGCAATACAAGTGGCCCTGGGCCAAGGTTAATAAATGACCTTGACCCTTAGCATTCACAGGCATACATTTTTACCCTTTCTCATATCACAGACCACAATACTTTTCGAAAAATGCATTGATTTAGCTATTCCCAATAGAAAAGCCTAAGGAGCCAAATTTGACCTTGGCGTAAAATAGGTCAAGAATAACGTAGGGTCATCATTTTTGCAAATTTGTGAATTCTCAGTCAGCCGATGCAACATACCAAGTTGTAAGCCAATCGACACAATGGTTCTGGATAAGAAGATTTTTAAGTTGTTTACCATATTTGGGCATGGCGGCCATCTTGGTCATGTGACCTGGAACATACTTGCAAACGTTCGTTACCCCATTGCCAGGGGGCTGCATATGAAATTAAATTGAAATTGGCCCAGCGGCTTCAGAGGAGACGTCTTTTGAAAATGGTTGACGTACGACGGACGGACGGATGACGGAGGCCTATCATCCTATAAGCTACCCTGGAGCCTTTGGCTCAGAAAAGCTTAAGAGCTCCTGCCATCTGGCTTGTATAAAATTCACATCGCCTGTGTACCCTCCTGGGGTTAAGGCAAACTTGAGAAAGAAATTAAGACTGAAATGAAAATAAAAATATCAACTGCACCATAGAAGTCCCCGTGGTGTAGGTGTTAAGCTTATCGCCTTGTAAACCTGGGGCGGTGGGTTCCATCCCGGGCTTCTCCAGACTTTCTGAGGAGTCTTTAAACCGAGGTCCCGTTTCCGTATAACCTTAGCTGTCGGTGGGACGAAAAACTCAAACATGCACTTAAACATACACACACAACAACTGCACTATGATGACGTATGTGGGATGCGCTATACATGTAGTATGAATTCGTATCAAAAACGCTATGAATAAAGATTTGTGGGCGAGAAATTATGATGTTTCATTTGTATTTATGACAAGAACATCAGATATATATTAGTTCTGGGACTCATTAAAACTGCTTCATTCAGTCGGCTCTATTATAAATGGACACTCATTATGTTAACAAGTCTGTGAAATCAACGCCTCTCCAAACACCACTTTATATAAACAAAAACTTGCGTTTACATGGGTATACATTTTCCCTTATTTAGGTTGTGGGTACTCGTTAGAACCGCCTCGATGAGGCGCAAGCAACCAGAACCAATGTTCGGCAATAAAAAATCTCCAGTCGAAAAGTTGCCATTTTGGAGATTTTTAGGAATGCACTACAACACGAAAACACGCCTATATAATTTTCACCCCCTCGAACCCCACTTTTCCGGGGGTATACATTATTTTTCTTATCTCTGCTCTAAAATATAGATTGTGGGTACTCGTTAGAACCGTCTCGATGAGGCGGTTCTAACGAGTACCTACAATCTATATTTAGAGTGAGTGAGTTTTAGTTTTACGTCCCACTAACAGCCAAGGTCATACGGAGACGGGACCTCGGTTTAAAGACTCATCCGAAAGTCTGGAGAAGCCCGGGATCGATCCTGCGATCCCTGGTTTACAAGCCACTGCACCACGGAGGCTTCTATCTATATTTAGAGCAGAAATAAGAAAAATATCACAATTTTTCTTCTTAAACTTTTCATTTTTACGGCGATAAAATTTTTCATGTTTACGGCGATAAAAGTGGTAATGTATTTATATAGGCGTGTTTTGTGTAATGCATGTCACAAGGGTATGCTATCGTGAGTACGTGTTATGAATATAAAATTGTGTAAACACATTTTAAGATATCCTATATGTTGTAAGGGTTACCTGTTACGAACCTTTTCTATAGATTCCTGAGTAACACAGTGCCGAAAAGATATCTGTGGTTGTAAAGACATTATCAAGTTAATATAGTAAACCCACGTTAGATCAGTTACCCAAACTTCAAGTTGTACTTTAATATACTGTTCTATTTACATGTATTTTATGATGATAAAGTCAATTTGACAGACAGTGCATTCATGTGCATAATTTAAGCAACCTTATCCTTCACAAAAAGATACAGTGAAATACGCTGGTGTTAAGACAACCTAAAATTAAGACTAATTCTCCTTCAGTAGGCTGCAGTGATTCTTTCATAGTGTTTTCTGCATATTGTGTACTCTGATCAGAGACCACCTTTGGGACTGTTCAAAAGTGGTCTTAAAGACCACTTTTGAACATTCCCAAACGTGGTCTTAATACAGGAATTTTACTGTAATTTGCCAACATTCGCTTGTTCTCCTCAGTTTTCCTAGACTGGTAACGCTTATCCTGTTGGACACGAAAACTCCTATCTTTGAAAACAGGTAGATCCAGATCAGATGACATCTGAAGAAGACATCTGATATAGATCTGCGCTGTGAGTGTGAGTGAGTTTTAGTTTTACGTCCCACCAACAGCTAAGGTCATACGGAGACGGGACCTCGGTTTAAAGACTCATCCGAAAGTCTGGAGAAGCCCGGGATCGATCCTGCGATCCCTGGTTTACAAGGCGAGTAGCGTAACCACTGCAACACGGAGGCTTCTAGATCTGCGCTGTATGTCATTCAGTTTGCAAATTTGAATGGATATATTATGTCAAGGATTTTTGTTGTTGTTGATTTGTGGTTTTTATTTTGTTTGTTTGCCTTGAGGTTTAATGTCCCCGTCAACACTGTAGAGGTTATTTTGGAAACATTGCTTCCAATTTTGTGAGACTTTTACCCGACACTGAGATGAAATGACATCTCAAGCCCTGTCACCCAATGAAACCAATAGGGCTTATAAGCATGAACGGTCCGACTCGCAGCGCTTTGCCTGGACAGACTTAGCGGTTTACCAGTACTCGTGTGCGGTCGGTTTCAGCTCCGCGTGGAAGCATCTATTTATAATAGATGCAGTCCATCTATTTCTTAAAACTCCGACGGGCGGGGCCTGATTTGCGGTTTAACGTCCCCGTCAAAACCATTTAGGTTTGTTTGTTTGAATTTGGGTTTAACGTTCCCGTCAACACTATTTAGGTCATTTTGGAGACGCCGCTTCCAATTGTATGGGACTTTTACCCGACATTGAGTTGAAATGACACCTCAAGCCCTGCCGCCCAATGAAACCAGAAGGCTTATATGCATTGGACGATCTGACTCACACCGCTTTGCCTGGGCAGGCTTACCTTCTAAGCGGTTTACCAGTACTCGAGTGTGGTCAGATTCAGCTCTGCGTGGAATAATCATGCAGCCCAATCTATTTCTCCGAGCCCCGATGAACACCATTTAGGTCATTTTGTAGACGTTGCTTCCAATTTTGTGCAACATTTACCCGACATTGAGATGGAATGACATCTTAATCCCTGCAACCCAATGGAACCAATAGGGTTTATATGCAGAGGCGGTCCGACTCGCAGCACTTTACCTGGACAGGCTTAAGCCTTCTCATGGTTTACTAGTACTCACGTGTGTTCGGCTCAGGTCTGCGTGGAAGCATCATGCAGCCCAATCTATTTCTCCTTGCCCCAATGGGCGGGGGTCGACATTATATCAAGTAATTTGTTTGGCTGATGATCATAACTGGGTGTGACTAAACTAGTTTACTCAGCAGAATAAGGGTTAAGGAATATACTTATTCTGTTCTTGGTATAATACCAGAGGACCAATGGTCCTTAATCACTCACCTGGGTACTGCGTGTTAGTGGAGCCATTGGTTGTCTTACATCTCGAAAACATATCTATATAATTATGACCCCCTAGAGCCCCACTTTTATAAAAGGGTAAAGCTTATTTTTTCTTATTTCTGCTCTTAAATATAGATTGTGGGTACTCGTAAGAACTGCCTCGATGAGGCGGTTCTAACGTGTACCCACTATTTATATTTTGAGCAAAAATAAGAAAAATATCAGAATTTTTCAGCTGAAAATTTTACAATGTATCAGTAAAGACGTGTTTTCGTAATGGAAGTCACCATGGCATCCATCTCAGTCAAGTGACGTAAGCCATTCTAACAAACGATTGTTTGTCCTTCTCATAAAAGGCTTCGTATGAAAGTAGAAGTAAAACAAAGATCAGGAATCGATACAATTAACTTACTCCACCCATCAAAGACACCAAAGGGAAAGAAACACAAACATTAAGCGACCAGACCATAATGGAAACCTAAACAAAGGAAGGCCATAAGGACAGTTACTTTCCCACAAAATGGCCATATGGCCATCCAAAATTAAACGACACAAGTGATACACACAGCAAGTAACAAACAACACCACAAACAAACCGCCACAGAAGAACCGCCTTGGAACGGTCAGTGGAAAGATTTCCACTGGGGGTCTTAAATCGATTTTACGTGGCCACAATCCTCGCCCTTACTTCCGTCGCGATTTAGACAAATAATTTGTTCAGTCCGCATGAAGGCCTCCTAACTCATCAGTGCCACATCTCCGTGAACACAAAAAATCAAAGAACCACAGAGGTGAGACAACGGTGAGGACTCGACAGCAAGAAACCACAGAAATGCTGGAGCAAAAGAAAACCAACAGTTAGACTCCGATGGAAATCTGAAAGCTGAATTACATTTGCTCGGCCGTTTTTGTTTTGATATCTGGGTGACCATGGACATGTGAAAATGAGTATTTTTATATACCCAGAAAATGTCCCGTTTGCTTTGTACAGAAGTTACCGGTCAATATTTTTCCATATTGCCCGTAGTCAAGTTCATATTGCCCGTAGATAAGCAGTCACGTTCACAATAGAACTACTTTCAAATTTGTCCATTTCGATACTAAAAATCGGCAGCCATCTTGTCGTGCGTATCGACTGAAAGAACGTAAAACCAAACGAATATAGGTTCTGGCAAAGTGCATTAACCGCAGTTTATGCTGCCAAATATGACCTACCTGCAATCTGTTTGGATTTTCAATACTTTTTTTCTAAGAAATCAGGAGTATTTTGAAAGAAATATAACCGACACTTCGGAAAAAAATTAGCGCCCTGTGTTGGGAAACGTCAATGTTTTTAATGACGTCACATCCACCAACGTTAATGTCGATACGGAAGTGACGTTGAGAAGTAAACAAACAAAAATTGAAAGGCGAAATGAAAAATTAGATTTTTAATCAAATCAAATTCTACAGAACCGTGGTAGCCGAGAATTATAAAGAGTCAGGTGAGAAAAAGTGTCCTTAAATACCTGTGAATTTTGAAACTCGAGCGGCAAGCTGTTATTATAAAAACTTTGATTTATTGTGCGCCGGACTGAAATGGCAGATTTCATCAGTGTGTTTGTCGACGGCGCATGCAGAAATAATGGTCAGGTGAACGCCCAGGGAGGCTGTGGGGTGTACTGGGGAGAGGAAAATCAACACAACACCAGCGAATTTCTTCTCGGTGAGAAACAAACCAACAATCGGGCGGAACTTACAGCTGCTATCATTGCCCTAGCCCAAGCCAAGCACCATCGTGTTCAAAATGTTCAGATTACTACTGATAGCAAGTATGTTAAGGAGGGAATAACAAAATGGATTGTTTCATGGAAAGCGAACAGTTGGAAAACTAAACAAAAGACGGATGTTCTGAACAAAGACCTTTGGCTGTTGATTGACTGTCTTTCGAGGGAGATAAATGTGAACTGGTGCTGGGTAGAAGGCCATGGGGAAGTGACGGGTAACATCAAGGCAGATGAGCTGGCGAAGTCAGGAATCTCTTCGGAAAGTTGTTACTGGCAACAATTACTCAAAATCACAGAAAGCGAGGTGAATTCGGAAAACAAGTCAGCCCGTGAGTCAAGGAAAAGTGATATCCAACAGGCGAAAGAGTCCAGGAAGAATGATGTACTACCAACTAAGGATTTTGATTGTGGCATTTGTACAGAACCAGTCTCTGATGATGGTATTCAGTGTGGAGATTGTAAGTTATGGTTTCACTATATATGCTCTAAGTTGCCATCTTATCAGCTTTACATGTATGAGAATTCACAGAGAAAATATACTTGTGAGAAATGCTCCAATATAGATGATGGTTTCAACAGAAAATATGAGAAAATGGTGGCTATGTCAAGAAAAGCGGGAAAATTCCAAGAACAGATAAGAAAAGAGGATGGAGAAACACAGCATACTATCACTTCTTGTTGTGCAGAAGTTGGTACTCAGGTTGTAGTGAAACAAAAAGACAACTCCAATCAGACAGAGAGCCGGAGTATGAAAGATAAAAGTACCCAGCTAGATCAAGAAAATTGTAAGAAGACTTCACTATGTACAGATAAAGAAACACAAACACTGGAATCCTTAACAACCATAAGTAAATGCCTGACTGAAATCCAAGATGGAACAATTCAAAGACTGGAAAGTAGTTTCGTTAATGCTGTAGACAACTTTGCCAAGGTACACAACAATACAGCAGACCTGAATTGCCAAATCCGTAAATTGACACAGGAGAGGGACACATTAAAATTACAGAAGCAACAAGCCACTGCCTCAACAAATCAAGAAATCAAGAAATGCAGTTGCCTTACCTTACAAGCAAAGGTTGAGAGCCTAGAAAAAGAAACAGATAAATTAAAACGACAATGTTACACTGCCAATATGGAAAAAGAAATCGAGGTATCTAAACAACGAGGAGCCTTGACAATATTAAAACAGAAATATGAGTCAGCTAACACACAGGTTGAAATATTACAGCAGGATGTCGACACTATGGAAAAGAGACTGAAGATTAAGAATGATGTCGTCATAGATCTTGAAGAACAAGTTAAGAAACAGAATGCGGAGATGTTGAAGCTGCATGATGAAATACTGTCCTGGAAAATGCATGCCTCCAGAAAGGATGATGATTTGCTGAATATTAGTAACAGGGAACACAAAGTTACAGGAGTGCCATCAGCAGAATCTCACATTAAAGCTAGAGGAGAAGGAAAAAAGACAGATGGTCAAACACATCAGATTTCCTCTAAACATCATGAAGTTATAGATGTAGAGAAGATTGAAGACAAGAAGAAAGTGTTGCTGCTAGGTACCTCAAACACAAAGTTCATCAACACCAGTCATCTATCCAACAACAATGTTGAAGTTGAAAAGCGACTTAAGTATAAATTGAATGAGGCACAGGAATTCATCGACACATTAAAAACGGATGAAAAGAGTTATGATGCCTTTGTCTTACACCTGCTGGAAAACGATATCACAGAAGAAACACCGGAACACTGCTCGGAGAAACTGCATCAAATATGTTCAAATATTAAACAGAAAGTAAAAGATTCAAAAGTTGTTGTGTCAATGGGACTACCCCGCGAGAATGAGACAATTAACAGAAAAGTTATTAAGCTAAATGTTCTTCTACAGGAGAAGTTAGGCGACATGGAGTATGTTCATCTCTGTGACAACAGCAATCTTTTTTACCGAGGTCAACCATCACGTGGCATCCTTAATGTGGATGGGAAGCATCTATCACGTCAGGGAACACAGAAACTGGAATCAAATTTAAAGTCTGCGGTCTATAAGGCTCTAGAAGTACCAACTGATAATGACGGAAATAGGTCAAATAGATTCTACGGTAGGAGATATGGCGGCCCATGGAGAAGTAGACCAAGATATGGTTACCGAAGATATAATTAAATGAGGAAACTTCAGTCATCTATAAATATTGGTTACTGGAACATAAATAAACTGATTTCAAAACAGGTTTATAAGTCAAAAGAGGACATTTTTAAGAGGAGTATCAATAATAGTGACATTGTTGGACTTGCAGAAGTGAAAGGTGATATAAATAACTGTAGTTTTGATGATCACATACCTCATTATGTTGAAAGAAAGAATAGTAAGGGAAATCAAAGTTATGGTGGTTTAGGAATATTAATAAGAAAAAGTTTGAAGAAAGGTGTCAAATATTTACCATTGTCGTGTTCAGAATATCAGTGGCTTTTATTAGATAAGAAATATTTTGGGTTTGATAAGGATTTATATTTATGTTTTGCTTACATTCCCCCACAATACTCGTCATACTTTATTAATCAGAATATTGATTTTTTAGAGTTACTTGAAGCTGACATCTCAAAGTACAGAAATATGGGGTCTGTTCTAATACTAGGCGACTTTAATGCAAGGACTGCATCTGAAAATGATTTCATATTAAATTATGATGATAACTATTTACCTTTGCATGAAGATTATATTATTGATGCCAATGTAATTCACAGAAATAGTCAGGATACAAAAATTTGTACACGCGGAAAAGAACTGCTAGAAATTTGCATATCTAGTAGGTTAAGGATTCTAAATGGCAGAACGTTTGGTGACTTGCATGGTAAATTTACATCTTACCAATATAATGGCAATAGTGTGATAGATTATTGTTTATGTTCAGAAGAACAAATGCCAAATATATTGTATTTTCATGTTGATGACCCTATACTTAGATTATCAGACCACTCAAAAATCTCAGTCCGATTGATGGCTAATTTTTGGAAAGACGAGAACAAAGATAGTTTACAAAGTTTTCCTGAGCAATTTAAATGGGACAATTTTTCATCACAGGTTTTTTCAGAAGCTTTAAACAGTGAGGAGATCAACAATAAATTGGAAGATTTCTTAGAAAGGCAAATAAATAATACTTCTGAAATTAATGAGTTAGTAACTGACTTTTCACAGATCTTGATTTCAGCTGCAAACAAATCCTTGAGAAAAAAGACATTTAAGAAGGGTAAAGTAAACAAAAATAGGAAATGGTTTGATTTAGATCTTATAAAAATGAGGAAAACTTTAGACACTAAAGGAAAACTGCTAGCAAAACACCCAAATGATCCGTTAGTGAGAGGCAATTTTTTCAAATACAGAAAACGCTATAGTAAGATGTGTAAATTTAAAAGGAAAAAATACAAAGCTGACATAATTGATAGATTAGACAATTTGTTTGAAAATAATCCTAAAGCATACTGGTCTCTTTTGGATGAGCTTAAAGAGAACAAAACTAATTCTGTAGATTCGACAACTTCTGAAGAGATGCTTGATCAGTTTTCTAAACTTAATACTCTTCAAAGTAAATTTCAAAATCGAATAAAAGAAATAGAGGAAATTTTAGAAAATAAAGAAAACAATCGTTCCTTCAGTGGTTTAGATTTTTTAGTTACTAAGGAAGAGGTATCTAAATGTCTACATTCCTTAAAAAATGGTAAATCAGCTGGGTTGGATCGTATATCAAATGAAATGTTGAAATATGGTGAGTCAACTTTGTTGCCTTACATAGTAAAAATATTTAACAGTGTTTTGCAGGTTGGTGTTTACCCTAACAATTGGAAACTTGGTTACATAAACCCTATACATAAATCAGTGACAAGATCCGATCCTTCAAATTACAGAGGTATCAATATTATGAGTTGCCTTGGTAAACTTTTCAATTCAGTTTTGAATGCTAGGCTAGATGAGTTTCTAAATGCAAATAATGTGATTAGTAAAACGCAAATTGGTTTTCAGAAACAGTCTCGAACTACAGATCATATGTTTGTTTTAAGAACCATAATAGAAAAAAATACTAAACAGAGCAAATCACAATTATACACTTGTTTTATCGATTTCAAAAAGGCATTTGATTCTGTGCTACATCAAGCGCTTTTTCTGAAGATGCAAAATATAGGAGTAAATGGGTTATTTTATAATATAGTAAAAAATATGTATTTGGATAACATTTTGCAAGTAAAGATAGGTCACAATCTTACTAACGACTTTCATTCATAATTAGGTGTACGACAAGATGACACTTTAAGTCCTAATCTTTTCAAAATATTCATTAATGATTTAGCAGATATATTTGACAATGAGTGTGGTGCTATTTCCCTTGGAACCTTCAACCTAAATTGTTTAATGTATGCAGATGACGTTATACTTATATCGCAGAGTGAGAGCGGGTTGCAAAATTGTCTGAAGAAACTTGAAAGATACTGTGAGCTTTGGTGTTTAGATATAAATATTGATAAAACAAAAACAGTAATATTTAATAAAAGTGGGAAGTTATTACCATACCAGTTTTATTTTACCGGTAAGCCAATAGAAAATGTAAAAACCTATAAGTATTTGGGAGTGGTTTTTGCAGCTTCCGGTTGTTTTTCACAAGCAAAGTCTGATCTTTATAATAGGGGCCTTAAGGCATTTTTCAAACTCAAAAGTATATTTGGAGATGTTTCTCCAAGTATTGACACTTGTTTACATATCTTTGATCATACGATCAAACCCATTTTGTTGTATGGTAGTGAAGTTTGGGGTGCATGCTCATCAGTGCCTGCATCAGTACGAAATGAACCAGATTTCAAGTTAGAAAAGGCTTATATGAATTTTGAGTGTGAGAAGTTGTCAACTAAATATTATAAGTATATTTTAGGTGTTCACAAAAGAGCAACAAATTTAGCAGTGATTGGTGAATTGGGCAGAACGCCTTACTTTATTGATATAATATGTGGTATCATCAAGTACTTTAAAAGAATTGAAGCAATGAATAGCAATAGTCTTTTAGTTCAAACTTTAAAGACAAGTAAGGAATTACACGATAATGGCAAACAATGTTGGTACACAGGGTTAAAGTACATTTTAGATCAGCTTAATATTGATGAAACAGTTAGTATAGATGCAATTAAATCTAATTTAATCAAACGATCGATGCAATATTGGGAAAAACAGATTAAAGAGATAGCGGTGGTTAAACAAGGAAAATTACGTACTTATTACACTTTTAAATCTACCTTTAAAAAAGAGATATATCTAAAAGCAATCAAAATTAGGGATGTAAGAAAGTGTTTCACTCAGTTCAGAATTAGTGCGCATCAACTAGCAATTGAGAGGGGAAGGTATAGAAATATAAAAGCCACCGAGAGAATTTGTAAATATTGCAACAAAAACGAAACAGAGGATGAACTCCATTTCTTAGTTAAATGCCAAAAGTATTCAACTGAGCGACATAAATTGTTTTCATATATTGAAAAAGAATGCAAAAACTTTAAAGATTTAAATGAAGAAAGCAAATTCATGTGGTTAATGGCAAATGAGGATATTGATATCATACAAAAACTTTCAAGTCACATATTTGCTTGTTTTGAAGTTAGGAAACAACAGTCTAGTAACCAATAAAGTCACTTTCAAACAATTAGTAGGTCACTAAAAGCACTTATGTACATATATATGTTTTATTTCAGGTACTCATCACCGGTATTTGAGCCCCGGACATTTACAAGATTGGTTACTCGCAGCGCCTGTTTATCAATGGGACTTGAAGTGTTTGGTGTCAGGAGGGTCAGTTTTGTACGGACAGATTCGGTTTTATATAGTGAAAGGGGAGCTGTCTGTGTAGGACTGATTCCACTTGTTCGGGGGTTTGTTGATGAGGTATTTTATTGGTTTGTTTGGGGTTTGAGGCTCAACGACCAGTGGTATTCATGTTTGCATATGTTGTGCAATATTTATTGATACATGTGTTGTATGTTTGTATATATGACTTATGCCCGGTTAGGGCCCCTTGTGGAATAAATCCTATTCTATTCTATTCTATTCTATTCTGTCGAATTCGCTTTGGCGCCATTGGGCGTGGTTTTCAACGTGTAGGGAGACACTTAACGACCTTCATTGTTTTCCATTTCAAACCACTTAAAGATATATAATCTGATTTTACGTTCAGATTTCTATACCAGGCAATGCTGAATTCTAGTAGTCATTTCAATTTTTGGGTATATAATAAAAAGGTTATTGACTTTATATTGTGAAATATTCGGCACGAGTTCATATGGCGAAGGACGCACGAGCTTGTGGAAATGAGTATTACTGGCCTTTGCTACCCATGCAGCTTCATTAAGTCATATAGCTGATTGTATACACCATTTAAGTTCACAGGCGATACTCGTAACAGTTTTCTAATAATTATAAATTTCCACTTTTTCCTCATAAAAGCACAAATGACGAAATTTAACCTTGGTGTAAGATGGGTCACGGTCAACTCAGACTCATCATTTAAATAAAATGCTAAATTTGGGTTTCAAGGCAATAGGTCCACTTGTTCGAGAGAAAATTCAAAGGTTCTTCTGTCGCGATTCATTTTTGTTATGGTTTGTCTTTAGGTGTTTGTGTCGCTTGTGCTATTTTATTTTGGATAGCCTGTTGGCCAATTTGTGGGAAAGTAGCTGTCCTTTGGCTTTCCGCTGTTGGTGTTTCCGTTAGGTCTGTTTTTGTATGTTTCTTTCCCTTTGGTGTCTCTGATTGGAGCTATGGGTTGATTGTATCGATTCCTGATCATTGCCTCTACTTCTATTTTGAGAAGCCTCAAAGTCAGTGAATTACATGGTATTTGATCCGGATCTAACTATTTGCCAGTGTCAAACATTTGTAATGTCTCTTTGACAAAACAGTTGATGGAATGATTCTGGACTGTTTCATGTATTTCTGCTTCTAACACACATGTGCATAGTAGAGGCAATCTTTTACAGCTCAAACACTGATGTTTTCCTGGTAATGTTTTTATATTTGCTTCAAACATCGATTGTAGGTGCTCGTTAGAGCTGCGTCAATGAATAGGTTCTAACGAGTACCCACATTCGTTGTTTTAGAAGAGAAATAAGGAGAATACTGTCTGCCCTGTTAACCTTATTTTTCTTTGTTAAAGTGGGTATATGCGGGTGTTAATTGCATAGGCTTGTTGACCTTATGGGTCTTAAAATGTTTGCTCTTTAAATTGGGATCGTGTAAACCACAAGAATGATGCTGGATGACAGGTTTATAAAGCAATTATGAGCTGCCACATTTAATCAGTTTATCGGGTCATTCATTCTGTTAAAGAACCAGAATTGTGCTATGTCTGCTGAAAGAGAAAGTACAATCCTCTGGATCTTTAATTAGGCAGGAACTACATTGTGAGCGGAAGTTTACAATGAATCCAAAGGCATATCCAAAAAGCGACAACTAATTCACCGACTCAAAGTTAAGATTTTTTACAATACTTTTATGTGGTCATGACTGCCATCTTGGTCTTGTGATTTATATCTGTCTTTGAATCGACTGCCTATTCGAAATTCGCAAAATTGCAGTATGTTTCCTCTGGCTTTCTTTGCCGGATCATTACAGGGTCACTGATGAGGCTTTATTGGCCGAAACTACGTAGTATGGCCCATCTTCTTTCTTATGAATGTTTTCATTGCTCTTAAAGGAACTCATTTTTGATTTGTATTTGCCTTCACTGCAGCTGGTGTTGTGCCGTGTGGCGGCCGTAAAACGTCTCCCCGTACATCAACCATAGTGCAGTTTATATTTTACTTTTGGTCCTTTGAGGTCAGCGTGAATATTCTGAGAAATCAGAATTAAATCAATGGTTTAGACTCATACTCTAGACAGGTTTTCAATTATTTGGACCCCATTTTGATTTATATCTGTCTTTGAATCAACTGCCTATTCGAAATTCGCAAAATTGCAGTATGTTTCCTCTGGCTTTCTTTGCCGGATCATTACAGGGTCGCTGATGAGGCTTTATTAGCCGAAACTACGTAGTATGGTCCATCTTCTTTCTTATGAATGTTTTCATTGCTCTTAAAGGAACTCATTTTTGATTTTTATTTGTGACCTGGATCAGTTGAACAAATTTCATGTTTTATCCAATAAAAGATTCATTTGAAACTTGACTTCAGTTTGCCAGGCAGTGTAAAAAAAATTAAATCTGGGGGACCTTGGTCCAAGGTCGAGTAGCTTAATTTGCTCATTCGTTTAGTTGTATATACAAACTTAAAGTTCACAGGCAACAAATGTTTCCGAAAGATATTTGTTGCCTGTGAACTTTTAAGTTTGTAAGTATCAGTTCCTTAGTGCTGAGGTTGATACTGCGGTATTGACGTCAGCACTCAAGTACTGATTTAAATAGCTAAATTATATCTTTAACTTTTGCAGTATAAAATTCTAACTTTTGTTAAACTAAGAATGACTTGTCAGGTGAGACATGTATCTTAGCGGATTTGGTTACCACGTTTTTTTAAATTTTAAATATTGCAAGTCTCGCTACTTTGGACATCTCCTTCCTGATGCCTGGGGCCTCCGTGGAGCCAGGGCCATGTTTGCTGATGTTTGCTCGGTGGCGGACGCTTATCTAGATCGGGCGTCTCTTGCCTGATGCCTCCAGCTGACATTTCTCATGAGCTACGTCGGCCGGTGTGTGCTCGGAGGGGGATGTGTTGTGTTTGCCGGGTCTTGTCCATCATCCGTTTCGGTTTCAAAACTTTGGGGTTTAGACACACTGATGAAGATTAAATATCAGATAGGCCTCTGTGTCACTAACTTTGGTATAGTTACACCTTAATATATACAACCAAACAGCTAAAAATTCTGAAAATCTGTTTAGATAAATATTGCAAAGATTATAACTTGCAGTACCGTTGTTTACTCGTGTATAAAAGTCGCCTGTTATTGTTTACGCTTGGAAATTAGGGACCTGAAAAGTAGGTCTGGTCTATAAACGGTCACTGGATTTGTTATAGGTCAGTCGAAGGTATTTTAGGTCATTACCGATTATAAAAAGCAGTTATTCGACCCCCTTTATTAGGTTACTAGAATGCCTGATTGCGGTATATTTTTTTTCTCATATTCCACAGTCAGTTTTAGCAAGATTAATGGAAATAATGTTAATCCCTGCAAACCCTAATTTTAACTATATAAGGTAGGTTATAAGGGAGTCTACATTTCACGGGCGAAATCTGGAGTACCATGAGAAAACCATCTGTCTCGCGAATGGCCCGAGCAATGCTTGAACCAACATGTATGAGATTAAGTCAGCTCGCTTATCCATTAGGTCACGGAGTAACACCTCATAAGGGTGTATATTGCATAATGATATTTGTGGTGGTTAAGCTGTAAAATTCATTCAAGTTCGCCTTCAGTAGACATCACGAAAACACGCCTTTATAATTTTGACCCATTGAATCCCACTTTTATATAGTAAAACTGGGGTTTACAGGTGCATGCCTTATTTTTCTTATTTCTGCTCTAAAATATAGATTGTGGGTACTCATTAGAACCGCCTCAATGAGGCGGTTCTAACGAGTACCCACAATCTATATTTTGAACAGAAATAAGAAAAAAATCACAATATTTCATTTTAAAATTTTCATTTTTTTCGGCGGCAAACTTTATAATGTATTTGTATAGGCGTGTTTTCGTAATGTGTTTCTTTTGTTGCTGTGGCCATGGCTTCTACTGTGACAAAGAAGTACTAGTATTAAATACAACTGACACTTAAACTGAGATTATACAATGACGTCTTTGGTGTTCAACCAGGCTACAGACAGTCCGGATGCAACGCCATTTCAAGCGAAATGAGAAACGGACGAAAACGCTTTGGAGTAAAAAATAAATGGAACTGTCAGAATTGCAGAATTGCATATGTTACCCAAAGATTGGCGGCTCTACAAGAGAAAGACGTCATGTTATTTGTCTGTATATATTTCGTAAATTGATTTGGCTTTTTACAATCGTATACATTATATATCTTATTCGACCCCCAAGACAGGGATCGTGGGTACTCATTAGAATCGACTCAATGTTATTCGTGGATCATCGGGACAGAAATTCAGACTTCTCAGTGTTTCCTGTGTCAGTGTTTCCTGTACCGCACGAGCTTAAAGGAAGCGATCCAAATTTCAAGATATTTTACGTTGAATGTTGACCATCTGGGCACATTTTCTCAACAGTTCTATGCAATGAAACACTTGAAAAACCTTACTTTAACCCGATTGGTACCAAATGGAATCTTCCACTCACTCGTATATAAATCAGTAGTCCATTTCAAAATAACGGGACAACAGGCTGTGTTTTCTTCAAATTTTGTTTGGGAAATGGCTTAACTTTTGCAAACAGTATCGGACCTGATGAGACGTCGCGTCCGGGCCTGCACTGTTTTCCAAGTTTCCGGTACAAAATGGGTTAAATAGCGAAACGTTTCTGTGAAAACATATATATGTTTGTTTGTTTTGGAATTTAAATGCCCACTCAACACTATTTATGTCATGCCAAGCCGGTCCTTTTACCTAAGCATACCTTGCTTATGCAGGCTTATACGTACGTGGTAAACCGGTAAAATAATAACGTGAAAAAGTCACACCCCTAAACCTCGCATTTTAAAGAGAAAACTGGGATTTACAGGGTATACATTATGGTTCTCATTTCTGCTCCAAAACGTAGGTTGTGGGTACTCGTTAGAACCGCCTCGAGTACCAACAAAGAACGTTTGCAATATAAATAAGACAAATATCAGACAAAACAGAAGTGAAGGCAATGATCAGAAATCGATACAATGAATCCACAGCTCCCATCAGAGACACCAAAGGGAAAACACACACACACACACGAAACAATCAATTGTACGCAGCCACAATTCTCACCGGCCTTACTTCCGTCGCTTAAATCGATTTTACGCGGCTACAATCCTCACCCTTACTTCCGTCGCGAAATAATTTGTTCAGTCCGCATGAAGGCCTCCTAACTCATCAGTGCAACATCTCCGTTAACACAAAAAATCAAACAACTACAGTAATGAAACAACGGTGAGGACTCGACAGCAAGAAACCAGAGTAATGCTGGAGCAACAGAAAACCAACAGTTAAACTCCGATGGGCCCGACCTGAGACAGAGCATCAGGCACCAACCAACCATTTGTTGAGTAGCCATTTTATGGAGATGTGAAAAATGCACTAATAATAATGTCGCATGGGCGCGTTATCTTAATACACAGTCTTTCGCCAGACCTTCAACGGAAGGAAGAGAAAGGCCATTGAAAAGGTTTCATGCTCAAATTCTACAAAAAATATTACCGACCAGTGGTCGAATCAGCGTTGACCTGATCACCATTTGAGCTACCGAGTCCGGCTTTCAATCACGCGAACAAGTCAGTGAAATGAACACCGCTCTAAACCCCACTTTATATAGAGTAAACTGGGGTTTACTGGGTTATTCATTATTTTGCTTATTTCTGCTCCAAGACATAGGTTGTGGGTACTCGTTAGAATCCCCTCACTCAGGCGGGTCTAACGAGCACCCACAGTCTATGTTTGCATTATTAAAAAGCAAAATATCGCGGAATTGCGTCAGAAAAATAGCCATTTTGGTGTTGGGAAAAAATACACCATGTCGCACGGGTGTGTTTTCGTAATGCCATGTGATGGCTAATATACCATCCCAGTCTTTTGATGCCGATTGCCATCACGTGAAATAGTCCGTGAACTGAAGACCCCCCTAAACCCCACTTTATATAGAGAAAACTGGGATTTACGGGGTATACATTAATTTTCTTATTTCTGTTCCAAGACATAGGTTGTGGGTACTCGTTAGAACCGCCTCAGTGAGGCGGTTCTAACGAGCACGCCCAACCTATGTTTGGAGCTTTTATAAGAAAAATATCAAGGATTTTCATCAGAAAAGTAGCCATTTTAGAGATGTGAAAAAAATGCACTATGTCGCACGGGTGAGTTATCGTAATGAATATCATAGCTGTTACATGACAACTATACTTGATCCACAACTTCTTGCATCTTCTCTTCTGTTGGAGCAACCTTTGCTATGTCATCAGCAAAGAGGCACCCGTCTAGCACATTACGAAAACACGCCTATACAAATACATTCTTATATTTATTGCCGAAAAAATGAAGATTTTAAGATAAAAAATTGTGATATTTTTCTTATTTCTGCTCAAAATATAGATTGTGGGTACCCGTTAGAACCGCCTCACCGAGGCGGTTCTAACGAGTACCCACAATCTATATTTTAGAGCAGAAATAAGAAAAATATGGTTTACCCCTGTAAACCCCAGTTTTGCTATATAAAACTGGGCTTCAAGGGGGTCAAAATTATATAGGTGTGTTTTCGTGATGACCTCTTTTGGCACCTTGGATTTAGCTTGCAACCATCTTATGTTCAAAACTACCCACCAAAGCAGTACCTCATACACTTACCCTCGTAACACCCTGAATATTGTCTGTCAGTATGGCAGTAAACATTATGCCAGATAGCTTTGGCTCTAGTAAACAGCCTTGCTTAGCTCCATTTGACACCGGGAATGGATATGAAAAGTGAACAATTGCCATGATTTTGGACCCATGCCAGACTCATTCGTGGAAATTGCACCACCATTGTTATAACTTGGCTAGACAGTCAAACTTTGTCCATGATTGTCCAAAGTTCCAAATGACTTTGTAAAGATTATACGGAGATCCACATTCTGTTCTTTACATTTCTCTCTTGGGAGTGCGCATGTGATCATCATATCAGTGGTTCCATTTTTTCTGACTGTTCGAACTGTGCATTCAATCTGTTAAGTAGGATTCTTGAATGGGCCCCTCATGGACGCCTCAGTAATTGAAACTAAAGAGATGCCCCAAAAGATTCTCACAGATTCCCTTTCAGTTTTAGTAGGTGCTAAAGCGCTGCATCTTGAATACTAGAGGGAAGGCTTGTTTTTTCACGTTACATAATAAAAATCTGTCAGTTTCTCTGCAATCGTAGGACCACTTACTTTGTTAATCTCTATGGGTATTTAAGAAAACCTTCACGCGGTTCAAACAAATCATACATGTTTGAACCAAAGTGAGGGTTAGAGTTTGGATTCCGTAAAGTACACTTAAACCCCCCGGTATTTTGTCTGACCGTTCCAAGTCGGTGCTTTTGCTGTGCGTCCTTCCTGTTTAGTGTTTGTTATAGTTGGTGATTCTGATTCTTTCCCAATCATGTATGTTGTTCAGTTTTAGTTACTATTGGATTTTCTGTTTTCGAAAGAACTGGTGACTCGGTTTACCAGCTCCCTTTTTTGTTTACTGTCGTTTCCCCCATTTTTCGACTTCTTTCTCTTGTGATATGGTGGGGGATTTGGGATCTGACTGTGTCAGTTCCTGTTCGTTTCCCTTTTCAATATTCTGATTCTGGATCCTTGCCAAAGACAGGGGTTTATTGCTTTCACTGTTTCGGGGACAATTGGGAACACATAAAGCAGAAAATTACGTTCAAGCTGTAGTAGTCTGTCGCCAGTTGGAGTAGTTTTATCTGCACTAATGAGTGGGTGGCTTCTGAGCTCCTGCGACCATATTTTGGTTTAAGTGCATCAAAGAACTTCACCTTCTTTCTGGGTTTCATTTTAGCTCAGTCTGGAATATTGCATATCGAAGCCTAGTCAAGACATATTACATTTTCTCTTTAAAGCAGTATATTTTTTTACATATATGCCGCTAATTTCTTCTCATTTTGGATAATCCTTTGGCCAGGTTATGGGAAAGAAACTGACTTTCGGGCTTTCTATTTGTAATGTTTTTATTCCAATATGCCGTTGCTCAAAGTTTGTTCGTCTTTCTCTTTCATTACGAAAACAAACCAATTCAAATACAGTAAAATTCCTATATTAAGACCAACTTTGGGACTGTTCAAAAGTGGTCTTTAAGACCACTTTTGAACAGTCTCAAAGGTGGTCCCTGACCAGAGGATATTTTGTTCAGAAAGCACGAAGCAAGAATAACTGCACACTTCTAAATCAGTTTTTTTAAAGCAGAATTAGTCCTAATTTTAGGCGGTCTTAATAGCGGGATTTCACTGTATATTGGAAATTAAAAATTTTACCACCACAATCTGACAATTTTAAGATAAAAACGTCGGATATTTTTTACATTTCTGCTCAAAACATTAATTGTGAGTACTCGTTAGAACCGTTCTAACAAGCGAGTACTTATTAGAACCGCCTGTTCTAACAACTACCCACAAACTATGTTTTGGAGCAGAAATAAGAAAAATAACGTACACTCCTATAAAACCTAGTTGTACTATATAAAATGGGGTTTAAGGGGCCCAAAATTATATAGGCGTGTTCTCTTTATGGGTGTCTTGAGTGGATGCATCAATTCCTGATCATTACCATTACTTCTGTTATTAATATATATATATATATATTTTTTTTAATTATGTGAATCTAGGTATGGTGCTTAGACTGCAGTAAATAAACAACAGATCAGTATCATATGGTTTAAACATATTCATCTTTTAATATGCGCTGCAAAACCAGTTGTACTATAACAACTGTGTGATTGGAAATAACGCAACATGCTTATATAACAACAGCTAATATTGTTCAATTTAATGGCAAGTCATGCTCATTACGTGTTTACCATAAATAGTATGCTTAAGACTATTTAATAACGAAAAACTCCATAGATACAAACAGTAATAATAAAATAGAAAACAAACATCGTTTAAGTACGAAAACAGCAAGTCATTGGGCATAAAATACGTTGTTATTTAACCACAAGTCTATGAAAAATTCATTTCATTTTCCTTGCCATGTTTCTAACACGCAATGAACATAGATTACGTGTACTTTTAATCGCTGAACCTGGAAGATATTCTGCAAGTCCCCATAATGTGTAATGTCTTGTTTCCAGGGAAAACCTCTTTTTCTGCTCGCATGAAGCCCCCAGTGGTATTCGTTTCCACTGACCGTTCCAAGGCGGTTCTTCTGTCGCGGTATGTTTTTGTTGGGGTTTGTCTTTGGGTGTTTGTGTCGCTTATGTTGTTTTGTTTTGGATAGCCTATTTGCCATTTTGTGGGAAAGTAACTGCCCTTTTGGCTAACCTCTGTTGGTGTTTCCGTTGGCGTCTGTTGTTTCATGTTTGTGTTTCTTTCCCTTTGGTGTCTTTGATGGGAGCTGCGGGTTATTCGATTCCTGATCATTGCCTCCACTTCTATATCTGACTCATCAGTGCAACAATTCAAAGAACACTAAATTTAAACAACCGTAGAGATGAACAAAAAAAAAACAACGATGAGGACTTCACAGCCAGAAACCACTAAAATGCTGGAACAAAAGAAACCCAACAGTTGGACTCCAATGAGCCCAACCAGAGACAGAGCAACAGGTACCAACCGACATTACATAAGAATGTATTTACGCTGGAGCCGGCATAGAATCTGAGGCCCGACCCACCGTCAATTAAAAAGGGAAGTACAGTTATCAAACCGTGATTGGGTAAACATCATGCATGCAGTATGTCGTATAACATTTATGTTGTTCCAAATCCTTTTATATCGAAGAATAATTTTACGAAATCGTGTACTGAAATCCATCACGATAACAAGTCCGTGAAACGAAGACCCCCTAAACCCACTTTATATAGAGGAAAGTGGGGTTTACGGGGATATATATTATCTGCTTTATTTTTGCTCAAAAACATAGATTGTGGGTACTCGTTAGAACCGCCTCATTGAGGCGGTTCTAACGAGCACCCACAATCTATGTTGAAAGCAGAAACAATTAAGATGTTATCATTTTTACCTTATATTTATCATTTTCTGGCACCCTGTTGGACGCCATTATTTCTTACGGACATGTTTTCCTAATGATTGTAAGTATATATTTTTCTGAATTTATATACTCAGTAACCATAATATTCTGGCTCCGATAGACCTTGTTGCAGAAGCGATTTACGTTTAACATTGAATTTTGAAATTAAATCGGAAAGATGTCAAAAAAAATTAGAAAAGTCTTTAAGTTGTTTACGATTCCGATAACCCTGATTAAGAAGTTAAGCAGTTAATAATTTATTACGAGTGTTGAAGTCAGTTTCATGGATAGACACTCTAGCAAATCGAATTAATTGCGACATATAAACGCCGTAGGATGCCGCGCGAGGAACATCAACATCCAAGAAAAGAAAATTTAAAATCTCGAAATCAAAATCATCGCGTTTTTCATAAATTTTGGAAGAAAACAAACCCATCTACGCCCAAACGAAATTCTAAATTCAATGTTGGACGTAAATCTCTTCTGCAGCAAGCTCTATCGGAACCAGGATTTTATGGTGGCTTAGCAAATAAATGCTAAAAATATATATTTTTTTTTTTGCAATGGCTTCAGTATCCAATTTCGTGACATCATTTTTTTCGTTATAAAAATATTGGGTACTGCATGCATGGTAGTTAACTACACCACGGTTGATAACTTAATTGCACGCCGGTGGATCAGGCCTCAGATTCTATGACGATCCCAACATAAAGGCTTATAGTGTAGATTATAGTGTAGATCATAGTGCATCATAGTGTAGATTATATTTTCTTGTCCTTTGGGATCATTGATTCCATTTGTGGAATTTCGAAAATATCTGAGGGTCACTGATGAGGCCTAATTGGCCGAAACTAGCTAGTCTGGCCCAGAAAACATGTACACTCCATATTTTCAGTTCTGTGGTGTATTCCTTGCTTCCAAAGGATAACCCTTTTATAGAACATATTTACATAGAATAAAAAAAAATATATGTTTATGTAATGTTCGTTGGTAGCTGATGATCTGTCTCTGGTAGGGCCATCGGAGTCTAACTGTTGGTTTTCTATTGCTCCAGCGTTTCAGATATTTCTTGCTGTAGAGTCCTCACAGTTGTTTCATCTCTGTGTTTGTTTGAATTTTGTGTTCTCGGAGATGTTGCACTGAGTGAGGAATATGTTCTATAAAAGGGTTATCATTTGGAAGCAAGGAATACACCACAGAACTGAAAAAAACATGGACTGTACATGTTTTCTGGGCCAGACTAGCCTTCATGACGACTGAGCTATTATTTGTCTAAATCGCGAGGGAAGTTAGAGCGATGATTTCGGGTCGCGTAAAATCGATTTAAGCTCCCTCACCCCGAGAAATACATTTCACTGACGTTCTTTTGTCGCGGTTTATTTTTGTTATAGTTCGCCTTTGAATGTGTGTATCGCTTATAACTTTTTTGTTTTGGTTAGCTAATTGGCCATTTGGTGGGAACGTAACTGTCCGCTTGGATTTCCGATATTGATCTAGTAATTTCATGTTTTTGTTTCATTCCTATATATTCAATATTTTATTACAGCGGAAAGCCATCAGGACAGTTACTTTCCCACAAAATGACCAGTTGGCTACCCAAAACAAAACGACATTCAAAGAATATCTATAACAAAAATACACCGCGGCAGAATAACCGCCCTGGAATGGTTAGTGAAAATTATTTTTCTGAGGTGCATAAATCAATTTTACGCGGCCGAAACCCTCGTGCTTACAACTTTCGCGATTTAGACTAATACTTTGTTCAGTCTGCATGCAGGCTTCCTAACTCATCAGCGCAACATCTCCGATAACACAAACATAATTTAATCACAAAAATGAAGCAACGGTGAGGACTCTACAGCAAGAAATAAATCAAATGCCGGAGCAAAAGAAAACCCAAATTAAACTTTGATAGATCAGGGAGAAATCTGTTTTGATTTATCAAAAATTCGAATGAGGAAAAGCAGTCTGAAATCATTGAAGCTTTTAGCTCCACGTCTAGATATTTGGATGATTTGTTAATTATTGATAATACCTAATTGGATGGTTTGATCAGTCAAATTTATCCCCCAGAACTTCAGTTAAATAAAGCAAATTCTTCTGATACCGAGGCCCCGTTTTTGGATTTACATCTATCTATTGTAGATGGGTTTGTTTCGTGCAAAATTTATGATAAACGCGATGATTTTGATTTTGAGATTGTAAGTTATCCTTTTTTGGATGGAGATGTTCCTCGTGCCCCATCCTATGGCGTTTATATTTCGCAATTAATTCGATTTGTCAGAGTGTGTAGTCATGTAATCGACTTCAACACTCGTAATAAATTGTTAACGGCTAAACTTCTTAATCAGGGTTATCAGTACCATGAACTACGCAAAGCCTTTTCAAAATTTTATAGATGTTATTCTTGTTTAATTTCAAAATTCAATATTGGACTTATATCTCTTCTGCAACAATGTCTATCGGAACCCGAATTTTATGGTGACTTAGTCTATAAATTCAGAAAAATATATTACCGCAATGACTTCAGCACCCAATTTCGTAAAATCATTCTTCGATATAAAATGATTGGGTATAACATAAATGTTATTCGACAGACTGCATGCAAGGTAGTTAACCAAATCACGGTTGGCAACTTTGCTTCCTTCTTTAACTGCACGCCGGTGGGTCAGGCCTGAGATTCTATGACGGTTCCAATATAAAAGGCTTATTGAGAATTAGAGAGATCTAATTCAAGGTAATGTTGGTTTGTACCTGATGCTCTGTCACTGGTTTTCGTTTGCTCCAGCATTTCAGTGGTTTCTTGCTGTCGGGTCCTCACCATTGTTTCATCTCTGTGGTTGTTTGATTATTTGTGTTCATGGAGATATTGCACCGATGAGTTAGGAGGCCTTCATGCGGACTAAACAAATTATTTGTCTACATCGCAACGAAAGTAAGGGCGAGGATTGTGGCCACGTAAAATCGATTTAAGCCCCCCGGTGGAATTCGTTTCCGCTGACCGTTCCAATGCTGTTCTTCTGTCGCGGTTTATATTTGTTATAGGTGTTTGTGTCGCTTATATATATATATATTTTTTTGATAGCCTATTGGCCATTTTGTGGGAAAGTAATTGTCCTTTTGGCTTTCCACTATTGATGTTTCAGTTAGGGTCTGTTGTTTCATGATTGTGTTTCTTTCCCTTTGGTGTCTCTGATGGGAGTTCTGGGTTGATTGTACGATTCCTGATCATTGCCTCCACTTCTATTTTAAATAAATTAACATCCAGACGTGTTTTGAGCTTTTAATCCATGTACCAATCATTTTTCCACTCTTTGCACGACACTTCCTCGTTATCTTATAAAAGAAAAACTTAATGATTTAATTAAACAGACGTTCCATAGAGAACATGCAATCTATCTTGCATGTAATGTAAGAAATACGTTTTTGCTTCTGAAGTGCATGAAAACTACACATTCATCACGAAAACTTGCCTATATAATTTTGACCCCTTCCAATCCCATTTTTATATAGGAAAACTGGGGTTTACAGGGGTAAACCTTATTTTCTTATTTCTGCTCTAAAATATAGATTGTGGGTATTCGTTAGAACCGCTTCGATGAGGCGGTTCAAACAAGTACCCACAATCTTTACTTTGAGCAGAAATAAGAAAAATATAACAATTTTTCATCTATTTTTTTTTTTTTTTTTTTTTCATTTTTTCGGCGATAAAGGTACTACTGTATTTGAATAGGCGTGTTTTCGTAAAGTATTGTCATGTCAAAAAGAGTGTGAAGCTATCACCTTTCTACTTTGACAATATTTTTATCAGCCTTTACATTATTTAAACAATCTGTGGGAATTCCAATGGGTACGGATTGCGCACTTTCTTGTGGCTGATTTCATTATTTGTTCTTGTTTTGTTATGAAAGAGATTTCATGATGTCCCTTTCCGTTGAAAACGAATCTGAAATCATTAAAGAGTTAAGCTCGACGTCTACATATTTGGATGATATGTTTTAATTAAACATTGACAATACCTACTCCGATGGTTTGATCAGTCAAATTTACCTTCCAGAACTCAAAGCCAAATTCTTCTGATACCGAATCCCCTTTTTGGGATTTGTTTTCTGCCTGCTTTATGATCAACGCGATGATTTTGATTTTGAGAATGGCTGAATGGTTTATTTTATTAAATTTAATGGTGGAAGTTTTATTTTACTATTTTATACTCTTCTGCTACAAGGTCTATCGGAACCCGATTCTTATGGTGACCTAGCATATAATTCAGAAAATATATGCTTGCAATGGTTTCAGTATCCAATTCCGTAAGATCATTCTTCGATATAAAATATTGGGTACAACATACATGTTTATTTGTTTGTTTGATTTGGGGTGTAACGTTCCAAAAATACTGACAATGTCATTTTGGAGACGTTGCTTGCAAATGTGTGGGACTTTTACCCAACACTGAGATGAAATGACAGACCAAGCCCTGCGTCCAATGACACCAAAATGGTTTATATGGAAGGGCGGTCCGACACGCACCATTTTGCCTGGGCAGGCTTAGACCTTCTAAGCGGTTTACGTTTTTATGTGCGCGGTTGGTTTCAGCTCTGCGTGGAAGCACCGTGCAGCGCAATCTATTTCTCCAAGCCCCGATGGGTGGAGGCGTACAACATAAATGGTATACGACCGACTGCAGCCATGGTAGTTAACCCAATCATGGTTGATATCTTAGTTTTCTCTTTAATTTCAGGCTGGAGGATCAGGCCCCGAGCTTTTTCCATGCTCCACTCACTTGAGCATGAAATCTGTCCTGCTCATCAATTTTAAAATGCCAACAATAGTTGGCATTTTAAAATTTGTGAGCAGGACGAATACCATTCTCTACTGATCTGATCAGGAAAACTGCCTCTTTCATGTGTATTTTAATATTTACGAGCATAATAATTTTCATGCTCAGATGAGTTGAACATAAAAAGGTTCTATAACCTCGAGGTCTGGACTCAGATTCTATTACGCCTCCAACGTTAAGGTTCACTCAAATTTCAGATAATGTCGAGTCATTCCTGATGCTCTGTCTCTGATCGGGCCCACCGGTTTCTGCCTGTATTACGGTTCCGCTGAGTATTTCCGTTTGATGCTTGTCTAGGTGTAAGTCCAGATCATTGTCATCGTTTCTATATTGAAGCATGTTTAGGAAGTCGTTTAAACGTATAAGCCTATGTTTGCTGTAATCTTTGATTGCGGCTTCCTCTGGGCAACTTTTTCACTAATCAGTGTCTTTTCTTTATGCTTTGTGTAAAACTAGCGATAAATGAAACACACCTTACTTTCCTTATATTGTAAATCGACCTGTACATGATTCCCATTTTCCGCCATTTTTCAAAGGGAGACAACTTTCGGAACTTCCTGTTCGCTTTTCTATAAGCTCTGTCCCACGGAAAAAGGGGTCATCTTTTGGAGGAAAGTCTTTCTTTTAAGAGTTGGGCCCTTTTGACATGGGAGACAAAAATACTTTTGCAGGAGTTACCTCCCCTGAATGTGAACCCATTCTCCTTACGCCCCTTGGGAATTATTATCATACCTCCAGGTATGAACTAGTTAGGGATGATTTAGGAACATGTTTGCTTATCTCATCTCAAAAATGTATGTTATATATATAATCGCCTCACTGAAGTGATTCTAGTAAGTACAGAAAACATATCTTTATTTTATAGATTGGATGTTTTGATAAAATATACCTGAATCATTCGATCATGCCTCCTGTACACCGGTTTGGCCAAACACTACATTACGATAACACACCCGTGAGACAAAGTGAATTTTTCACATCTAAAAATGGTTACTTTTCTGATGAAATTCCGTGGCATTTTTCTTATCTGTACTGCAAAGATATGTTCTATGTGCAGACCCACCTCATTGAGGCGGTTTTAACGAGTACCCAACACTAATATCTTGGACAAGAAATAAGAAAAATAATGTATATCCCCGTAAACCCCAGTTTTCTCAATATAAAGTGGGGATCAGGAGGTGTTATTCACGGAGTCGTTCAAGTGATGATTGTTTCGGACAAAGTGTTATGTTTCCAAATGTGCTCGAGTTACTAAAGTTGAACTGTACTTGTTCGAAAACTCAGAGATCATTACGCAAACACGCCTATACAAATACATTGCCACCTTTATCGCCGAAAAAAATGAAAATTTAAGATGAAAAATTGTGATATTTTTCTTATTTCTGCTCAAAATATAGATTGTGGGCACTCGTTAGAACCGCCTCGATCTGCTCAAAATATAGATTGTGGGCACTCGTTAGAATCCCCTCATCGAGGCGGTTCTAACGAGTACCAACAATCTATATTTTAGAGCAGAAATAAGAAAAATAAGGTATACCCCCGGAAACCCCAGTTTTATTATATAAAAGTGGGATTCAAGGGGGTCAAAATTATATAGGCGTGTATTCGTGATGTATTAAAAGTTGGTAATTTCTTGTCTAGTCAATTTAACTTCAGCCTGAACGCTAGTTCACTGCCGACACCACCTATCTCCTACCAGAATTTAGGAAAAAATCGTTCGGGACTAGCTCTGGGCTATAGTGAGGATGCGACAATACATTGACCTTTTCAGACAGCAGTTGAGGATTAATCGTCTGGAACATGGTCATGTAAAAGAGCGATTTTTGAAAGTTGATTTTTTAAATCAAGTTTCTTTGTCATTACATTTCTACTTCCGGTACTGGACCGCGTTGCTCCACTTCCGCTGTTCGTTCGCTGCATAAAATAGTCCAAATGAACTCTTGAAAATTAATTTTGCAGGCCGGCCCCGCATGGAACGTCGTTTTTCTTTGTCGAATTTTTTAACCCACTTGGATCTTGTAAAATCAGAACCAGAATCAGAATTGTTACTGGTGACACGTCAAATATGCCATTCATACACCAGGACCTGTGATATGGGAAGTAAGTCTCTATATTTTTTTTTTCAACAAAATATCTAGATAACTGCTTGATCTACGACTAACATTGTTATATATTAATTATTCCTCATAAATCAACTTTCCTCAGTACTTTCAGTACTTTGATTAAACGTAGTTTCATCATGTTGTTCAGAATCACATTTTAATAGAAGCTACCGGACACATACTTCTGGAACATCAATTTGCATGAGTGACCAATAATTTCTGAAGACAATGGGGTATAACACCACTGTTTGTTTATCAAACGCTGGCTGGCCTCCGCCCATCGGGGCTTGGAGAAATAACTGGGCTGCATGGTGTTTCCACGCAGAGCTGCAACTGACCACACATAGGTACTGGTATACCGCTTAGAAGGATTAAGCCTGCCCAGGCAAACTGATGTGAGTCAGGCCGACCAATGCATACGAGGGATGTTCGAAAAGAATTGCTTATTGCCCTCTAGCTCGATATCCACGTGCGGCACGATCAAAACCAATACATACTTGTAGAGGGCTATTCAATATCTACACAATGGTGTATAAATGTACATGTTTGACCAAGTGTAAGACATAAAATTTGCCATTTGAATCCATTTGAATACACGCAGTCATTGACCACTGCAGTAAAAATGGTAGGTAGAAGCGTCGACTAAAGAGATGAAATACGGGCTTACAGCAAAGCTTGCTCAAAACTTGGTTGTTCTTTGAAGAAGCTGATGACTGAAATTTCTACTGCTTTTGGACCTTCTTGTGTGTCTTATGACACAGTTCGGCGGTGGAAAAAGAAATTTGAGTCTGGTTTAGAGTCCATCAAAAATGCACCGAAATCAGGTAGGCCAAAATCTGCATCTCGTAAAGAAATCGCTTCCAAAATAAAGAAAATCATTGAAGGAGATACCAGATTTACAGTTCGTGATATTGCACGAAAGGTTGGCATATCACTATCAACGGTTCACCTTATTTTGAAGAAGCATTTGAAAGTCAGGAAGATTTCTGCTAAATAGGTGCCACGCCACGTCTGTTGACTGACGAGCAGAAGAGGCATCGGGTTAAAGTGGCCAAAAAGCGTCTTCAAATGTCTCCAAAATATGAAAAAAAGCAGTTTGCCAATGTCATCACAGGTGATAATCCTAGGTCCATTATTTTGAACCCGTCAGAAAGGTTAGCAATAAGATCTGGGTCACTAAACACAGCAAACGCCCAGATAATTTGCCAAACGTTCTTTGAGTACAAAGAGGGTTTTGTATGCAATCTTCTTCTCTGGTGAAGGAGTCGCAATCAGAAACGACACCCTGCCACTGGGTATTCTACATGACAATGCAGCCGCTCACTTCCCCGCAATAGTTACGGCGTTTTCGAAGAAAGAAAAAGTAACTGTTTTTGCCTCACCCCCCGTATTCCCCAGACCTTGCCCTATGTGACTTATTTTTGTTTCCGAAATTGAAATCATTCCTTGCTGGGCGGAAATACCAGTCCCGACAGGCACATGGATCTGCCATTCATTAGTGCCCAAATCAGCGTACCGTGACGCCTTCAAGAAGTGGATACAACTTTGCATTTCTAGCCACGGGGAGTACTTCGAGGGCATGAAATGAGTACTTTTGGGCTAACTTGAAATTTGAAGTCTCTAGATAGAAATAAGCAATTCTTTTCGAACATCCCTCGTATAAGCTGATTCTGCCTGTTGGTTTAATTGGGCGGCAGGGCTTGAAATGTCATTTCATCAAAATATCGGGTAAAGGCCCCCAAAAGTGGAAGCAACGTCTCCAAAATAACTTAAATAATGTTGATGGGGCCGTAAACCCCAATTCGAACAAACAAAAGTTGGCCTTATGACATGTTTCAGTGCCCATAATCTGTTATCAAATGGACACTCTGTCATGGCTATGGCTGCCATTCACGATTGTGGATTTAAATTGATTGGGCATCCGCCTTATTCACCTGATCTCGCTCCATCAGACTTTCATCTATTTCCAAAACTGAAAACGGCCATTTCAGGCAGCCACTTTTAGTCCGATGATGACGTCATATATGCAGTGGATGACTTTCTGAACAGCCAAGAAAAGGAGTTCTATAAACGTGGCATTGAGGCCCTTAAACACCATTGGCAAAATGTATAGATACGGAAGGGGATTATGTTGAAAAATAATACAATATGTCCGATAAAATTCAAATCCTGGAATATGAAGCTCACAACATATCAATCAGCCTTCGTACATACGTGTACACACATGTAACTATGATTGTACGCTCATGTATAGATCTGTTTTTTGTTTTTTAGGATTTCTATACAGCATTATAGCATTAGCCATTTCTACAACATGACCGAAACGAAATTAAAGGCTGTAATTTAACTTGGGATTGATTGTCAGAAGCACCATAATGAGATATGTGGTATTTATGGGAATAGACAAACGTAATTTCCCACACTTTATAGGTGGTTTACAAAATTCCGATTCGGTCTGAAATCAATCAAAGATGCCTCCTTCTCAGATAGACCCGGGTCTGCAGTTACCAAATCTATATTACTGAGAAAGATGCGCGCAAATGACAAACTTTGGTTTAGCATCTGTCTACTTCATCCTGAAGAAAATTCTAAAGGTTACGAAGATAAATGCTTACTGGATCCCCATTTGCTAACCGATGAGCAAAACTGAAGGAGGGTGCAAATGGCAGAGTAACTGCTGAAGAAGTGCCTAAAATATCAGAAAAAGGCGTTTGATAGTCTCATAGCTGGTTATGAGACAGCTTAAAAACATTCTCAAAACCTCCATCCTGATTAGGAGTTTTGATCAATAATCCGAAATGGTTGATACTATCTCCAGTTGAAATTGTTTACTCTGTAGATGTTTAGTTAAAGCTAGGTTATGTATTTTCATATGACTGTCTTGCTGAATAGTTTGTATAATACCAGAGAATACCAGAAAAAAAATGAGAGAATAATACACAATTGACTTGAATAATAGAACTTTTATATTCAGCAACTTTTCCTACCATTTTTAATGCCGTGTCGATGCATACACCCGAATGCAATCAAAATTAAAACAGAACAGGTTAACTGATTTCAAGAATATCTATAAAATATACGGTGAGGATCAGCCGCCCATTTCGTGTTTGTTTGTTTTTTTGTACACACTACGAAAACACGCCTATACAAATATATTGTAAATTTTACCTTCGAAAAAACAAATGAAAATTTTCAGAAGAAAAATTGTGATATATTTCTTATTTCTGCTCAAAATATAGATTGTGGGCACTCGTTAGAACCGCCTCATCGAGAGCAGAAATAAAAAAAAGTTTACCCATGTACACCCCAGTTTTAAAATATAAAAGTGGAGTTCAAGGGGGGCAAAATTATATAGGCGTGTTTTCTTGATGAGACAAAGTCCGTGATTGTTGTTTGAACGTTTTCGAACAGCCCTCCTGTGTATCAGGAATTATCTTCATATGCTAGTGCGCAGGCTAATTTAATTTCACGTTGAGCGCACTTGCATTCCCTAGAAGCCCCCGTGGTGCAGTGGTTATACTACTCACCTTGTAAACTAGGGGTCGTGGTTTCGATACCGGGCTTCTCCAGACTTTCGGACGAGTCTTTAAACCGAGGTCCCGTCTCCGTATGACCTTAGCTGTTGTTGGAACGTAAAACGCAAACACACCCACTCATTCACCCGAGGACATTCCCTCATGCTTGGTACAGTTGATAAATGTAGGTATTTGATTCATTTGTTCCTATGTCTTGGTGCCATAGGTGATCTTTGATCTTTTCCCTGTGCTCTTGTTTGCTGCTCCCGCTACATGGAACGTGTCATGCAAAAGCCTGTCTATAGATAACGATAACACACCCGTGCGTAGTGCATTTTTCACATCTCCAAAACGGTCGATTTTCTGAAGAAAATTTGTGATATTATTCTTATTTATACTCAAAACATAGGTTGTGGGTACTCGTTAGAACCGCCTCAACGAGGCGGTTCTAACGAGTACCCACAACCTATGTCTAGGAACAGAAATAAGGAAAGTAATGTATACCCCGTAAACCCCAGTTTTCTCTATATGAAGTAGAAGCCTCCGTGGTGTAGTGGTTACGCTACTCGCCTTGTAAACCAGGGATCGCAGGATCGATCCCGGGCTTCTCCAGACTTTCGGATGAGTCTTTAAACCGAGGTCCCGTCTCTGTATGACCTTAGCTGTTGGTGGGACGTAAAACTCAAACACTCACTCACTCTCTGTATAAAGTGCGGTTTTAGGGGATGTTTATTTCACGGACTTGTTAGCGTGATGGTAAACACACCCAAAACCTGTGCAATATTACACCCAGCCTGCAGACACTTGGGTAAATAAATGCCTACTCATATAGCACACAGCGGAAACTCCGATCAGACTGCGCATCCAGTCTAACATGAGTCTTCGCTGTGCGCACATGTATAGAGATACATTTTCACTTGACTTTTCCAAGATAGTAATTTAAATAAAAAAAAATATGTTTGGATTACTGCTCAACGTCAGACTTTATACAATTGCTGCGCATTTCAGGTGTGGCACATTTACACCGTGTAAGACTTTCCTTTAATGAAGCACCGGAAACTCGGCTTAGCCTTGTATTAAGCAAGACGAATTAACCCTTTTTGTACCAAATGGAATCTTCCTCCTTATACACAGCAGTAGTCCATTTCAAAATTAAGTGGTGTCAGCTTGTGTTTTCTTTACAATTTATTTGGAAAATGGCTTAACTTTTCACAAACAGTGTAGGCCGTGATCTGATCTGGGCCTACACTATTTGCCAACTACCCGTTTTGGGGTTTCCGGTACAAAATGGGCTAAATGACACTGGTAATGGCAGGTTCCAACAAATGAAATCTGCGAGCAGCCAATACTCAAATCAGACTGCATCAGCAAAGTCGTTAATTGCTTTGTAGTTTTTACGGCCCAGAAGATAAGGCTCTCTCGCGTCACGTTTACGAATCTGGGCAGATTATGTTTACCGATGTCATCTTTCAAATTTGCTGATTTTCGCCTCAAATACATAATAGTCGCTGCACTTATATTCCACCCATGTTCGAACTGATTTAATCGTGGAGTGTGTGTGTCATAATCTTACAGCTAATTAAATTACAAGGAATAAAGTTGCATTATGAGGATTATTTATAGTCAAAGCATCTGGATCATTCAAGCGATTTTGATTAGAAGCTGTAAACAATTGGCTGGCGGATTAAGATATTCCTATACAACTGATCCGGAAGTGTTGAGCGGATCCACGGCGCTATTAGCCGGTAAACCACTGATATTACTGGGAAATCTATGGTGCTTCGAGACGTAGTCAATACGATTTAAAATACAGTATAACAGCATGTTTGCACTAGCATAATACTTCCACGTCTATTAGAAGTAAAACATTTGAGGGTTTTTAAGATCTTACTTGAATGGAAGAAAATGCAGAAAACCAAATTATTGTTGTTTGTTCTTGCATTCAAAACTGTTCCAGACGAATGTTCTGATTCAGGATGTCACCATCAATGCAAACATAATGCTCACAAACGATTATATGTATGACACTGAAGTAGCAAAGACGAAATGGAATTGAAACCGAGGTTTTGAGTTTCGCCGAGCATGAGGAGAACGTGAGACCGAAATACTTTGTAGCAAGGCTGAGTGATATTTTTTTCTCGTCACTGCTGTTTTCAAAAAAATTAAAGTTCATACAATCTTTGAAAAATAGAAGGAAAATCTCTATTTAAAAAATATATCCTTACATTGGATCCTTTGTGTTTGCATTTTTTATGCATTGCGTATCCAAATTTGAGCGACCGCCTTGTCCGATATACCTTTAACTAAGCGGCTAAATGTAACGAATTTGGTTTACGCTTCATTTAAAAAAATCTACGAATGAATTCAATATTTTGCTGGGAAATTAAGATACTGTGCTGATATTTTATTCATATTTCTAGGCCAAAACATGCTATGCCTGTTGCCGATCGTTTAAGGCCCCCTCTCAAAATGATTAAATTATATTCCCGGGGTCTATGTGTAAAACGTATGTATACGTAAGCGGTTAACCAGTACAGTACAGTTTTTTTTCGCCAGAAACTGACAATTGCCCTTCTTGAATCAGCGGAAGGGAAGGGAGAGAATGACCGTAGAAAAGATTTCGTGATCAATCTCCACGAAAGAATGTTTGCCGACCCCGGCTGGTATCGAACACGCGTCCACCAGTCAGACGCGCATCCGACTGAGCTACCGACGTCGGCATGATTAAAACGTAGAAATACGTTATTTAAATAGCATAGTAGGAATTTTTGCTGGAATCAAAGTGTAGTGGTAAAATGATGAATATATTTTTTTTTATTTCAGGAAAATAAATTGAAAACTGATGTGTTCTTTTGGCTTATCTTCAACAGGGGTAGTGTTCCGTTTTCCTTCTGAATTATTGGATTATCTTTCTTGATTTGAAATTATTCGATTATCTTTCTTGACAGGCGTGGAATTTCGAAGTTCTGTAAGGATAGATTTTTATAACTAGATGAAATGGGCTTTGGTTTATTGTTTGTCGCCAGTTCAGCCAATGGGCGTTATTATGTTAGAGCTCATTTATTATCATTATATGGCAATAGAAATAATATTCCTCCTTATAGTTAGTAACCTGTCTATTCGCAAGTACAGGGCTGGCATTTTTTTTGGTAGGCTACAAAAAAGGCTTTGGCGTAAGACCTGGGTGTACACTGTTTGTCTCTGTCCAAACTTAACGTGATTGTCGTTCAGAAAAGTGTGCAAGAAACACCCTTTAAAGGGGAATGGGAACACCTGGCAGATTTTTTTCCACCATATTACAAAGGGAGACACCTTTCGGGACTTCCTGTTCAGTTTTCTATAAACCCAGTCCCACCGAAAAGCGGTCTACTCGTAAAGGAAAGAATTTGCTCCTCGGGAGCAAATTCTTTCCTTTAAGGGTTGACCCCTATTGACATGGGAGACAAAAATACTTTTGCAGGAATTGCCCCCCCCCACACACACACACACACATACACACTGAAGGTGTTACCATTCCCCTTAAAGACAAAGGTGGGTTTCATTTATTTAGGCTCGAAAACATAGATTGTGAGAATTCGTTAGAGCAGCTTCAATGAGGCGTTTATAACAAATACCTACAGTCTATGTTTCTAGCACAATATGGACTTTTTGGACAGATGTTTTGTCAGAAATAAAATGTCACTTTTTGAGCCGAAAGAATAAATAGAGGATATTTACATTTTTAGATGAATACCAAATATATTTCATCGAGTGTGTGGAAAACATCAGAAAATTTCACGAGTGCGAAGCACGAGTAAGAATCCCGATGTCTTCTTCACACAAGACGAATAGTTTTGGTATTTCTCGAAAAAAAAGTAAATTTTCTTTTTATTTTATACGTGACTTTGAAGATGTGCTCATTACGCAAACACGCCTATACAAATACATCGAGGCGGTTCTAACGAGTACCCACACTCTTTATTTTAGAGCAGAAATAAGAAAAATAAGGTATACCCCCGGAAACCCCAGTTTTACTATATAAAAGTGGGGTTCAAGGGGGTCAAAAGTATATAGGCGTGTTTTCGTGATGTGTAATTGAACATCTCTTCGTAACATGCTTCGCACTCGTGAAAATTTCTGGTGTTTTCAACCCACTTAATGAAAGATATTTTCAACACATTCGATGACACATTGATATTCATCGGAAAAAAGTAAATTTTCCTTTTATTCCAGACATAAATAAACCCAAAAAGTAGTCCCGGTCTCTTCTGTGAAAATAACATTGTCATGCTATTTTTCACACTGTGATAATATCATTTATATTTTCACACTGAAACGGTCACTTTTATTTGTTTCAGATAAGCATTGATTTTTACGGTGGTATATTTAGGACATTCAGTAATGTTTTTTCAACAATATTATATCGAGCGCTCGACATAATATCTCGAGCGCTCGACATAATATCTTGAGCGCTCGACATAATATCTCGAGCGCTCGACATAATATCTTGAGCGCTCGACATAATATCTTGAGCTCTCAATATAATATCCCGGGCGCACGACATAATATCTTGAGCTCTCAATATGATATCTCGAGCGCACGACATAATATCTCGAGTGCTCAACATATTATGTCAAGCACTCGAGATATTATGTCGAACGCCCGAGATAATTTGTTGAGCACTCGACATAATATGTTGAGCACTCGAGATATTATGTCGTGCGCTCGAGATATTATATTGAGAGCTCGCGATATTATGTTGAGCGCTCAAGATATTATGTTGTGCGCTCGAGATATTATATTGAGAGCTCAAGATATAATGTCGAGCGCTCGAGATATTATGTCGAGCGCTCGAGATAATATCATGAGTGCTCAACATAATATCTCCAGCGCTCAAGATATTATGTTGTGCGCTCGAGATATTATATTGAGAGCTCAAGACATAATATCTCGAGCGCTCGACATAATATCTCGAGCTCTCAATATAATATCTCGAGCACACGACATAATATCTTGAGCGCTCAACATAATATCTCGAGCGCTCAACATAATATCTCGAGCGCTCGACATAATATCTCGAGTGCTCAACATATTATGTCAAGCACTCGAGATATTATGTCGAGCGCCCGAGATAATATGTTGAGCACTCGAGATATTATATTGAGAGCTCGCGATACTATGTTGAGCGCTCAAGATATTATGTTGTGCGCTCGAGATATTATATTGAGAGCTCGAGATATTATGTCGAGCGCACGAGATAATATCATGAGTGCTCAACATAATATCTCGAGCGCACGACATAATATGTTGAAAGCTCGAGATGATATATTGAGCACTCGAGATATTATGTCGTTCACTCGAGATATTATGTCGAGCACTTGATATATTTTGTTGATCGCTTCAGATATTATGTCGAGCGCTCAAGATATTATGTCGAGCGCTCGAGATAGTTTGGCGTGCGCTCGAGATATTATATTGAGAGCTTGCGATATTATATTGAGTGCTCAAGATATTATGTCGAGCGCTCGAGATATTATGTCGTGCACTCCAGATCATATATTGAGAGCTCGCGATATTATGTCGAGCGCTCGAGATATTATGTTGAGCGCTCAAGATATTATGTCGTGCGCTCGAGATATTATATTGAGAGCTCAAGATATTATGTCGAGCGCTCGAGATATTATGTCGAGCGCTCGAGATATTATATCGAATGCTCGAGATATTATGTCGAGCGCTCAAGATATTATGTCGAGCGCTCAAGATTTTATGTCGAGCGCTCGAGATATTATGTCGTGCGCTCGAGATATTATATTGAGAGCTCAATATATTATGTTGAGTGCTCAAGATATTATGTCGAGCGCTCGACATATTATGTTGAGCACTCGAAATGTTATGTTGAGCACTCGAGATGAATATTTAAATATAATTGAATGTATAAATGCGTGGAGATAAAGACAGTTTATTATAAGGAGAAAAAGGCCCATTACTTGATGTAGCCTCATGTATTCAGGACCATTCAGTGTAGTTTTCTCGCCCAACCAGCCACTCCCAAATTTACATGGGCCTGCTTCACACCAGATGTTCCATTATTTCAAAACCCACTGCTGCACCTGAATATCTTTCAAGCAATTAAACAAAATCATACGTAAATAAGTGCAGTCTCATCTGCGTCTGCGTCGCTTGCCTTTGTTCCACTAAAAGGACGCTATGCGTAAATGAATGACATTCATTTTTGTTGTTGTTGTTGTTTAGATTTAAGGTACCCGTCAACACATTTTTGGTCATTTTGAACATGGTTGGTGCCCCTAACCACAACTTCCTAGCCGCTCACCAGTACTAAGTGTCCATCTTTCTGACAGCTACCGGCTAGTAGTATACACAATGTAGGTTCTGGCACAACTTTTTGGGGCAGATGTGATGGGGCCCGCCCCACCCCCCTGGCGGGTCCCAGTTCTAGGACAAATTCGAGGCATCCGAGGCTCCCAGCCCCCATTGGCGCTGCTGCTGCTGTTGTTGGAATAACAACAACAACAAGTGGAAAAAGAAACAAAAAACAGGGAGGGCAATCTGAACTGCTTCCAAGATATTACACATTTCATAAAAAAAGAAGGGGTGGGGCATGCTCAAGGAGGAACACCCGAGCTGAACCCCGAGGCTACATACCAAGTTTCGTGGAAATCGGCCCAGCGGTTCCAGAGAAAAAGATTTTAAGGGGTTTTACCATATATAGGCATGGCGGCCATCTTTGTTATGTATCCTGGACCCAGCAAAAAAACTTTCCTTCCCCTATCCCACTGAGGCCCACATGAAATTTTGCCTCAATCGGCCCAGTGGTTCAAGAGGAGAAGATGTTTGAAAATGTTAACACAAACAAAACACAACACACACATAGCATGACGACCCTATAAGCTCACCAATGAGCCAGTGGCTCAGGTGAGCTAAAAATGAGGTAATCTGCATCAAACTTATTTTACTGGTATGCCTCTTTATAAAGAAAGGGGGGGGGGTCTACAAGCGCACACTGTCCCCGCCCATAGGAGCTTGCCAGCAGATTGCTTTCCGGTCCCAACAACAAAACCAGAGGACAACTGGTCTTGAATTGCTCACCAGAAGAAGAAGAAGAAGAAGAAGAAGAGTGCTCAACATACTATTTTGAGTGCTCAACATACTATCTCGAGTGCTCAACATAATATCTCGAGCACTCGCCATAATATCTTGAGCACTCAACATAATATCGCGAGCTCTCAATATAATATCTCGAGCGCACGACATAATATCTCGAGCGCTCGACATAATATCTTGAGCGATCAACAAAATATATCGAGTGCTCGGCATAGTATTTCGAGTGAACGACATAATATCTCGAGTGCTCAACATATCATCTCGAGCTTTCAACATATTATGTCGTGCGCTCGAGATATTATGTTGAGCACTCATGATATTATGTCGAGCGCACGACATAATATCTCGAGCGCTCGACATAATATCTTGAGCACTCAACATAATATCGCGAGCTCTCAATATAATATCTCGAGTGCACGACATAATATCTCGAGCACTCGACATAAAATCTTGAGCACTCAACATAATATCGCGAGCTCTCAATATAATATCTCGAGCGCACGACATAATATCTCGAGCGCTCGACATAATATCTCGAGTGCTCAACATATTATCTTGAGCGCTCGACATAATATCATGAGTGCTCAAAATAATATGTTGAGCTCTCGATATACTATGTTGAGCGCTCGAGATATTATATTGAGAGCTCAAGATATTATGTCGAGCGCTTGAGATATTATGTCGAGCGCTCGAGATATTATATCGATCGCTCGAGATATTATGTCGAGCTCTCGAGATATTATGTCGAGCGCTCGATATAATATTGTTGAAAAAATATTACTGAATGTCCTAAATATACCACCGTAGATTTTACTGCTAGGCATAAGATAAAAAAAAAATATTTCATAAGTATGGATCGATACCAAGCATTTTCAACCCGAAGACTGTTCGGGTCGATCGAAACCGAGGCAAAGTCAGGGTTCTGATACACAACCGTGGTACATAGCGCATTCTTTCATAAAAACACAACGGTTAATGTGTGATATTACTAAAAAAAAACGAGTAACCACAGCATATATCTTGGAACAATAAGAACAATAAGAACAATTGGCACCGCATGCGGGTGCCAACGCTCGGCTGCACCCCCTTTTCATAATGAACAACTAGTTCGAGTTTCAAGTAAATATGTTCACTAATGACAGAGATATTACAAAATGTCTTAGCCCCCGCCCATAGGGGCTTGAAGAAATATATGGGCTGCATGATGCTTCCACGCAGAGCTGAATCCGGCCCGCACACTAGTACTGGTAAACCGCTTAGAGGACCTAAGCCTGTCCAGGAACCGCGGTGCGAGGCGGACCGTCCATGCTAATAAACCCTATTGGTTTCATTGGGCGACAGGGCCTGAGATGTCATTTCATCTCAATGTCGGGTAAAAGTCCCACAAAATTGGAAGCAACGTCTCCAAAATAACCTTTACAGTGTTGACGGGGACGTTAAACATCAAATCAAACAAAAACAAACAAACAAATTACAAAATGTCTAAGGTTTTGCACGACGACGCAAACGACGCCAGAGCTATGACAATACCTCGTCGTTTTCTTCGAAAACAGCCGAGCTAAAAATGATTTATGTCTCTGTAAACCCCAGTTTTTGCTAAATGTAGTAGAGTTTAAAAAGGTGTTCATTACACGGGCTTGTAAACTTTATGCAGACATCCCGATGGTTGGAAACGCTATATCTAATGCATAACATTACGAAAACACGCCTATACAAATATATCAAAAACTTTACCGCGGAAAACACGTAAATGTTAAGATGAAAAAAATGTGATAGTTTTCTTATTTCTGCTCAAAATATAGATTGTCGGTATTCGTTAGAACCGCCTCATCGAGTACCCACAATCTATATTTTAGTACCCACAATCTATAATTTAGAGCAGAAATAAGAAAAATAAGGTTTACCACTGTAAACCCCAGTTTCACTATATAAAGGTTGGGTTCAAGGGGGTCAAAATTATATAGGCGTGTTTTCGTGCTGGCGATTTTATTATCCAATCTATTATATAAAGCAAATGAAGTCCGTTCATCAATACAGCGATTGTCATGGAAATTATCAGGACTGTTTTTGATAATAACTCGTTTGGTTGCAGCGACCGCAGATACCTGCAGGTGGAGGGTGTGGCCATCTGCTGTAGACTTGGGAAGAATTGCGCCTGCAGCTACATGCTAAAGTCGATGTGGCTCTTCTGGAAGCATCTGTCATCCTTCTGTTCTACAAACGCTTCACTGGCGATGGTTTCAGAGTATTGACTGAGAGGGATAATGAAATGAAAGGGTTTGCAAAGTTTGTAAATAGCATCTAGTAAATAAGTAATGGTACTGTGACTGTCAAAATGTAGTGAATGTATTTTTTTTTTTTTTTTTTTTGTTTGTTTGTTTTTTTTTTTTTTTTTTTTTTTTATCTTGAAAAAGGCCTCTGGCCGAAATATTGAGATAAGAGTTCTTACAACAAAAGTGCTATATAAAGTTTTAACCTGTCTGTGAGTGAACTACTAGTATATCGCCGCCCAATATTTATTTACTACTGGACGGTTCTATTGGACGGTCAGTGGTCTATATAATATATGCATTTTTGGAATCCATCTTTGAACCTGTTATATCCAAAACATTGTTAAAAAGAAAGAAGCGAAAAAAAAAAAAAAAAAAACGGTTAATGTGTTCATTATAATTTTTGTGTATTGTGTTTACATACTATGAAATGAAAGTCATAATAGTGATTGAAAAGTGGTCTTTTTCCACATCTGAAAGTATACTACTCAAAGTTTGATAGGGATCACTTTTTTAATGCAAAATAATTTCTGGATGAATTAATCACTTGAATCCAAATTCGATACATAATGATAGAAAACGTATCCTTCACAAAACAAACCTTGTGATTAATTTTGTCAACTGGTACTGCATTCAAGCGTGACAACAGCAACCGTCTTGGCACCCCCAAAATTTGCCGTAACACGAAGGGATTTGTACAACTGATTTTTCACAAATTTCCAAATTTGTTTAGACAAACGTGCCTAATAACGTGTATGGCGTCCACGGGCACCAATTACAGTACGGCATCGCCTGCGCATGCTCGTAATCCGAGTCAATATCCGGTTTTGTGGAATCAGCTTTCATTCAGCAACCAATGCATCTTTGAGCTCCTGTGAAGTGCTCGGATGCACAGGTCGGGCTGAAACAGCACGCTGTAGCATGTCCCGCGTATGCTCAATCGGATTTAAGTCTGATGACCGAACAGGCCAGTCCATACGAACGATTGTCTCACGTTCCAGATAGGAATTAGTGACATTGGCATGGTTGGGACGGGCATTATCGTCCATCAGAATAAAGTCCGGACCGATAGCATCTGCATATGGTCTCACAAACTCATCAAGAATATCATTACAGTACTTCACTGCCATTAACGTTCCGTTTTCAACGACGTACAAGTCGGTTTTACCGTTCACGCTTATCCAGCCCAAACCATGACTGACCCCTTTCCATAGCGATCATGCTCTGCCACATTCAAGTCATCGAATCGCTCTATAGACATTCGCCGCACTAATTGATGTTTATAAGTGAAGGCTAGACAATCTGGACGCCTCAGTAAACAGTACTGGCGTCAAGTCACGAACCGTCCACCTGACACGAGTTCGGGCAAAGTCCAATCGGTCTAGCACGTGCTGTCTCGTCAACGGAACACGTACAGCAGGCCTCATAGCATTAAGTCCAAACTCGTGGAGCCCGTTTCTGACAGTTTGTGTAGAAATTCGTAATCCAGTTCCGTTCCTAAGCTCGTTATGCAAACGTGTAGCGTTCAGGAACCGTTGACGTAGAGGCTGAATCAACAAGAAACGGCCCTGACGTTGAGTTGTATCCCTTTCTCGACCCCGCCGTGTCTGTGTGAAGGATTTCCGTGGGTAAGATGCCGACTCCACATTCGGGAAACCACGCTCTGAGACACATTCAGAATTCCAGCAACACGACGTTGAGAGACGCAAAATTCCAACATTCCGACGCCACGATTAATTTCTTCGGGCTCCGACGGTTTCTTAATTGTCCCCTAGGCATTTTAGTGTTTCACAAATCAAATGAAGTCCTTTTCACGCTTGGTAAAGGAACACTGACATGTTTGATTGGTATGTTGGAAAGCAGTGCTACGCAAAATTTTGGGGGTGCATGAATTCATCTGCGAGGTGTGAGAAGTGTGCACTTTTATGAGTACTGAACTGCACACGAGTTTCTGCTTAAGATATTTATCAAAATACCGAGTACAAATTCTGTCAAGAAATTTTAAATTTTCATTGCAAAATTTTGTATATAAAAAGTGATCCCTATCAAACTTTGAGTAGTATATCATATCTCTTTAAAAATGTTCATTCATCTTTTATACAGTGCATTCGATGAATTAGGTATTGCACGACCCGCAGAAAAAGCGACCGACTGAAGTCGGTTGATTTTCTAAGAGTGCCCTAAAATCACCATGTCATTCGGTCATTCTGTCATTCTGTCAGTCTGTCAGTCTGTCTGTCCGTCCGTAACCCGTTTGTGAAAATTGGTTATGTTACTTAACCGCTTGGAATATTTGAACAATTTTTGGCATACTGATAGATATCAATGAGATCTAACCAATGAACTTGCGAAATATTACATTCCATTTAGTATAGCCTCGCCGAGGCGAAAAATGTGAAAATTTTCGAACTGCTTCTCCTCGGAAACCGTTGGGCCGATTGAAGTCAAATTTCATATGGGACCTCTATGGGATGGGGGAAACCAAAATTTGCTCATGGGGTCCAGGTCACATGACCAAAATGGTCGCCAAGCCATATATGGTAAAAACCCTTCAAAAATAGTCTTCTCCAGAACCACTGGGCAGATTTCCACGAAACTTGATAAATAGCATCTGGGACGTAGGCCCATCATAAATTGCTAAAATGGTGACCCCGGATTGACCTTAACCTTCTTTGTGCCTAGGTCAAACTTTGACATATATGCTTTTGTATTGGAAAAGTGAGAATGCATTTTATCCTGCAAACGATTCAGAATATAGTACTAAAGTATAAGATATATTTTTGCTCCTTACGATAAGGCGCATTTATTGGGGGAACCGTTTTAGGTCCAGGTCACATGACCAAAATGGCCGCCATACCCATATATGGTAACACTCATAAAGCTAAAAGCATCCGGCGGGTCGTGCACTTCAGCTGAAGCACTGGTTCTTGCATAAAAACCTATGCGCATGGCTGTTTGAAGCCATTGTCAAATGGACCGAATGCCGTGCTCAAACAGCAAAAACTATGTTCAAATCATGAAAGTAGCCTGCTCTTTGAACATGGATTTTGAGCTCTTGATATCACAAGATGGGTCTTGCTTTGTTTACGTTACGTTGAACGACCATGGTTGATCCCTATAATAAAACAGTTATTTCATGACAGCTTGGAGTACAGAATACAGCTTTTTAAAGGTAGTTTGGAGTATTGTCAAAACTATTGTCCCGAGGTGCTGTGGACGATCTGATGCCCTTTCGCAATAGTGCGTCAGGTCATCCACAGAACCGAGGGGTAATGGTTTTGAAAATACTCCAAGCTGCCATGAAATAACTGTTTTATAACCCAATTCACATTATGTGATAAAATAGAAACAAAGCTGTGGTGCACATGGCCGCTCGCAAAAGCATGCAAAAGGGACTCTACAGAATCTTCTTGTGGACTCAGCGATAAAATAAGCTGCCCCTCCCCAAATATCTTATATACGATTACCAGATATCTTTGAAGACTTCCAAGATGGCCACCATCTTTGGTTTTAGAGGAGATATCGTTTGAAGAAATTCAAGAAAACGGCCACCTTGGATATCGGAACAGAACGATTTTAGCAAATCAGAATCTCCATGCAACCCCCCCCCCCCCCCCCACTCTGCATCCCACGAAGTTTCAGCTCAATCGGACCTTTGGCTCTGGAGAATATGTCATTTGAAGAATTTCAGGCCATCTTGAATGCCCGAACGGAACATTTTTAGCAAATCAAAATCTCGATGTCGCTCCGATGGCTCCCATCAAGTTTCAGCTCTGTCCGACCTTCGGTAAGAGAGATGTGGTTTAGCGAATTCCAAGATGGCCGCTTATAGCAAATCTAAATTTGGGTATCCTCCCGATGCCTCTCATCAAGTTTCAGCTCAATCCGACCTTTGGTTCGGAAGATGTCGTTTTAAGGAATTTCAGGTGGCCGCCATGGCAGCCATCTTGTATATTACAACGAAACGAATTTAGCAAATCCGAATCTCCATATAACCCCGATTTATCAAGTTTCAGCTCAGTCTAACCTTTGGTTGGGAAAGAGATGTCGTTTGAAGAAATCCAGCGGCCATCTTGGATATCGGAACGGAACCATTTTAACAAATCTGAATCTCCATGTCACCCCATTGCATTTTACATTTAACCAAGTACATGTATCAGCTTAATCCGAATTCAGGTTCTGGAGGGAATGTCGAAACTGGGAAAAGTTAGCGACGGACGGACGACGGACGGAGGTCCGTATAGACGTACAGACGATTGATAACAGGGCATGGCATGGCATGCTTACCTGGAGCTAACAAAACTGTTAACCACTGTAAACTATATATTTTCTTGCATCATAAATAGAGGTTTACAAGGGGTTTTCGTCAGACATGGACTTGTTAGATTTAACACCCTTTCTTTAGGGAAGATTAATTTAGATTTTAAAAGGTGCCAATTGGCCAATTAAATTTGTATGTGCTTGAAGCAAAATAATCCATTTACTCAGGAAAAACGTCTTGATGGATTCCCCAGATCAATCTTATGAATGAGGCAAGTATTATTTTTTGATCGATACTTTTGAGCAGCGTTATTCTTGCAGCCGAATAAGATATTATTTTGTTTCTTTCTTTCATTTTTTTTTTTTTTTTTTGGTTTGGTTTTACGGCCCTTTCAAGATTATTTCACTCATATCGAGCCGATCGTTAATCAGAGGTGGGCGAAAACCGGAGTACCCACAGACAAACCACCTGAACTTCCGGTGCAGAACTTGGCGTCTCACATGTGACCCGACCGAGACTCGAACCCACAGCGGTGAGAGACCTAATGTTTAAGAGTCAGCGCTCTTATCCACTAGGCCATGGAGGCCCGTTTCTTTCTGTCGGATGAACATTTTCGTTATTATTATGATAATATGGGCCCCGTCAAGCGATTTTGGTACTTATCGCCTATGCGAGCAGCGAAGGTTCAGCCGAGCCTGCGCAGTCTCGCCAGAACCTTCGCTGCTCGCTCATACGAGCATTGAATCAAGAGGAACCTTCAGACAGAAAGCCATATCCCTGCCCCCTCTGAATGGCTGGGCATGCGCAGTTAAAATCTGTCATGACGGAATGCTCGAAGACACAAATTCGCTTGGCGGGGCTCATATAGAGGAGCTTACATGAGTGTTCATGTATTATTGAGTTCATTAAACGAGTTGGGGGAAGGGATAAACTATTAGGCTCCACCGAGCATTTTATGCCTTTTCGACAACAAGTTAAATAAATTTAGTAATACATGAGCACTGATGCAAGATTTTGTTTATCATATGACATTTAAAACGCATTTTCTTTAAGATTTGTATTTTAAAATGTCAATATCCGCCATTTGTAAACGCGACGTCGTTAAAGACGTCGTACATATAACGTTTCGGGACGCAACTAATTAATTTGCATATTAAATCCACTAGTGGATAACGCATCTAATTAATTTGCATATTTAATCTACTAGTCAGCTTAGTGCAATAACGGTGTAACTGCCATTATGCCATAGCAGACGTGATGACGTTATTACATTCTCAAGACACGAAATCGTATGATAAAAAGCGTTATTACATTCTCAGACGCGACATGATATATATAGAGGATCTTACACGAGTGGTCATTTCATATGATATTTATGAAACGAGCCTTCGGAGTGTAAGATTCTGTTTATCATATGACCACTATATATTGGTTTTTATTGCCATTGAATTTGACAAATTTTGCACAAAAAAAATCCATTGTTGACATGGACGTCGTCATGACGTTACTTAATCCCGCCAAAGTGTTATTACACGTGTGGTCATACGATTTTTATTACACGACGTTATCCACTGAAAATCAACGACGTCATATGATAAGATGAATTATTTGATTACTATCATCACGAAAATACGTCTATATATTGTTAACCCCCTTGAACCCCACTTTTGTATTGTAAATTTGGGGTTTACATGGTAAACCTTATTTTTCTTAAATATAGATTGTGGGTACCCGTTAAAACCGCCTCGATGAGGCGGTTCTAACGAGTACCCACAATCTATATTTTTAGCAGAAATAAGAAGAATACCACAATTTTTAGCTAAAAAATTTTCCTTTTTTCGGCGGTAAAGGTTACAATGTATTTGTATAGGCGTGTTTTCGCAATGTGGTCAATTCGCACAAAGCAAAGGTTACTTATTACAAATGTGGCCAGAAACAGCTCAGACTTGAGTCTTGACTATAAGAACTTTAGACTGCTACTCATAGGCATGTACAGATGTTTTCATGTAGCATTACGAAAAACACGTCTATACAAATACATTGTAAATTTTACCGCCGTAAAAATGAAACATTTAAGATGAAAAATTGTGATATTTTTCTTATTTCTGCTCAAAATATAGATTGTGGGTACCCGTTAGAACCTCCTCATCAAGGCGGTTCTAACGAGTACCAACAATCTATATTTTAGAGCAGAAATAAGAAAAATAAGGTTTACCCCTGTAAACCTAAGTTTTACTATATAAAAGTGGGGTTCAAGGGGGTCAAAACTATAGGCATGTTTGCCTGATGGAAATCATGCGTCTAGTCCTATTTGTTGGCGGCCGTCAAAAGACTCTCTGCCCGTCATAAAAGTGTAGATTGTATTTTCCAGTCCTTTGGAACCATTGATTTCACTGTGGAATTTCAAAAATATTTTCGGTTCACTGATGCGGCCTAATTGACCGAAACTAGCTAGTCTGGCCCAGAAATAAAAAAAAACTTGCAAACTCCATTGTTTCTAAGTTCCGCCTCCAAATGATTACCCTTTAATAGGACTTATTAGCATGAACATCTGGGTCCAGTTGCTCAAAGCCTCGTTGGCGTTAACCATTGTAGCCAGTGGACTCTTCCATTGCTGTATGTTGGACAAGTCCATTTGTTATATAGTGGGTACCAGGCCTACTTTTTCGTTTTTATTCTATTTTTGACAGAGAATTCTGTTAGCAAACAGTGTAGGCCTGATCAGATGACGTCGCTTCTGATCTTGGCCTACACTGTTTGCCAAGGTGCTCCTTTAGGGGTTTCCCGCATACAATAGGTTAATAGGGAGCTTGTTAGTTAAATTGTTAACTGTTGCAACAAGTACAATATCTAATATAATAGTGCTATTTTTGCTGCAAAAATGAGTGTAGCATTTGTATTTGCAAAAGCTGCTCACATTTTTTGCAGCAAAAATATTAGCATATTTGCCATATTCAATGACCAAACTTTAAATGATAACGGCGTCGTTAGTTTCGAACAAGCAGAATTCCGCGAACAAGCAGAATTCCGAGAACACCACGAACCATTTTCTAATTTCATCACTTGAACAAGCCCGTGAAATGATCACCCCACTAAACCCCAATTTATATAGAGAAAACTGGGGTTTATGGGATATACATTATTTTTCTTATTTGTACTGCAAGACATAGGTTGTGGGTACTCTTAAGAACCGCCTCAATGACCCATAACATATGTTTGCAGTACGAATAAGAAACATATCACGAAAAGTCGCCAGTTTGGAGATGTGAAAAAAAATGTATTTTAATATTAAAAATCGCAGTTTATTCGGTGAAAGTCGTTAAACTCCTTTTTCTGGTTCAACAAAGGTCGTTGTCAGTTTATACGCCTGTCCAGGACGGAACTGGGGTTAGGTAAAATGACCGGCGGGCTATGACATTTTATAGTATTGACTTGGTTTTTAAACTACAAAAAAGCCCACGCAACACGCAACGTTTTTTGTTTGTTTTTTTTTTCCTTCTAAAAATAGACTGAGTGCAAAACTTATGTCAAACAACAGCAGATAGTTTGCCTTCACGCATATACAAATACATTGTAAACTTTACCGCCGAAAAAACTTAAATTTTAAGTTGAGAAATTCTGACGTTTTTTTTATTTCTGCTCAAAATATAGATTGTGGGTACTCGTTAGAACCGCCTCGATGCAAAATAAGGTTTACCCCTGTAAACACCAGTTTTACTGTATAAAAGTGGGGTAAGGGAGTCAAAATTATATAGACGTGTTTTCGTGATGGTAGAGTGGGTCATAGGGATCCACTTGATCATCACGTTTGAAGACCCGTGTCATGAACACCCTCGAAGCAAAATTGCATGTAGGACATTTTTTTTTTATCATTACAGTAACACACCCGTTTTATCTTATCTCCAATATGACTACTTTTCTGATGAAAATCTGTGATATTTTTATTATTTAAACTACAGACATAGGCTGTTGGTGCTCGTTAGAACCGCCTCAGTGTCTTGGAGCAGAAATAAGAACAAGGTGTGTTTGTGAAACACTGATGCCTCCGGACAGCGCATGTTAAATATGAAAGCAGTATCACTAAGCAATCAAAAGGTATGGCCAATGTTCAAGTCTTAAAAAAGTAGGTCAAGGGCACAAGGTAAAAAATTATGGGATTGTTGAAAAGGTCTTGTGACATAGTATGCACATGTGAAATATGAAAGCCCTATCACTTACCAATTGAAAGTTATGGCCAATGTTAAATTTAATAAAAAAAAAGGTCAAACATCAAGGTAACAAGGTAAAACTAGAGTGATGACAATGTTTCTCTTAAAATAGCCATAGTGACCTTGACCGCGAAAGTAGATCTTGCTCAAGATATTATCATTAGCATCTTTTGTGTGAAGTTATATAAAAATCTGTTAATAAATGTAAGCGGTAGAGCGATGACAAAGTTTTTCTAAAAATAGCCACTGTGACCTTGACTTTGAGGTCATGACCTTGAAAGTCAAAGCAACCTGAGATGTCATCATAAGAAACATTAAAATCCATCAATAAATGTAGGTGCTAGAGCGATGGCAAAGTTTTTCTAAAAATAGCCACAGTGACCTTGACCTTGAAAGTCAAAATCGCTCGAGATATTGTCATAAGGAACATTTATGTGAAATTATATTGAAATTGGTGAAAAAATGTAAGCGCTAGAGCAATGACAAAGTTTTTATAAAAATAGCCACAGTGACCTTGACCTTTAAAGTCGAACTCGCTCGAGGTATTGTCATAACGAACATATGTGTGAAGTTATATTGAAATCAGTGAAGAAATGTAGTCGCTAGAGCGATGACAATTTTTTTTCTAAAAATATCCACAGTGACCTTGACCTTGAAAGTCGAAATCGCTTGCGATATTGTCATAAGGAACATTTGTGCGAAGTTATATTGAAATTGGTGAAGAAATGTAAGCGCTAGAGCGATGACAAAGTTTTTCTAAAAATAGCCACAGTGACCTTGACCTTGAAAGTCGAACTCGCTAGAGATATTGTCATAAGGAATATTTGTGTGAAGTTCTATTGAAATAGGTGAAGAAATGTAGTCGCTAGTGCGATGACAAAGTTTTTCTAAAAATAGCCACAGTGACCTTGACCTTGAAAGTCGAAATCGCTTGAGAAATTGTCATAATGAACATTTGTGTGAAGTTATATTGAAATCGGTGAAGAAATGTAGGCGCTAAAGCGATGACAAAGTTTTTCTAAAAATAGCCACAGTGATATTGACCTTGAAAGTGGGACACGCTAGAGATATTGTCATAAGGAACATTAGTGTGAAGTTATATTGAAATTGGTGAAAAAATGTAAGCACTAGAGCAATGACAACGTTTTTCTAAAAATAGCCAAAGTGACCTTGACCTTGAAAGTGGAAGTCGTTCGAGGTATTGTCATATGGAACATTTGTGTGAAGTTATATTGAAATCGGTGAAGAAATGTAAGCGCTAGAGCGATGACAAAGTTTTTCTAAAAATAGCCACAGTGACCTTGACCTTGAAAGTCCAAATCGCTCGAGATATTGTCATAAGGAACATTTGTGTGAAGTTATATTGAAATCGGTGAAGAAATGTAAGCGCTAGAGCGATGACAAAGTTTTTCTAAAAATAGCCATAGTGACCTTGACCTTATTGCCATGACCTTGAAAGTCGAACTCGCTCGAGATATTTTTGTAAGGAACATTTGTGTGAAGTAATATTGAAATTGGTGAAGAAATGTAGGCGCTAGAGCGATGACAAAGTTTTTCTAAAAATAGCCACAGTGACCTTGACCTTGAGGTCATGACCTTGAAAGTCGAACTCGCTCGAGATAGTGTCATAAGGAACATTTATGTGAAGTCATATTGAAATCAGTAAAGAAATGTTGGCGCTAGAGCGATGACAAAGTTTTTCTAAAAATAGCCACAGTGACCTTGACCTTGAGGGGGGTGTTTGGATGGACAAAATTTATGGTACCACTAGAAAGGTCTTGTGACAAGGAGTGCACGTGTGAAATATGAAAGCCCTACTACTTACCAATCGAAAGTTATGGCCAATGTTAAAGTTTATAAAAGTAGGTCAAACGTCAAGGTCAAGGTCACGAGGTCAAAAATTATGGTACCACTAGAAAGGTCTTGTGACAAGGAGTGCACATGTGACATATGAAAGCCCTACCACTTACCAATCGAAAGTTATGGCCAATGTTAGTTTTGAAAAAGTAGGTCAAACATCACGGTCAAGGTCACAAGGTCAAAAATTATGGTACCACTAGAAAGGTCTTGTGACAATGAATGCACATATGAAATATGAAAGCCCTATCACTTACCAATCGAAAGTTATGGCCAATGTTAATGTTTTTAAAAATTTTGAAAAAAAAAATAGGTCAAAGGTCAAGTTCAAGGTCACGAGATCAAAAATTATGGCATCACTGGAAAGGTCTTGTGATAAGGTATACACATGTGAAATATGAAAGCTCTATCTATTACCATTCAAAAGTTATGCCCAATGTTAAGGTTTTTGTAGACAGACAAACGGCCAAACGGACAAACAGACAAACGTACAAACGGACAAACAGACAGACAGACCAAAAACTATATGCCCCCGAATCTCTTAGATTCCGGGGGCATAAAAATATTGTATACCCCCGTAAACCCCAATTTTCCCTATATAAAGTGAGGTTTAAGGGGTAGTACATTTCATTGACTTGTTCACGTGATATTTCGCTAAAACATAGTGTAGGTAGTCATTAATACCGCCGCATAGATGTTGTCCGAACGACTGTTGAAAGCATAAATAAGACAAAATGCCGCAAATGTTCATACGGCGATTGTAACGAGCACAAAAAAATTTATTTATCGAGAAATTATCAGTTTCATGAGAAAATGTAATTTCTAGTTACATAAAAAGATTAACTAGCCCCTAACAAACGGCTTCCTGTATTTTATCATAACATCGCGGCATGCTTTTGAGTCAGCGCATTACAAAACATACAAAATACCTCTGCGACAAATAAAGACTCGTATCAGCCTGCGCATCCGCGCAGATTGACCAGAGCCATCGCTGTTCGCATGAACCTTAAATTCGAAAATAACCAAGCGAAAATTCTGGTCACACGGTATCAGAGAATGAAAACTTTATATAGAGTAAACAGGGATTTGCGGGGTTATTCATTTTTGTTCCTAACACAGATTGTGGGTACGAGCACTCACAAGTCATATTTGGACCAGAAGTGAGTAAAATATCAACCATTTGCAGCTGAAAAATAATATTTCTACACACAAGATAGATGCCATTTTTGCGCACAGACTGATCTGTCTTTGCTGCTAGCACATGTCTTGTCTCAAGTTTTTGTGATGCACTGGCTCAAATGTGTGAAAGACATTTTTTTAACTATAGACATGGACGATTTCGACAAAGGTTAAAAGGGTTATTCAGTATATTTAACAAAATCAATCCTTTCTTCCAAAGGCTTCCGGATGATCTTCGACAGCGACACTATCTTACACTAATCACTCCTACGAGAAACTCGGGAACATTAAGATACAATTAAGATGTGTATCGCCTCTAGAAAGAAACAATCTGCATGCAAAGAACACCGATGAAATGGCTTGTTAAGTAAGCGTGAAAATCGGAACGTATTTCGCTATGGCATGAAAACGTATTTGTCCCGTTTAGGAGCTGGTGTGAAACATCTCGGTAGCGTAGTGGATAACACGAAACAACTTCTCCTTTAATTAGAATCTAGCACCATAGTCTTTATGTCCTTATAATCAGATAATTAGCTGGTCTTGGTATCTAAGTGGAATGCGTGTCTGACTGCTGATCAGGAGGTCGCGGATTCGATATCTGCCGGACCAGCAACATTCATTTCGTAAGGGTTGATAATCAAAGCTCAAAGAATGGCTGTTGTCAGTATTTTGCTGAGGATAGTGCGCTGTACTTGTAAAAAAGAAGTGAATGCAATGATCGGGAATCGATACAATTAACCCACACCTCCCAACCAGAGACACGTTTGTGTAAGTCTGCTCGGGGAAAAAATGGTGAGATAAATTGACTGGCTCGATATGTCCTAAACAGTGTTGACTGGGTCGTTGAACTCTACAAAGGAATGACCCCACTAAGGCCATATAACCGTCTCCTGGACTAGTTCCAATGCCAAATACACAGTAAATCTTCAAACCACGGTTTGAACTTTTAAACCGTGGTTTAAAGGTTAAAACTGTTCTTTGAGGGACATCAAATAGTACATTAAATGGCATAGAACTTGGGTTTGAATATTTGAAACTATGGTTTAAAATGAAAACGAAAAATTATTTTGCACTTGGCGTCCTATTTTTAAGCTTCCAATGCGGTTTTTCTATCGCGGTTTATTTTTTTTTTTTTTTTGTTATGGTTTGTCTTTGAGTGTGTGAATCGCTTATTTGTCTGTTCTTGTCGTTTTCGATAGCCAATTGGCCATTTTGTGGGAAAGTAACTGTCCTTTTGGCATTCCGCTATTGTTGTTTCCATGTTTGTGTTTCTTTTTCTTTTGTGTCTTTGATGGGAGTTGTTGGTTAATTGTATCGATTCCTGGCCCCGAGGGTATAAAACTTTTTTCATGCTCAACTCACTTGAGCATGAAATTTGTCCTGCTCACAAATTTTAAAATGCCAACAATTGTTGGCATTTTAAAATTTGTTGTGAGCAGGACAAATAACATTCTCTGCTATCTGAGAAAGAAAAATCGATCAACTTCTTAGTATTTTAATTTTTATGAGCACCACAAGTTTCATGCTCAGCTGAGTTGAGCATGAAAAAAGTTTTATAACATCGGGTCCTGATCTTTGCCTTCACTTCTGTTTCGAACCGTGGTTTTAAGATTTATTGTACATTTGACGTTTTACATTACGAAAACACGCCTATCTAAACATATTGAAAATTTTACCTCCAAAAAATGGAAATTTCCTGACGAACTTGCCCTTGTGTTTTTATTTCTGCTCCAACCATAGATTGTGGCCACTCGTTAGAACCGCCTCGCCGAGGCGGTTCTAACGAGTACCCACAACATATACCTTACAACAGGGATAAGGAAAATAATGTATACCCATGCAAATCCCAGTTTTACTATATAAAAGTGGGGTTTAAGAGGGTGAAAATTATATAGGCATGTTTTCGTGATGCTGGGCTTTGATGTTTTTAAACTAAGGATTGAAGTTAAGGTATTCGAAAATAAAGTAAACCCCAGTTAAAAAGTTGAAAACTGTGGTTTAAAGAATGATTGAGCAGTTTTTCTTTGAAACTTTGGTTTGAATTTTTTAAGCCCTAGTTTGATCTCCAAGCTGGGTTTTAAAGATTTATTGGGTACTTGACTTTCCATAGTTGATCCTATTTACTGTGCTCTTGGCTTACCATAAATAATTATTTATACTGCAAACATAGGTTGTGGGTGCTCGTTAGAACCGCCTCGACGAGGCGGTTCTAACGAGTACCCACAACCTATGCCTTAGAACAGGGATAAGGAAAATAATGTATACCCCTGCAAACCCCAGTTTTACTATATAAAAGTGGGGTTATAGAGGGTAAAAATTATATAGGCATGTTTTCGTGTTGCTGGGCTTTGAAGTTTTTAAACTAAGGATTGAAGTTAAGGTATTCGAAAATAAAGTAAACCTCAGTTAAAAAGTTGAAACTGTGGTTTAAAGAATGATTGGGCAGTTTTTCTTTGAAACTTTGGTTTGAATTTTTTAAACTCTAGTTTGATCTTCCAGCTGGGGTTTAAAGATTTATTGGGTACTTGGCTTTCCATAATTGATCCTATTTACTGTGCTCTTGGCTTACCATAAATAATTAAAGCACAAGGCACGGTGGCATTAACAGGGATATCTATGCGACTTTGTTAAAATTAATGTTTTCTCATTGGAAGAGGCGATTTTAATGAATACGCACGACATACTTTCCCCAGATAAAAGCAAGAAAATTATTTTATCATATGACGTCGCGTCTGAGAGTGTAATAACGCCATGTAATATTTTCGATAATCCACTAGTGGATTAAATATGCAAATTAGCTAGATACGTCCCGTAACGTTACATGTACGACGTCCTTAACGACGTCGTATTTATTAACGGCGGAATATTGACATTTTTGTAAACAATCGTGAATAAAATGCGTTTCAAATGTCATATGACAAACAGAATCTTGCATTCGTGCTCATGTACTATTGAATTTATTAAACTCGTTGAAGAAAAGGGATAAAATGCTCGGCAAAGCCTCGCATATTATCCCTTTTCCTCAACTAGTTTAATAAATTCAATAATACATGAAAACTCATGTAAGATCCTCTATGTATTTGTAATATCTATCTCCAGGTATGAGAATGTTGGAATCAGTCATGGTGAACGAGCTATCTGCGATCGAGCCATCGGCGGATTTGGAAACAAGGGGGGATACTCAGCACATACAGTCCCAAAGGTGGTCTCTAGTTATAGGACACTGTAGACAACATATAGAAAGAATATCAGAAACCTTTTGTTTATAAAAGTATGACTTACCTTTATTTTAGCTTGTCTTAATGGCGGAATTTTATAGTACAGTTCGACTGTTAAGACATATTCTTATTCTAAATAGAAGTTGAGGCAATGATCAGGAATCGATACAATCAACCCAAAGCTCCCATCAGAGACACCAATGGGAAAGGAACACAAACATGAAACATCAGACCTAATGGAAACACCAACAGCGGAAAGCCGAAAGGACAGTCACTTTCCCACAAAATGGCCAATAGGCTATCCAAAATAAAATAATATAAGCGACACAAACACCCAAAGACAAACCATAACAAAAATAAACCCCGACAGAAGAACCGCCTTGGAACGGTCAGCGGAAACGAATTCCACTGGGAGGGGGGGGGGGCTTAAATCGATTTTATGTGGCCACAATCCTCGCCCTTACTTCCGTCGGGATTTAGACAAATAATTTGTTCAGTCCGCATGAAGGCCTCCTAACTCATCAGTGCAACATCTCCGTGAACACAAATAATCAAACAACCACCGAGACTATTAACGGAACCAAACCAGATACAGGTGTTACTCATGTATCATTTGTTCGAAAATGTAAGACACAAGACTGTATTTATATGGCGATAGGAAATCAAAACAATATCATTTGCATATAAAGGCAAGTGCACAAATACTCGCTTTTATTTTTGTACTCTTGTTTATACTGCGGATTGGGCAATCAAAGCTTTCCATAACTGCTTTCATCTAACAGTTTCCAAGCTGTTCTGGATTACATTCAAAATTATTTGCTATGTGCATAAATAAAACAAATAAGTTAATCAGAATTCAATTACGAGTATCTCACCTAGTATAAAACCGATTTTCAAACAACAAAATATCTTTCATATATAAATTTAGAGTCAATATCATTTTCAAATGCTTTATCAAGTATAGCGTAACTATGGTAACAAACTATTTCGAATTTATGTACGTTCCTTTTTTATGCACGATTCCATATCATCTCAAAACTCCAGTCCAGTCTATTACATTTCAAACACAATGATATCTAAACGACGCCTGTATCACGTTGGGTTCAAAAGTCGGTACATTCAGACACCCGCAAGGCCAAGGCCCCTTTTTCCCTGACGGTCACATAGTAAAATAAACGAATAACTCAATGACAAATTTTAGTAACGTAAAATTACGAATTATAAAAAAATATTTATTGGTTCAAAATAAACCTCTCCTGATCAAATTCTCACCTGTGATTAAGATTTCGCAAAGGTTCCGTGAAAGATTGCTGTAATTAACTAGCTGAGTGCATCCGGCCTCCCCTACATCCGTGCTCTTCTGAGGTGGTATTCGCCTAGTCAAGTTTAGCGCGGGCGACTGATTTAAAATTTAATTTGTTTAAACATATTTATTTACTATTCCATCAAATCATGTAAATTTAATTAACCGGTAGGGACCTGAACCCTGAATCAAGAGTTCTCGGTCTGTGTATTCTGTTATGCGGGATATCAACGGACCCTTGCAAAACTGTTTTATTGAACAGAAAAAAAAGCCTGCATTTGAGCGCTTAGATGACTGCGTATACCACGATTTAACCCTTATCTTGCTGAATATTCATTTAAGCCACACCCATTTCTGTCTATCAACCAATCAAATTACTTGATGTAATTTTGTGCTACAAATTCATTAACTGAATGACAGTGTAGATCCTGATCAGATGGCTTCTGGGGAAGCCATCTGATCTGGATCTACACTGTTTTCAAAGATAGGGGTTGTCGTAAACGACAAGATAAGGGTTAAGAGATGGATCCACGCAGGGAACTTCACTTACATCTGTGTACGTATAACGTATTTTGTTCCTTTCGATTTGCAATGCGCACTGAAGACACTATTTCCGGGGAACAGAATGACGATAATTTATTGTAATGCTTGTTAGCGCATAAAAAGAAAATAATGAGAGGACACGTAACTGATCCGTTGCGTAGTCATAAGAAAATGAACTCATTACTAAAACACACCAAAACAAATACATAGTAAATTTCAACGCCGCAAAATTAACGACAATTTTAAGATGAAAAGTCGTGATGTTTCTTAGTTCGGTTGAGCAGAAATAAGACAAATGAGGCTTACCCCTCTAAACTCAAGTTATACAATATGAAAGTGGAGTTCAAGAGGGTCATAATTATATAATTACGCACACCAAAGAACGTTATCGAAAACTCTTAAAGACGTCTGGGCCACTTAGTGGGTAGTCCGCTGATTAGTGACTTGTTGTGTGTCTACCATTTGTTTGTTTGATTTGAGGTTTAACGTCCCCGTCAACACTGTAAAGGTCATTTTGGAGACGTTGCTTCCAATTTTGTGGGACTTTTACCCGACATTGCGATGAAATGACATCTCAAGCCTTGCCGCCCAATGAAACCTATAGGGTTTATAAGCATGGACAGTCCGCCTCGCACCGCTGTCACTGGACAGGCTTAGATCCTCTAAGCGGTTTACCAGTACTCGTGTGCGCGTCGGTTTCAGCTCTGCGTGGAAGCAACATGCCACCCATCTATTTCTTCAAGCCCCTGTGTGTCTAGCATATGTATGTGTTTAGTTAGACTGTATCGGCATGTGTTGAATTAATGTGTGGGAGCTGCGCGCTATCAACTTCACACTCTCATCCTGAGCTAGTTGGATCCAGAGGCAAAACATTGTTATCATTTTCAATTCATTTGGAAACCGTGGTTCTTCGTTTGGCATGTGATATACTGAGATACTTGCTGATTTTATTGTTTGTTTTTTTTTTTTCTGATGAAAATTCGTAATATTTTTTTTATATTATTTATACACTCGATGACGCGGTTCTTATGCATTTCCACACCCTATTTCTTGTAGCATAAATAAGAGAAAATTATTGTATACCCCTGTTAACCCCAGTTTCTCTACATAAAGTCGAGTTTACATGGGTTTTCATTACACAGACGTGATAACTTGATGGATAAATTACTATAACTCAGGCCTTATTTGCTTCTTCCATTACGAAAACACGCCTATACAAATACATGGTAATCTTTACCGCCGAAAAAATAAAAATTTCAAGATGAAAAATTGTGATATTTTTCTTCTTTCTGCTCATAATATAGATTGTGGGTACTCGTTAGAACCGCCTCATCGAGGCGGTTCTAACGAGTACCCACAATATATATTTTAGAGCAGAAATAAGAAACATAAGGTTCACCCCTGCAAACCCCAATTTTACAATATGAAAGTGTGGTTCGAGGGGGGTCAAAATCATATAGGCGTGTTCTCGTGATGCATAGCTCATTTTTTTCTGATGATAGTAGCTCCTTTTCTACCTTATGCATTTTTTCATTTGAAAATTGGAGATATTTTCATACTTCTGGCGCATGTATAAATTGCAGATACTCATTAGTGTGTGTGTGTGAATTCGGGTTTAACGTCGCTTTCAACAATTTTTCAGTCATATCACGACGGTGTCTGGTTGCGACAGGGAGCTCAATGTTCACTTTTATAGTGCTGCCTCACTGAAGTATCATGTCCCGGACACATTACATGATACCACACCCAGTCACATTATCCTGACACTGGGTCGACCAGTCCTAGCTCTACCCCGTAAATCTGAGTGCCAAGCGAGGAGCAGCTAGTACCATTTTTAACGACTTTGGTATGTCGCGGCCGGGGATCGAACCCGTGACCTCCCGTTCCCCGGAGCGGACACTCTACCAACTGAGCTATCGGGCCGATGCAGATACTCATTAGAGTTAACGAAATGTGGCGGTTCTAACAATTGCCCACATTATATATTTTAGATCAGAAATGAGGAAGCTCTTTATATAACGTGGGCTTAGTGTCTATTTCAAGAACTTGTTATGGCAACGATGCATTAATGCATATAGGCGCTTGTCATAATAAGGATAAATAAGATAAGGATAATCCTGTTTCTTCTGCTTACGAGATGTAATATATTTCATTCCTGTGCATTATATAAATCTTTAAATACGCTCAAAATGCGATTATTGGTAATGACGTCAGTATCTGAACCCATTTCTGTTTTACATAATATTAATAAGTCGGGTCCATATACATAAAGGATATATAGGACTGGGTTATTGAATAGAGTTGATTTTATAGGTTTGCAAATAGTGGATATCCTGATCAGATGCAGCGTTTTGCGGCGCCTCATCAGAAGCTTTACTCTTTTTCCAATGTACATAGTCATTCAGTTGGCACAAATGGGATACATTTGCATGCATTTTAAATCAAGTTAATTAAGATTTATGGTACGGCGAGCTTTATACGGATTTGCTATATCAAGGAATTTACGTAATTAATGATAAATAAGGAGATTTATACATGTAGTAAATATAACGGGTGTGGGTTCGCCAATACGAGGAACATGTGCAGTTTAAATCCTGGATAAAAATACATCACGGTATAATGGTAACGGTCGGTATAACTAACAACCCTCTAAACCCTATTATATATAGAGAAAACTGGGATTTAAATGTGTATACATTATTTTTCTTATTTCTGCTCCAAACGCCTTATCGGAGCGGTTCTAACAAGCACCCACAAAAAAAAAAAAAAAAAAAAAAAATGAAAATAGCATAAAATTTCATCAGAAAATAATGACTGTTTTGGAGATTTGAAATATGTTCTAGAAAGGGTTATCCTTTGGAAGCAAGAAATGCACCACAGAACATGAAAATACACAGTTATAAAATACAGTAGATCTTCGATGGCTCGAACACCGATGGCTCGTTTACCATGGATGTGTCGAACCCATTCTTGAGCCCCTAGCGAAATCCTCTACTTAAGAAATAGTAGGGGATAATTAGGGAGATTTCAGTCTATTATCTTGCAAATGTATGCTGTGTGTACTCATTAGAATCGCCTCGATGAGGCGATTCTAATGAATACACACAGCATACATTTTCATTATAGAACACCAAAAGTATCTTGTTATGCCTCCTGTCACTAACCCTCAGTGGCTCGAACTACCCCTGTCTCGAACAGATTTTCGAGGTCCCAAAGGTGTTCGAGCCATTGAAGTTAGACTGTACATAGCAAGAAATGCACCACAGAAGTGGAAAGACTGCACTTTGTAACACAGGTGAGTTTATCGTAATGTGCAATACGATAACACGTCCACGTATTTCCTTTTTTCATTTACATTACGATTACACGCCCGTATGGCATAGTGCATTGTTTCACATCTCCAAAATGGCTACTTTTCTGATAAAAATCTGTGATATTTTTCTTATAAATACTACAAACATAGGTTGTGGGTGCTCGTTAGAACCGCCTCATTGAGGCGGTTCTAACGAGTACCGACAACCTATGTCTTGGAGTAAAAATAAGAAAAATAATTTTTACCCCCTTAAACCCCAGTTTTCTCTATATAAAGTGGGGTTTAGGGGGGTGTTCATTTCACGGACTTGTTCTCGTGATGTTTTCAGATGAAAATAAAAGTTTGTTTTTTTTCATATGTGTATGTGCGTTTATTATTTATTTATTTATTTATGTATTTATTTATTTATTTATTGCTCCAACCATAGCTTCGGGGCGTCACTGAACAAAAAATAATGATGATTACGTAAATAGTACAAACCAAATTACCGGTTATGCATGCAATCATGCTAACAAGTCCGTGTTATGGACACCCCTAAACCCCTCTTTGTATTGAGAAAGCTGCGGTTTATGGGGGTGTACATTATGTTTCATATTTAGGCTCCAAGACGTAGGCCGTGTATACTCGTTGGAACCTCTTCAAAGAGGCTGTTCTAACGGGCATCCACAATCTATGTTTAGAGTATAAATAAGATTCTAATGCACTTGCGTATGTAACGCGACGTCTGATTGGATAACGTCAAAAATTTGCGACAGTATATTCTGCGATATACTGTTGGAAACCCGACGTCATCGCGTAACGTCGTTTTTCATTGGCTGACATTTGGTTTTACGCAGCTCACAACGCCTGCCGCTTTGTGCAAAATAGTACAATTTTTAACAAAACAACCGAATAAGTGCATTAGAATGGGGATAACTGTATTGAAAATTGTCATTTGGGGAGGTAAATCGGTGGTTTTACGGTCGCAAATTCCGTTTTACGGCTCCGCTGACGCGTCGCCGTAAAACGAAATTTCCGACCGTAAAACCACCGATTTACCTCCCCAAATGACAATTTTGAATACAGTTATCCCCTAATTAATATTACAAATTTTGAAGAGAAAATTACCGTTTGGAGGTATGGTAGAATATAATATGTCATACGGATGTGTTTATGGGAACGTTATACCGGGGATTCCAAGAGTAGTCAGTTTACGGAATTGTTAGCGCGTGATGCACAGGTAACTTTGTAGTTTGACTGCAAACTGTATGAAAAAGGGCATGCTTTGGTGTACTTACGACATGACAATTACAAAATTTAGTGGAGGGTTTGCTTTTTTGCTCTGTTTTTTTTTTTAGAAACCTGCACTTGTTACTACGATAAGATCACCTCTGTGTGACATAGTAATTTTTTTAATTTTATGATTGTAAACGTGATGTACAGGCAACTGTTTAATTGCAAACAGTATGGCATACGGCATACTTTGGTGTACTTAAGGCATTGCAATTAACAATTTAGTGGAGTGTTTGCTTATTTGCTCTAGTTTTGAAGAAACCTGTACTTGTTGCAATTATTACCCAAGACAAACAGGATGTCAGAGTGACAAAATAGAAGTGGCGGCAATGATTAGGAATCGTTACAATTAACCCACAGCTCCCATCAGAGACACCAAAGGAAAAAAAACACAAACATGAAGCAACAGACCCTAGCGAAAACAGCAATAGCGGAGAGCCAAAAGGACAGTTACTTTCCCACAAAATAGCCAATAGGCTATCCAAAATAAAATAATTTAAGCGACACAAACACCCAAAGACAAACCATAAAAAGTAAGCCGCGACAGAAGAACCGCCTCGGAACGGTCAGCGGAAACGAATTCCACTGGGGGGCTTAAATCGATTTTACGTGGCCACAATCCTCGCCCTTACTTCCGTCGCGATTCAGACAAATAATTTGGTTGTGTGTGGTGCGGACTTCTGGACAGATCACAGGCTTGTAGTCAGCAATCTCAACCTGCGCCTCCAGCCTGCTCGGCGAATACAAGGCAAGAAAGTGCCCAGGAGACTGGATGTATCTAAGCTGAAACAAGACAAGAGACAAGCCTTCAACCAGGACATCTGCAGGGACTCCTTGGAGAGAATCACCCAAAATACAATCTCTACCTCAGAAATACCAGCTCAGTTTCTAAAATGACCGCCTATTCAGATTCAAACTATGCTCATAGATAGGCAAGACTCCTGGTTGAGCAGTAAGGCTGGTGAAATCCAGTCCTTTGCAGATAAAAATGATATGAAGAAGTTCTTTATTCACTAAAGAATTTTATGGTCAGCAGATCTCAAAAACCACCCCACCTACCTACTTCTCAGTGCAGATGGAAATAATCTTCTGGCTGACAAAGAAGCAATCTTCAATGGATGGGCTGAGCACTTTAATTGTGACCTTAATCGGCCGTCATCTATCAATGATGGCACTATCAACAGCCTACTACAGGTGGAATATAATTTGCTGCTTGAAGAGTTCCTAACCGTTTCTGAAACAATGAATGCAATACAATTTCTGTCATCTGACAAGGCCCCAGGATCAGATGCGATACCCACTGAAATCTACAAAGCAGGATGTACTCCAGTAGCAAAGAAAATGACAGTAAGTTCACATGATTGGGAAAAAAAGAACCCATTCTCAAGAAATGCGTCAGTTATCCATCTATTCAAATGGAAAATGAATCCTCAGGTCTGTGACAATCATCGTGGCATCTCTTTATTGTCAATTGCTGGGAAGGTCCTTACAATAGTCCTATTTAACCAACTAAATAAACAACTTGGTCAGTCACGGCTTCTACTAGAAAGTCAGTTTGGCTTCAGAAAGGACAAGAACAACTGGCATAATCTTCTCAGCAAGGCAACTTCAAAACAAAGGAACAAAACATGGAACTTTGCTGACCCCCAAAGCACTTGACACAGTGAGTCGTGGGCCTTTAAAAAATTAAGGAGTTTGGCTCTCCAACCAAATTCATAGCAATAGTGAGGCAGTTCCACGATGGTATAATTGCAGGGGTCCAAAATGATGGTGAGTTTTCTGTTCCATTCCCTGTGGCAAATAGAGTCAAGCAAAGCTGTGTATTAGCCCCAACACTGCTCAGCATGATATTCTCTGCCATACTCCCAGAAGCTTTCCAGTATATTGAATCATATGTTATGCACTTATGTATTTGGTTGGTAACAATCGTTTAAAAACGGCGGAAGTGTTCTTTCTATTTTAATGTCTAACTTTTCAATTGTACACACGGTAAGCCACCTAGTAAGATATTCTAGCTAATGATGTATTTGGGAGTATGATGGGTATTTATATCTCATCGCAGTGCGCTCCAGGCAGCTGTAACCAGTAGCATGCATCAGTTATAATAATACAACATGGCAATGACATACCTATTAGGTATCGCTCTTCCGAGAAGCTATTCAAACTAAAAAGGTGAAAGCCAAATCCAAGGTACATACAAAGGTGCTAGATGAGTTCCTCTTTGCTGATGGCATGGCAAAGGATGTTCCAACAGATGAGAAGATGCAAAAACGTGTATATCAAATAGCTGACTCTCGAGACAGGTATAACCTCGCCATCAGCATAAACAAGATTGAGGCAAGCCTTACAAAAAGCCCACCATCACAGTTAAAAGTGGAAGAAAAGTTCACCTACCTTGGGAGCACACTGTCAGGAGCTGTGCAAATCGTGCACATTCGTGTTTCTTTCACTTTGCTCTCTCTTTTAATTGTATCGATTCCTGATCATTGCCTTCACTTCTGTTTTTCAAACACAGAAGTCCTGAAAAGGGAAGGGATCGTCATGTACATACTCTTCTGAAACTGGCACACTTGAAGTGGACAATTCATGTTAACAAGATGCCGGGGTAACGTTTGACAACGAAAATCCACTATTAAGAACTAGAAATCGGCAAACGCTCCCATGGTGGTCAGAGGACGCGTTACAAGGACACCATCAAAGACTTCAAAATACCAACAGAATCGTGCGAACAAATTGCACAGGACCGAGCAGTAGCGAGACTTCATCAGAATGAGTGCTAGTGAATATGAGTAAAAAAGAATCAGCGAAACTGAGCAGAAACGTGCACAGCGCAAAACCAGAGCTACGCCATCACCAACAAAATAGAAGTAAAGGCAATGATTAGGAATCGATACAATTAACCCACAGCTCCCATCAGAGACACCAAAGGGAAAGAAACACAAACATGAAGCAACAGACCCTAACGGAAACACCAACAGCGGAAAGCCAAAAGGACAGTTACTTTCCCACAAAATGGCCAAAAGGCTATCCAAAATAAAACAACACAAGTGACACAAACACCCAAAGACAAACCATAACAAAAATAAACCGCGATGGAACCGTCAGTGGACACGAATTCCACTGGGGGAATGGGGGTGGGGGTTAAATCGATTTTACGTGGCCACAATCCTTGCCCTTACTTCCGTCGTGATTAAGACAAATAATTTGTTCAGTCCGCATGAAGTCCTGTCTTCAATTAACCTCTATTGCTGTATCTGCAACAGACAGTTCAGAGCTAGAATACGTAACAACACACAAACAATAGCATTTTTCACATATGATTATGATTGGTCATTGTCAGTGATAACAGACAAACTATTATTATTTACTGAACTGGAAAAAAACTAAGTTGAAAACAAGAGCTGCAGAGTTTTTGCAAAATTTCAAGGGAGATAATTTAGCCAAACATAACAAAGAGTTATGGCCCTTGCTCAGACTGTAGCCCTTGTGATGGTGATTAAGTGTGTGAAGTTTCATGGGGCTGGAATAAATACTTTTGAAGTTAAGATCAAGGTTAAAGATTTTGTAATTGACAGACAGACAAAAAGACAAACAAACAGACAGACAGGGCAAAAACTATATGTCCTACGAATCAAAGGTAATAGGGGGTGGGGGGGGGGGCGCTTAAAAATGGAACACAAATGATAAAAACCAGAATATGAAATGAGCATGAGACTCATTTCCAAGACACTCAGAGCAAATGTTGAAGAATGGGACGAACAGAAGAACAGCCGGAGACTTGCACACCTAAGCAGGTGCGAAAAAAACGAAAAGACGGGCAGATTAAACAGGCATGCCTATTGTCCGTATACGAGGGTTGTTCAATATTTAACTGGCCTAACCTAGTTATTGCACGCTTTGCATATTTAAAACATCAATGCCTTATACAAGGTTACGCATAATGTTATTGGCCAGTCTAGGGTTTGTAGTCAGTACGAGGTAAAATAACATTGTAGGAGTCAGTGTTTCCTAATGTACTTCACAAATTGAGCAGTGATACGATGTCTATTTTTGAAAAAAAGAAGTCGAAACAGGTAACTTATGAGGAGCTGTGTGAAGTTTACAAAAAGACTGCTTCTTCAGTTCCAACTGTTAACAATTTGGTGGCTGATTTTAAACGTAGTCTGGTAACGTTGGAAGATGAGTACGTAGTAGAAGATATGTAAACGTTACTGACGACGTCATTAGTGAAAATCTAACAGTACAGGCGATTGAAAGTTTCAGAAATGGCTAGAAGATTGGAGATTTCCGAAGGTAGCGTTTTTACCATTTTACGTGAACGTTTGTGCATCAGGAAGCTTTCAGCGCATTGGGTGCCAATTTGAAAATGCTGTCCGAGTGTCCATGTCTGAGTCTTTTTTGGAAAGCAGTGGTTCTGATCCTGAAGACTTTCTTGAAAGAATTGTTTCCGGGGACGAGACTTGGATTCATCACTATGATCCTGAGATTAAACAGCAGAGTAAGCAATGGACTGGTCACGGTTCACCGCGTCCAAAGAAATGAAGACCCAGCCTTTAGTAGGCTGCGTTTTAGGATAGTAAGGGCGTTCTGTTGGTGGACTGTTCACCTCATGGCCAGACTGTTAATTGAGACTAGTATGTCAATATTTTGGACCACTTACATGCAGCGAAAGCAAAAATTACATAAGGTGTGCTATTTCATAATGATCATGCTAGAGTCTACTCTTTCAAGTTTCTAATGATGCAGTGGTGCGGAACGGTTACAAACCCTTACCCCATCTACCCTATTCTCCTATTCTGGTACCTTGTGATTACATTTTGTTTCCGAACTTGAAGAAAGAATTGCCGGTCGTATGGGGAGCTTAAGGCAGAGGTTACAGGGCGGACGACTCTAAAAACTGTAGGTAAGACCAGATTCTTATTGAACAATCCTCGTAGATGTGAACGGTATACGAGCCCTAAGCATTCGCTGATTTATTTTATCATATACTTATTCTTGTATTGCCCTTGAGACAACAGATTTTGCACCCCCTATCTTCACTATGTTAGTGACAGACATCTCGTCTACACAGTCTAACTAGCTGAATCGAGGGCCGGGACAGTGGCCGGGACAGAAGTCTGTCCCGCCCTTGAGACAACCTGTCGGCCCTGCAAATATTAATACACGAGATATTCATAAAAATGTTCAAATGACAATAATAACTAGCTGGAGAAACCCAAAAAAAAAGAAAAGTTTTTCATTCATTTGTGTGTTATTCTGTTTTTTATTATATATATAAAACTCAGCTAAATTCTTACCTTCTCGGGCTTTCCTTGTTTGAATGGTCCGTGGGAGTAATCGCGCACTGCTTATGCGTCCGAACCTCGAAAATAATTTCTAGAGCAAAAATAAGCTATTTATTTGCTGATTTTCATACAGCATGCAAGCGCTGAGAAACTTTCATTCGAGCATCCATGTTTTTCTTACGTCTCTGTGGCGCGGTGACGTCAGAAACTTTGCGCTCGTTGACGTCACGTATATACTATATGTGGGCGCCATGGCACTGAATGTCGTTTTACATGCAACACTGTCTGCTGTCATTTTTGCTTAAATTTGCCCCTATAATAGTATCTCAGGCTCACCGATTATATTTTATTGAAGACACTAACCATGCATTTACTATATCTAAGAATATGATATGATAAAAAGAATATAACACGTTTTTTTTTTTTTATATCGGCCCTGGCCTCGGCCCGAGTTGCCTGTCTCAGCCCGAACAGTTCCGTTCCGGCTCGGACTGAGACAGGGAACTCGGGTCGAGGCCAAGGCCAAGGCTCGGGCTGAGACAGGCAACTCGGGCCGAGGCCAGGGCCGATATGAAAAAAAAAAACGTGTAATATTCTATATGTAGTATGCAGCCTTTAATGTGGAATTGGATCATCTGGCAGATTTTTCGCCATTTTTTTAAAGGGATACGACTTTCGGGACTTCCTGTTCGCTTCTCTTTAAGGCCTGTCCCATTCAAAAAAGGGTCTACTCTTAAAGGAAAGAACTTATTTCTCAGGAGCAAACTCTTTTCTATAAGAATTATTCCCTATTGACATGGGAGACAAAAATACTTTTGCAGTAGTTCCCTCTCCTGAAGGTGTATCCATTCCCCTTGATAGGGCTACCCTCATGACTGTTTGCTTGAAGTTACCTTGAATCTCAAGCTTTCTTCTACCTGTCTGCGAGCAGCAAAAGCTCAGGCTTGTCTGCGCCTTTGCTGTTCGTCTATGTGATAAGTGCCTTTTTCTCGAGATTTGCTCATTATTGCAAAAATACCCAGCGGACACAAAACGTGTATCAGGGTCATGACGTTGCAACGACGTTGCCTAAACGTCATATGACCGCTTCAAGGTGCTTTTCACAAGGATTTGCTGCTTAGGCTACTTTCCTCAAGACCATTTCGTGTATGCTTCTGTCGCGAAAATTAAGCAATACAACAGTCAGACAGCTATAAATCTGGATGTTTGTCATGACTACAATAATAGCCCTAAGTCCAACACAATACGAGCAAAAATATTCGTCTCTCGTAACTAATTAAATATATTCGTGGAAATAAAATAGACTTCATATTAACTTTTGCATTATGAAATCATAAATACACCAGGATGCTGACTAATTGGAATCCTGGGAAAAAACATCCGCCCCACTACAACACCTTGTATGTAAAACCGAGACCGCTATCAAGGTCTGCGACAGTTGATGGTTTGGACTCACGCCCATGATAGTGCGACGACCCTCATTAGACAGTATGGTTATGTCTTTGGTCACAGTGGAGTGTTTAGTTTTTTTTTGCCCTTCCTCCTCGGTAAGGCAAACTATGACAATTATTTTAAACCGGGTCGTGTAAAAAGGCTTCTTATCTATTAGAATAGCGAAAACACATACCTGAGTCAGAACAGATAAAACGCCAGAGTTCTGGCCCGTGTCAGTGCTCGCGCATGCGCGTTTGAGTGACCACGTAACGCAGATGTTCAGATCCTTTTTGTGACATGGCCCATATGGAAATCCTGTCAATTAAGAACATTTTATGAACCAACCAGGCAATTAGAAATGAAATCTTGTGTTAGTTAACAATTACGTCTGGATAAACAATTTGTCATGTAATTAATCTATAGGGAGATGTAACCAAACAGTTACTAAATGATAGAAGACCCTCACCAGACCCTCACCAGTTCAGTTTGAACTTCATGAAAACACGCCTATTTAATTTTGAGCCCCCGAACTCCACTTTTATTTAGTAAAACTGGGGTTTGCAGGGGTAAACCTTATGTTTCTTATTTCTGCTGTAAAATATAGATTGTGGGTACTCTTTAGAACCGCCTCGATGAGGCGGTTCTAACGAGTACACACAATCTATATTTTGAGCAGAAATAAGAAAATATCACAATTTTTCATCTTAAAATTTTCATTTTTTCGGCGATAAATGTGACAATGTATTTGTATAGGCGTGTTTTCGTAATGCTAGGATACGATAACACATCAGTGTGATACATAGAGGATTTTACACGATGGTCATTTCATATGATAATTATGAAACGAGCCTTCGGCAACGAGCCTTCGGCGAGTTTCATAAATTCCATATGAAATGACCACGACTGTAAGATTCTGTTTATCATATGAGCACTTTAAATTGGATTTCATCGCCTTTGAATTTGACAAATTTTCCACAAACATGCATTGTTGATATGGACATCGTCATGGCGTTACTTAATCCCAACAAAGAGTTATTACACGTGTGGTCATACGAATTTTGGGTAGATTGTTTTACAATCGACCCAAAGTTACTAAATGGCAAAACAGAAATTAATGCTGTTTGTCCACGCGACAATCACAGATTTGGGGAAACCAATATTATCGTTATTAATAGAAAACGTCGCCCTATTTTTATCGATATTATATGCAGGTCAGACATCTTTAGAAATAGAAGTGAAGGCAATGATGATGAACCGATACAATAAACCCACAGCTTCCATCAGTGGCACCAAAGGGAAAGAAACACAAACATGAAATAACTATACTCTAATGGAAACGTCAGTAGCAAAAACCTAAAAGGACAGTCACTTTCCCACAAAATGGCCAATTGGCTATCCAAAGCAAAATAATATAAACGTTACACACACTCAAAAGACAAACCTTAACAAAAATTAACCTTGGAACGGTCAGTGAAACGAATTCCACTTGGCGGCTTCAATCGCCCTAACTTCTGTCACAATTAAGACAAATAATTTGTTCAGCCCGCATGAAGGCCTCCTAACTCACCAGTGCAACACAAATACAAAAACACAAAAATCAAACAACGACAGAGATGAAACAACAGCAAGAAACCACTGAAATGCTGGAGCAAAAGAAAAACAACCGTTAGACTCCGAAGGGCCCGACCAGAGACTTGACATCAGACACCAACCTACACAAGGTCATTGTGGGAGTGGGACATGCATCAATGAAATCTTTAGACCAGTATGTAACTTCAGTGTAAGTATCAACTAAATCTATCAAAGGGTTCAGAAGATACAACCTCTTAGAAACTTTAACGCAAAACTTTAACCAAAATGTAAAATGTCTAAGTCTGTGACCTTGACCTCAAGGTCACTGTGGGGATGGGATATGCATCAATGAAATCTGTAGACCAGTATGTAACTTCAGTGTAAGTATCAACTAAATCTATCAAAGGAATCAGAAGATACAATCTTTTAGAAACTTTAACGCAAAACTTTAACCAAAATGTAAAATGACTAAGTCTGTGACCTTGACCTCAAGGTCACTGTGGGGGGTGGGACATGTTTAGACCAGTATGTAACTTCAGTGTAAGTATCAACTAAATCTATAAAAGAATTCAGAAGATACAATCTCTTAGAAACTTTAACGCAAAACTAACCAAAATGTTAACGGACGGACGGACAGAGGGCGGACGGACGGACGGACAAACGGCAGGACAAAAACTATATACCCCCATAGCATACTTCGTATGCCAGGGGTATAAAAAGCTTATTTGGTAGATTGCAGTTATTCTTTCTTTGTGTTTCTGCATATAGTGTCCACTGGTCAGAGACCATCTTTGGGACTGTTCAAAAGTGGTCTTGAGACCACTTTTGAACAGTCCCAAGGTGGTCTTACTAGACAAAGTGCCCAGTGGGGCACGTATACCACGGCCAGTGCCATCGCCTCAGTTGAAAATAGCAATGTCAAAAGTGATGACAATGTTTCTCTAAAAATTGCAATAGTGACCTTGACTTGAGGCCATGACCTTGAAAGTAGATATTGCTCGAGATATTATCATAAGCATCTTTTGTGTGAAGTTATAATAAAATCTGTTAATAAATGTACGCGGTAGAGCGATGACAAAGTTTTTCTAAAAATAGCCACAGTGACCTTGACCCTGAGGCCATGACCTTGAAAGTCAAAGCAACTCGAGATATTATCATAAGAAACATTTGTGTGAAGCTCTATTAAATCCATCAATAAATGTAGGCGCTAGAGCGATGACAAAGTTTTTCTAAAAATAGCCACAGTGGCCTTGACGTTGAAAATCGAAATCGCTCGAGATATTGTCATAAAGAACATTTGTGTGAAGTTATATTGAAATCGGTGAAGAAATGTAAGCGCTAGAGCGATTACAAAGTTTTTTCTAAAAATAGCCACAGTGACCTTGACCTTGAAAGTTAAACTCGCTCGAGGTATTGTCATAAGGAACATTTTTGTGAAGTTATATTGAAATCTGTAAGGAAATGTTGTCGCTAGATTGATGACAATGTTTTTCTAAAAATAGCCACAGTGACCTTGACCTTGAAAGTCAAAATCGCTCGAGATATTGTCATAAGGAACATTTGTGTGAAGTTATATTGAAATCGGTGAAGAAATGTAAGCGCTAGAGTGATGACACAGTTTTTCTAAAAATAGCCACAATGACCTTGACCTTGAAATGGGAACTCGAGATACTGTCATATAGAACATTTGTGTGAAGTTATATTGAAATTGGTGAAGAAATAAAGGCACTAGAGCGATGGCGTTTTTCTAAAAATAGCCACAGTGACCTCGACCTTGAGGTCATGAGCATAAACGTCATACTCACTCGAGATAGTGTCATAAGGAACAACTGTGTGAAGTTATATTGAAATTGGTGGAGAAATGTAGGCGCTAGAGCCATGACAAAGACAAAGTTTTTCTAAAATTAGCCACAGTGACCTTGACAGTGAGGACACGACCTTGAAAGTCGAATTCGCTCGAGATATTGTCATAAGTAACATTTGTGTGAAGTTATATTGAAATTGGTGAAGAAATAAAGGCACTTGAGCGATGACCTTTTTCTAAAAATAGCCACAGTGACCTTGACCTTGAGGTCATGGGCATGAACGTCACACTCACTCGAGATAGTGTCATAAGGAACAATTGTGTGAAGTAATATTGAAATTGGTGAAGAAATGTAGGCGCTAGAGCGATGACAAAGATTTTCTAAAAATAGCCACAGTGACATTGACCTTGAGGTCACTACCGTGAAAGTCGAATTCAGTTGAGATATTGTAATAAGGAACATTTGTGTGACGTTATATTGAAATCAGTGAAGAAATGTAGGCACTAGACCAATGACAAAAGTTTTTCTAAAAATAGCCACAGTGACCTTGACCTTGAGGTCATGATCTTGATAGTCGAACTCGCTCGAAATATTGTCATAAGGAACATTTGTGTGAAGTAGTATTGAAATTGGTGAAGAAATGTAGGCGCTGGAGCGATGACATAGTTTTTTCTAAAAATAGCCACAGTGACCTTGACCGTAAGGTCATGACCTTGAAAGTTTGTTTGAAGTTTCATGAAATTATCTCGAACGGTTTGAACGTTACAGAGCGGACACTAGTGTATGGTAAAAATTGCAAGTTGTAACATTCAATGGGCAATAACTCTGAAAGTGGAAAGGCAAGAGCTACGGTTCATGTGTTCTGCACGTCGTCTCATGGTGTTTAATATTTATGTGAAGTTTCATGAAAATATGTCAAGCAGTTTAAAAGTTATGGAGCGGACACGAAAATGCAAGTTTTAACATTCAAAGGGCAATAACTCTGAAAGTAGAAAAGCAAGAGTTACGGTTCATGTGTTCTGCACGTCGTCTCATGGTGTTTAACATTTATGTGAAGTTTCATGAAAATATGTCAAGCAGTTTAAAAGTTATGGAGCGGACACGAAAATGTTAACACAGAGAGAGAGAGAGAGAGAGAGAGAGAGAGAGAGAGAGAGAGAGAGAGAGAGAGAGAAAAAATACGAAAACTATATACCCCCATGGCATACTCTGTATGACGGGGGTATAATTAGAGTCTGGTCAGCAACCGTGCACTGGGTTTCGCAAACAACGGATACCCAGATCAGAATGTGTCGCGGAATGTGGCGTCGGCTCAGCCGGCTGCTCAGGGACTACACTGTTTGCTAAATACTTGCATTTAAGGGTTAAAGAAAAACGAAATAGTTCAGGCCAATGCCTGCCAGCCTAAGTCATGAAAGGAAAACAAAAACTATATCTTAATATTGCCCGCGCTCTCACGTGACGACTTTCGGAAAACTTTTATAAGTGATCTAATCTACGTTATAAAGCAGTGTTCTTGATGCTTGATATTGTCCGCATGACTATCGCTGACCATGTAATGTACAAAACTCAGGTACCGGTTATTTACACCAGTGTTTAGTCTTCTCCCTGTGCGTAAAAGGTAAAATCTGGACAGGTCTCGTGTACGAGATATTGACTTACAAAATCAGGGCCCAGGACTACACTCGTTACTTAAGTTAAGGTCGACTTAACGATTTAAGGAGGAATTCTTATCTTAGTAAAGTATTTCCTTAAAAAGTGGATTCGAAAGCCGCCTATTTCATTTACTTAGCTAAGTATTTAACTCCGGATGAATTCGTAATTTTGACGGAAATTTTCAGAAGATTAGCGCGTAAGTTTCAATTACACATTGATGTAGGCGGCCCAGAACTTTCCCGCGATGTGTCAAAAATCGCTTCTTCTGTTTCATTGAATGGACACAAAAGAAAATATGATGGTTTGGCTACCATTTCACTACATACACCATGAAAGAAATGTTATATATACTATAAAACCTGACTCATTGAAGGATCACACTCGATTTGTGCTGGCGAACATTGGTCACAATGTAGTACCACGACATATTCAAAACGCTGTTTCTGTGGAGTCCATTTGGAAGCAAAACATCATGCAATATTTGAATATGCAAAATTCGGTTTTATGGAGTCTATCCATAAGAAGTAATTATAAATGCAGATAGGCGTATACTATAGCAGAATAGCATACTCAAAGCAATCTCGAATTAAGAAAATAAATATATTCTGCGCTGGGGTGAAGAACAGGCAGAAACCTGCAGAAACCACCGACACTTAACCAAGGTTACAATATTGTTTTCGAATGTCAGTAACACATATATTTAGATGATATAGTCATTAAGGACACGATCAAACATCGTACCGACAGACACTCCAGTCGAAGTAAGAACAACAGGAAAAAACCTGTACATTCGATCTCGGATTTCACCGTCTTTTATATGAGTGAGGCCCTTATCTGCGTATACGATTACTGTTTTTGAGACGTAAAGTGCTCACTAACTCACCAACACACTCAATCGCTCACATACAAGAACTTATCAGGGTGATGGCACGCCTCAAACTTATTTATTATTGAGCAGTTCAAGGCGGTAAAGTGAGGGACAGAGGAGAAGAGGCAAATGCTTGGATGTGTAGAAACAGAAGAAATAACAACATTTCTCCTCTACCCTTACCTGTTGCTAGGAAAGCAGGCCTTGTCGCAATATAAGCAATATCATTTAGACGCCCCAGTGACGCAAGATGCACGTCACCTTTGCCTCATCCAACCAGCAAAAGCCGGTCACACGTGACCTCCAGTAAACCGCTTAGAAGGTCTAGGCCTGCCCAAGCAAAGCGGTGCAAGTATGGCCGTCCATGCATATAAATCTTGTTGGTTTCATTGGGCGGCCGGGCTTGAGATGTAATTTCATCTCAATATCGGGTAAAAGTCCCACAAAATTGGAAGCAACGCTTCCAAAATAATCTAATTAGTGTTGACGAGCACGTTAAACCTCAAATCAATCAAACAAACAAAACGTCTTCGTATTTCATAAATTTTGATATCGAGAATCTTTCACAAATGGTTCTTCGTATGAAAGTACGAAACTGGCCTTCGAATTGGATTTGTAATTGGATTTTTTTGCCTTTACCTTGACCATTTGCTTAGCAAAAGTACATTGTTTACATACGTTACAGTTGTTCACGCCAAAATAGTTAATACTAACATTTCTTCAAGTGTAAAGTCTAATGTAAATCTACAGAAAACAATGTTGTTCATACTTCCATGAACGCATCGAGTCGCATGATTTTCAATGACGTCAATTGACGCCAGTCTAAACCATGGTTCTCCATTATCTCATTGGGCGTTGGCGACAACAATGCTGTTCCGCTCTTTTTAGAAAAACAACAGCTTGTAAATTTTTTCAGCTTTATCAGTTTGCCTTATGAGCATATTTTCACCCAGTGATGAGAAAAAAGAATGTAAATATAAAAAATAGTTGTTCTGATGTTCATGAAGGTATGAACGACAGCGGGTCGCTAGCAAATTTTAGATGAACATGAATCCCTTCAGGGTTCATTTACTTTGCAGGCGACCCACCTAGTTCATACTTGAATGAACAGCAGAAAAATAAATGCACGTGTCGTCATATTATTTAATGACACGACGTTATCCACTGAATATAAAGACGACATATGAACGTTGTGAACATTGCATGCGTAACAATAGCAGTACATGCATAAGCGTAGCAACATGGACCCAATGTGCCACATGATCAATTTTTAAATAACAGACAAAAGTTATATGCGCCGACCCTCCCTCCACCCCACCCCCAAACACACACACCTATCCTGACAGAAACAACAAGTCGTTTAAGGCCCCCTCTCACTTGTAAGAACCTTCCTACACCAAACAATAAATTGTTGCCCTGTCACCAGTATTATACAGTATTATAAAAGGAAGTTTTTACACAGCTCTATTCGTCGCACACTTTTAACATATCAAGGGAGAAATACATCCCAGTAGCATTATACCTCTTCGCCAAGTTGACTTGCGCCATAGAGAAAGAAAACAAAAAGCTCTAACGAGACTCGAAACCGGGGCCTCTTGCATAACGTGCAAACACTCTACCGTCTGAGCTACCGAGGACCACTGGTAAGATCGAGCAAATAAAAGCCCTAATGTTTGCCGTTGTTGATATATACATTCATTTGCCAATGTCAAATCTTAAAAGTTAAGGTTCCTATCTGGGTTACCTTAAATATTTAAGAATTTTGTTTGGTTCAGTAACGACTTAAACGAAAGAATTTCTTTGAAGTTCACTTTATACGACAATTAAGTAAATACTTAGTTTAAGTAGGTAAATAATATTTAAGTATGCATTGTAATCCTGGGCCCAGGACTGGGGTCATGTATTCGCATATCAATCGACCAATAGATACGAAGTACAGAAACTTCCCGCCTGCTGTTTACTGTTTCTGACCATTAACAAAATCCAGGTACTTGTTGTTTGTAGCATCGTAAGTCCCCCCCCCCCCCTAAGACGTCAGATGGCGATTCTAACGGATATCCACTACCTATGTATTGGAGCTGAAATAAGAGAATGTTTACCCCCGTAAATCCCAGTTTTCTCCACATAACATGATTCTAGCGCAACAGTGAGTTATGACCGCAACATTCAGCGTAAAACTTCAATGGCTCGAACACCAATGGCTCGTTGACCATGGTTGTTAAATTCACTCTCGAATCCCCAGACAATTCTTCTCGAAGCTCATGATAACATAGCGATAACATACCTGCGCGAAATAGTTCATTTATTCACATCTCAAAAATGGCTACTTTTCTGATGACAATCCATGATATTTTTCTTATTAATACTGCAAGCATAGGTAGTTGGTGCTCGTTAGAACCGCCTCGTGTAGGCGGTTCTAACGAGTACCAACAACCTATTTTTTTGTTTGTTTGATTTGAGGTTTATCGTTCCCGTCAACATAGTATCCCCTTTGTACTTATTACCGGTGTATACTAATTACCGGTGTATTCTGTTTTACCCGAATTTCTATCGCGTGCGTTATCATCTTTCGGAATTTCTCACATCATTGTTTACAAGACATTTTTCTCTCTGTCTGTATAAAGAAAAAAATTTATCAGACCTGTCTGTTTCTCAGGGTAAGTGACTTCTTTTATCTGTAGTCATAAATTATGATGTCGGTTCAATGTCGTTACATAAAAACATAAACTGTTCACTTAAAATAGTTACATTGCTGTTAGAAAAGTGTGTTTGCTAGTAGTCGAATTTTATGACAGCCTGGTTCCAGGTGTATAGATAAAGAAAATGACGTCAAATCTTTTGTCTTTACACATACGTCACATGATACCCAAATATGGATGAAGGGTGTAGATAAAAAAAAAATCCACTCATGTTTTATCTTGTTTGTTTCCTCCCTTCCTGGTGCTACCTCTTGAAGGGTAAACATAATATGTGATACGTATTCTGTGATATAAAACATAGATGTGGTTATATCCCTTACATAAATGGAATAATGAAAAATAATAATAACTTATTGTGACACTTGATTTTCCCTAAAAAGCAATATTTTGTGATGTTCTGTTTTGTGTAGTTAATAAAATGGTATACTTCATAAAACACGCTGTAGAAATAAAAAAAAGCTTTCAAACAGACCGCATTTGCTTTCATTTTAAAGGTCAATAATTATTTCATTACAGAACCTCGTCCAATGTAGGCTCTTATACCCAAATAACTTTCTACAGGATTTGTTTACATATACACCGGTAATTAGTAACACCGGTCATGCCAGATGGTGACAGGGGTAGTCCAATATAAATAAACATTTTAGCCGGTCGGAGTTTACTTTGATAAAATATATTGTTATTTCCGTTGAAGGAATGAAATAATAGTTTAACTATACACAATTTATCAGAATCGGTAGAACAGTTTGTTTTATATACTGACTTGAACAATTAATACACCGGTAATTAGTAACACCAGTATATAGGTCATTTTGGAGACGTTGCTTCCAATTTTGTAGGACTTTTACCTGACATTGAGATGAAATAACATCTCAGGACCTGCCGCCTAATGAAACCAAATAGGGTTTATAAACATGGACGGTCCTACTCGCACCGCATTGCCCGGCGGGCAGGCTTAGATCCTCTAAGCGGTTTACCAGTACTCGTGTGAGTGTTGGTTTCAGCTCTGCGTGGAAGCATCATGCAACCCATCTATTTCTTCAAGCCCCGATGTGTGTGTGTGTGGGGGGGGGGGGGGGTGGGGGGGGGGCTACAAACAACCTATGTGTTGGAGCAGAAATAAGAAGAATTGTGTATACCTTCGTACACCCCAGTTTTCTCTTCATAAAGTGGGGTTTAGTAGGGTGTTCATTTCACGGACGTGTTTACGTGATGAGATATCTCATCATCATTACGATAACACAACCGTGTGGCATAGTACATTCTTTTATAGCTCCAAAATGGATACTTTCTCGATGTTTTTATACGAGTTATACATGTATACTTCGAGCATAGGTTGTGGGTGCTCGTTCTTGTTTGAATTGAGGTTAAACGTCCCCGTCAACACTATTTAGGTCATTTTGGAGACATTGCTTCCAATTTTGTGGAACTTTTACCCGACACTGAGATGGAATGACATCTCAAGCCCTGTCACCCAATGAAACCAAAAGGCTGATATGCATTGGACGGTCTGACTCACATCACCTGGCCTCGACAGGCTTAGTATTAAGCGGTTTACCAGTACTCATGACATTGTGCGGTCAGTTTCAACTCTGCGTGGAAGCATCATGCAGCACTATCTATTTCTCCAAGCCCCGATGGGGGGGGGGGGGGAGTGGGTGCTCGTTAGATTTGATAATAAAAATTCTTAGAGCACACTTGTTACATAAACCTCCCTATAACACCATGATGAGAATTATTTGCAACGCTGGTAGAGGGTCTAGGTTGTGCACTGACGGCCAAACGGCAATTATTATTCAAAATTGAATTTAAGGGGAATGGCAACACCTGATAGATTTTTCCGCCATTTTTCAAAGGGAGACAACTTTCGGGACTCCCTGTTCGCTTTTCTATAAGCCCTGTCCCGCTGCAAAATGGGGTCTTCTCTTAAAGGAAAGAATTTGCTCCTCAGGAGCAAATTCTTTCCTTTAAGAGTTGACCCCTATTGACATGGGAGACAAAAATACTTTTGAAGGAATTGCCTCCCCTGAAGGTGTTCCCAGTCCCCTTAAAGCATTAAAAATTCAACTCAATTTGCATTTTACCCGTCTTCATTCACTCTTCAATTAATTTCGTTCTATACCTTTGGCCAAATTTTCACGGAGCACTATACCTCACATTTTGACCTGGCAACACAATAACGCAGACATACGCGCACTGATCAGGTTCACCGAAAGACTAATGACTAATACATGTGTATCATGGTTGTTCTCATCTCTCAAGATGCTCTGGTCGATCAGAATCGACTTTTAAGAGTCGGTATTGATCGACTGTTGTAAACCCCTATAGGGAAATCATTGTGATGAACGATTCTATACCATTTGGAAAACGCGCCTATACTAATACATTGTAAATTTTACCACCGAAAAAATAACGAAAAAAATAATAATAATAATAATTAAATAAACAAATAAATTTGATGAAAAATGTGATATTTTTTTCTTTTTTCCGCTCACAATATATATTGTGGGTACACGTAAGAAACCTATGATCGAGGCGCTTCTAATGTGTACCCACAATTTATTTTTTAGAACAGAAATAAGAAAAATAAGGTTTATCCCTGTAAATCCCAGTTTTACTGTAAAAAGGTGGGACCCAAAGTGGTCAAAATTATATAGGGTGTTTAGAGATGGTGTCTTAAAATGTCGTGATGCTGCGCCAATATGCGCATGCAAATTTCTGCGTAAAAAATTAATGAGCTGGATTCATTTCAGAGAATGACAGGGAATTTCGCAAATTTATTATTTTATTTTTTTCTGATAGGCGCACGAAAAATCCAACAAAGTTCATATCAAAAGAAATGGCTTTTATATATTTGCTCAAGGAAGACTCAGATCAGCCTGCGCATCCGCATATTCTTATCTACACTGTAAAAAATTTGTGTTTATTATACCTAAAGACAGAGTAAAGTTTACACTAAAACTCGTGTGAATTCGAACCATACACCATTTTGGGTGAAATATGTGTTACTTTGAGTAACAATACACTGATAACTTGTATAGTTTACTCAAAATTTGGTGTAGCGCTGCAAATTTGGTGTTTGGTGTATCGATTCTGTACAACAAGTGTTACGTTTCGTACCAATACGGATTTGAAATGATTACACTATTTATGGTGTAAGGTTTGCTACTAAATACAATTTCTACAAAATCTAATAGAAAAAGCAGATTTTTACACTAGCATTTTACGAAAGCTCTAACATTACCATTGAAAAATGGTAACTGATACCCTATACGAAATGTATCAAAGATACCCTAAGAAAGTGGTATTAGAGTATGATAAGTTCTATACCAATGAAAAACAGAATTAAATACATAATTACACTATACAACTATACGCTGTGGTGTAGCCAGCCTTTATTATTGGTGTAATGTTACACCGACTGAATGAAGGAAACATTACACCCGGAAACGTTTCCTTCAAAATATGATGGCACATTTACACCTGTAATGTAGATCAATTACACTATGGTGTAAACTTTCTGTCGATTTTCAGGTGCGTAATTACACCATTTATCTGGGTCAATAGCCGATTATTCGGTGAAAAGTTATCGAGCATACAATGGAGATAACTTACACCAAAACTGGTGGTAGCTCAGCTGCCACCAGTTTTGGTGTAATGTTTCCATTAATTTTTTACAGTGTATGTCTCAACGAACCACAATCTGATGAGCTACTGACCCGTACATTTGTTTGAATAGAGGTTTAACGTCCCCGTCAACACTATTTATGTCGTTTTGGAGACGCTGCTTCCTATTCTGTGGGACGTTTACCCGACATTTAGATGAAATGACATCTCAAGCCCTGCCGCCCAATGACACCAAAAGGGATTATATGCATGGGCGGTCCGACTCGCACTACTTTGTCTGAGCAGGCTTAGACCTTCTAAGCGGTTTACAAGTACTCATGTGCGTTCGGTTTCAGCTCTGCGTGGAAGCATCGTCCAGTCCAATCTATTTCTCCAAGCCCCGATTGGCGGGGGCCAACATTGACCTTGGCGAGGGGCCAACATTTTCCTGTGGAGAAGAACTTTGATCTGGGTAAAAAGCCGATCTGAGTATTATTAATCGGTTTCATATGTCACAAGTGACATCTTCGCGTAACGCGGTTCAAATGGCATCTTTGAAATTATCTAAAGTGCCTAAGGTTATTACTTTATGCTTTTACTGGTACAATTATAGAGCCCGACTGTGCGAAAATCTGTTTTATTGAATCTGAGACCGACCGTGCAGTCTAGCCAGCATCTTTGTGCTCCTTGAATAGCACAATGCTTACAGTTTTTACATCGACATAAATCAACTATTGCCATTTTATGTTTCAGAGGAGTCCGGTTTTTGCCTTGTCTGGTCAAAGAAAGCCAGCACACTGGTTTTCGCCCAACGGTTCTCAATTACCCATGATGCTAATTACACTGAAAGTAGTATAAATTGAGCCAACGCCTCGCGTTCCTACAGTTAACCTAGGATACCCAGTGAGCGCCTTGTAAGTCAGCGACTGTGCACATCCTGATAGGGGTCCTCAATGTTCAACCAATTATAAGGAAGTCAGTTGTAGGAGTTGCTGAGCCGTATATAGATGGTTCCGATTGGACATATGGTACAATGGCTGATCTGAATCGCTCATACTGCTACAAGCCATGTTGCTAACACTGCCTGGGATGGCTTAATTATGATGTTTGATACTAATGACATCAAAATTATATATAATTGACGAAAATCCCTTAGGAATTGAAGTTTCTTGTTTATATAACAACACTGCTCCTTGATTATTTATAATTAAAATGAACGAACAAAATTACAAATCAGCCCACCAGAACGCTGTTTCCATGGCAGCACGCAAACAAAATGCTTTTCAAGCAAAAAAAGAAAAGACCCCGGGACTCATGTGACATTTTGCACCGTGATGAAATGACATCCGCGCACGACGCTGCAGCATCTGTTTACAATTCACATACACCCGTTTGCCAAAATGGCGTCTTTCATTACGAAAACACACCTTTATAATACTGACCCCTTGAATCTCACTTTTACACAGTAAAACTGGGTTTTATATTTTTCTTATTTCTGCTCGAAATTATAGATTGTGGGTACTCTCTAAAACCCCTTTAGTTGGGCGGATCTAACCAGTACCCACAATCTATATTTTGAGCAGAAATAAGAAACATATAAGAATTTTTCATTTTAAACTGTTTTTTTTTTTTTTTTGTTTGTTTGTTTGTTTTGTTTTGTTTTTTTTTTGTTTGTTGTTTTCGTTAAACTTTAAAATGTATTTCTATAGGCGTGTTTACATAATGAATATCTCTAGAATGAGTGAGTGTTTAGAGTTTTACGTCCCACCAAAAGCTAACATCATACGGAGACGGGACCTCGGTTTAAAGACTCAGCCGAAAGTCTGGAGAAGCCCGGGATCGATCCTGCGATCCCTGGTTTACAGACGAGTAGCGTAACCACTACACCACGGCGGCTTCTGAATATCTCAAGAACTAGCAATTTACAGATGAACGTTTTTAATATATTTTTTTCTTATTTCTGGTCCAAACATAGTGAGAAAGAGTACCCACATGCAAAGTTTTGAGTAGAGAAAAGGAAAAAATATATACCCACGTAAACACCATTTTTCTCTATATAAAGTGTGTTTTAGAGGGTTATTTATTACACGGACTTGTTTACAACAAGTTGGCTGCTTTCAAAAAGCATCCAATAGGTTTGGTCTTGTCAGTCTACAGTCTGATTTGAGCCAGCTGATATCATTATTCCACTTAATGCATTAAACTTTAAACGTTCCAAGGCGGTTCTTCTGTCGCGGTATATTTTTTTTATGGTTTGTCTGAAGTTTGGAGGCTTTCATGCGGACTGAGCAAATTATTTGTCTAAATCGCGACGGCAGTAAGGGCGAGGATTGTGGCCACGTAAAATCGATTTAAGCCCAGTGGAATTCGTTTCCGCTGACCGTTCCAAGGCGGTTCTTCTGTCGCGGTTTGTTTTTGTTATGGTTTGTCTTTGGATGTTTGTGTCGCTTATGTTATTTTATTTTGGATAGCCTATTGGCCATTTTTTGGGAAAGTAACTGTCCTTTTGGTTTTCCGCTGTTGGTGTTTCCATTATGGTATGTTGTTTCATGTTTGTGTGTCTTTCCCTTTGGTGTCTCTGATGGGAGCTGTGGGTTGATTGTAACGATTCCTGATCATTGCCTCCACTTCTATGTTTTGATACAAAACGTGTATATAAAATTTCGAAGTCTGTGACCCTGGTATCAGGAGGGGTAGGTAGTGATGAGTATTTTGTGGTAAATTGTTTAACGCCATGGCAAGTATAAACTAAATGTATCTTACATATGGTTTACACATGTATAGCACAAAACTTAACCAAACGAAAATGTAAACCGAATTTTTCAAAGGTCATAACTCTGTTAATATTTGTTGGACATTAATTGGCACATCTTCACATCTTAGCCTTACAACATAAACATTTTAGGCTTGATTGTATATATGAAAACTGTATAGTAGGAGTTATACGGAAACGAAAAAAATGTTTGCGAACGGACGGACGGACACCAACCCCATAACTTAATACGACCGTTTTTTGTGTTTTTTTTTTTTTTTTTTTTTTTTTTGTTGTTGTTGTTTTTCAAACGGGTATATAAAAAGATTTTTCTTAAGTCATCAGGCCTTCTATAGGGCCTTGGTTATCTACTTCATGTGTTATTAACGTCCCTGTTAACACTGTATGTGTCTTTTTTGAGACATTGCTTCCAATCTGTCGCTCAATGAAACTAAATGGTTGAAATGCATGAACGGTCCGACTCGAGCCACTTTTCCTGGGCAGGCTTAGAACTTCTAGGCGATTATACACTACTCATGTGCGGCCGGTATCAGCTCTGCGTGGAAGCATCATGCAGCCCAATCTATTTCATCAATCCCCGATCAGACCTTGGGGCAATATATTGGACTGCATGAGCTGAAACCGACCGAATTTGAAGTATTGCTGAACCGCCTAGGAAGATCTAAGCCTGCCCAGACAAAGTGCTGCGAATCAGACTGTATCTTAAACCTCGGCAGTTTCTTTGAGCAAAAACCTGAAATTTGCAATCCTTTTTGTATATCTTTCTGGATCACAATTTAATTGTAAACGAAACTGATTAGTAAAACGTCAAGTATTGAGTATTGAACACCACTCTCGGCTTATCAGATACAATAGCTCCCATCGAATGCGCCAAAAAGTCTTTTAACACCTCAGTCTGTAACTGGCGGCAGGTCACTTAGTAGACATGAAGTTTTTGAACAGAAACTATTGCTATCTGTGCTGGGCTCAAGAACAATAAACGACCCATCAACGTTATGACTTTATTTCGCTCCCTAAATATTTTATATATTGGAAGCGTTAAAACCTTCGACCTTGGCACTGACGTTAATTCTAGTAGCAAAGACAAAAAATGTTTTCCACACCCAGCGATCTTTTTTTTATGTTTGGTTTTACGATCCTTTCAAGATTATTTCACTCACATCAAGCCGATCGTTAATTAGAGGTGAGCGAAAACTGGAGTACCCGATGAAAAACCTCCTGACTTTCCATTGCAGAACTTCTCATTATGTGACCTGAGCCATGCTCAAACCTACAGCGTTGAGAGACCTTGTGATTAAGAGTCAGCACTCTTATCCACCAGGCCACGGAGGCCCGTTACACCCAGCGATCTTTATAAATGAGGAATAAAGTTTCCTTTTAAAAGGAAGGCTTCCCCAGTTTGTAAAGTTGAAAATCCGCCATTTTTGCTCGCCCGCGAAAGTAATGGGGAGTTATTGCCATACCCCCAACGTCCGTCGTCGGCGTAAGCATCGGCGACCGCATTTGGTTGAAGTTTACCTGCAAGCAATCATTTGTGCTGTTGTACAAATTTATTTGCAAGTAAAGTTATCAAATGGTAAAAAAAATAAATAAAAAAAATAATAATAATAATATTTTTCACATTCTTTTTCACTCGATTTTTCAGGTTTTGGGGCTTGAAAAGTTAATCATTTCCCCTGTATTACCTCCCTTATAAGCATACATTTTGTCAAATGCATGTGCGCAGTCAACTAAAACGCATTTTCTTTTCTTCATATCCGAGAGCAGCAAAGGCTCTGGTAAGGCTGCGCGTACTCGAAGGCTCGCCCGAGTCAGTGCTGATCGCCTTTGTGAAAAAGACCCACGTCTTGACGTTGCATCGACGTGGTCGCTTTTACGGAAATTGTTTAAGTGTTAGCTGTCCGTCTCAAACCATTGAGGCAGGACAATGTACGTAGAAACATATTCACGGACCCGGCGAGGAGCGAAACCGCAACGTCGATGTGCATCTAACTGTAATGGTTAAAAAAATCGGCATTTATGAAGAGCGATGGCTGAATGTGGCGAGCTGCTCACTCGCACAAGTTTTATGCTGGTGGAAAATTTGTCAGAAAAGACTGAACCATGTTAAGCTTTTAAATTACTCGTTTGACACGCAATTTGATTTGAGAGATGAACATGTTTTGTAAAATTGACCATGTTGGTAGGATATGAGGTCTCTTTCTGCCTGAGTTCGAGGCACGATCGTGACAAGTTCTGCAATGGTTTAAAACTGTCGTTCTCTTCACCCACCGCTTATAAAGGAGCGGTTAATAATGTTCCTAAATAAATGAAGAAAAAATGACATATCACTTTCATAGAGACCAACCTACAACAAGCACACTTGATTGATTTACTTCGGAAAAGTTGTTTTACACAATGCAAGTTAGACTATCTGCCTGTAACTGGACTCTGCAAAATATATTTTTACTGATTTCAACTGTCAAACTCCCTTCGTAAACTCGTCCTGGAAATTCTGAGTGACCATGAAAAGTTTGGGACTACGAGAGAAGTAAAGTGACAGAATTATATTTTGTAATCTATAGACATTTATTTTTTCTTTTTCTTTTTTACAAATCCTTAAGAAAAGAAAAGCATTACATCAACAAGTCCGTGTACTGAACAACGATGCTCTTGTTTTTAAGGTAACCGGGCACTAGAAGCACATTGAGGCTACCCCATATGTACTGAACAACCCTATAAACCCAACTTTATATAGAGAAAGTTGGGTGTACAGGGGTACATTATTTTCCTTTTTAGGGGGTTCAGAACCCCGAGCACCGACAATCTATATTTAGACTAGAAATAAAAAAGAATATTTTTTTTTTCACATCACGAAACACGCCTGCCTAGTTTTGACCCATAGACAGTGGGTAGTCGTAAGAATCGCGTCATCGAGGCAGTTCTTACCAGTACCCACAATCTATGCTGAGAGCAGATATATGAAAAAATCTGATTTTTGAAAGTTGATTTTTAATGACAGATTCTTTCTGTCATTCTTCGTCGTGCTGCATGTTTACAATTTTAACGTCCGAACTTCCGGCTTCCACTACTTTTGAAATATGACTCCGCGCAAATAGTCCGTTGTTTGTTGACTTTTCATGCTCGCTGTCTCAAAACTAATTTCTCATGGCATTATTTCCGCATTTTGATTACATGTTTTGTTTCATTTGTAATCAAAATACAAAAATGATCTTTCTTAAATTGCAAATAAAACGGGAAAAGTTAATTGAATATGCATAAGGAAAGTTCCCATTTTATACAGACGACCGCATAATGGGTCATTGGCGAATCTTGGAGGCGGCGTCTAACCACGGCCTTCACTGCGGGCTTCACTGTTGTCGAAAGTCAGCCCATTTATTTCCTAAATTAATTCCTATATTTCTAGCTGACGCCCCTTAATTTTGAACCGGGATTTCGAAAAGAAATCTTCGTCAGAAAAGTGATAATATTACATTCAGTACAAAATGGGTTATGATTAATTATATTTGTATCAATACGCCATTAAAGTACCTTTGTATATTTTTAGAAAAGAAAAAAAAAAAAAAAAAAAAAAAAACAATATGTATAGAGCTACAATCAGTGCACACCATTTAAGTATCTAGATAAACTTTGAAAAATAAAGAAAATAGACCGTATAATAAGCTGCATTTAACTTTTGATTATCGACCAAGCCGCTTTGTCTGGTCCTGACCCGCACACAACAGTTACAGGCCAGGTTAAGTTTTTACCCCTTCAACCCACGAGTTTCTCCAGTTCACTCTTCAGTCACTGAAAATGTATGCGTCCATTCTACACATGTAAATTGGGTGTCTAGTCAATAGTCGTCAATAGCATGTCAAACCATGTAGAACCGAATGCAGTGTATCATTATGAGCCATCTCACCAGGTTCTACACTGTTTGCATCTGTAGGTATCTGTACTTGGCTATAAAGGGCTGAAAGGGTACAGACTCATAACAATTACATGACCTAATTAAATGCGAAGTACGTGACGCTAGAAACTTCACCGTACGGTAGCAAGCCAGCAATAATAAACTCCTAACAGTTATCACTGTCCAGTTCTGTTGTATAGGTCTAAATAACTGAATATGTAAGCACAATGTTGTGATAAATAATTAGTCACATGCCGCAAAACTTCAAACATCGCACAAAAAGTGGTTTCCTTTATTGTAGCGCACGACATAAGGCAGGTTCTTGACTAAGCCGCGAAACACATCTCAGTCAACAAGTGTAAGCTTTTACAAGAAAGTTGCGGCTATGCGTTGTCATAAAACTGGCAACTATCCCAGCAGGCACATGACGTAATTGTGACGTCACATCAACGTCGGTGCAACGTCATGACGTTGCATCGACGTTGATTTGACGTTGCCCTAGCGACGTGTACCTGCTTGGTAGTCATTTGCATGTTGTATTATCTATAATGTGCGAGTAAAATGAAGATGAAAGTGTTTCACAGCCGATTCTCCTCAGTTTTGTGAACCAAACTAAAAATCAGCACTCCAGCGCCATTGTCCTTATCACTTAAGAAAGTAAATCTGAATTGCACGACCAGCAGAAAAGCGACCGACTGAAGTCGGTTGATTTTCTAAGAGTGCCCTAAAATCACCGTGTCATTCTGTCAGTCTGTCTGTCCGTCCGTAACCCGTTTGTGAAAATTGGTGATAGTGACTTAACCGCTTGGAATATTTAAACAATTTTTGTCATACTGAAAGATATCAATGAGATCTAACCAATGAACTTGCGAAATATTACATTCCATTTAGTATAGCCTCGCCGAGGCGAAAAATGTGAAAATTTTCGAACTGCTTCTCCTCGGAAACCGTTGGGCCGATTGAAGTCAAATTTCATATGAAGCCTCTATGGGATGGGGGAAACCAAAATTTGCTCATGGGGTCCAGGTCACATGACCAAAATGGTCGCCAAGCCATATATGGTTTGTCTGTCTGTCCGTCCGTAACCCGTTTGTGAAAATTGGTGATAGTGACTTAACCGCTTGGAATATTTAAACAATTTTTGGTATACTGATAGATATCGGTGAGATCTAACCAATGAACTTGCGAAGTATTACATTCCATTTAGTATAGCCTCGCCGAGGCGAAAAATGTGAAAATTTTCGAACTGCTTCTCCTCGGAAACCGTTGGGCCGATTGAAGTCAAATTTCATATGGGGCCTCTATGGGATTGGGGAAACCAAAATGTGCTCATGGGGTCCAGTTCGCATGACCAAAATGGCCGCCAAGCCATATATGGTAAAAACCCTTCAAAAATAGTCTTCTCCAGAACCACTGGGCAGATTTCCACGAAACTTGATAAATAGCATCTGGGACGTAGGTCCATCATAAATTGCTCAAATAGTGACCCTGGGTTGACCTTGACCTTCTTTGTGCTTAGGTCAAACTTTGACACATATGCTTTTGTATTGGAAAAGTGAGAATGCATTTTATCCTGCAAACCATTCAAAATACAGTACTAAAGTATAAGATATATTTTTGCTCCTTACGATAAGGCGCATGCGCATTTATTGGGGGAGCCGTTTTAGGTCCAGGTCACATGACCAAAATGGCCGCCATACCCATATATGGTAACACTCATAAAGCTAAAAGCATCCGGCGGGTCGTGCACTTCAGCTGAAGCACTGGTTTTTCACAGAATCTGTCATTTCAGTGCCTTTTGGCGCTTTGATTTAAATCAAGTTTCTTTGTCATTACATTTCTACTTCCGGTTCTGGACCGCGTTGCTCCACTTCCGTTGTTCGTACGCTGCATAAAATAGTCCAAATGAACTCTTGAAAATTAATTTTGCAGGCCGGCCCCGCAAGGAAACGTCTTTCAAAACATTTCAGTTTTCGAGACTTTATACGGATTGAATATAAATTGGCACAGAAAGACGAATTCTGAAAAGAAAACAGTACTCTGGAACTATTTTCCTACGCGCTTTTCGGTGATATTTATGTTTTACTCTTTCATCCCTGAGTTTCTAAACAGGACTCTTCTCGCTTTATGAGTGAGATTTAGTTTTACGTCCCACCAACAGCTAAGGTCATGCGGAGACGGGACCTCGGTTTAAAGACTCATCCGAAAGTCTGGAGAAGCCCGGGATCGATCCTGCGACCCCTGGTTTACAAGGCGAGTAGCGTAACCACTGCACCACGGAGGCTTCTCTCTTCTCGCTTTAAATATATTCTTATAGAAAAGGATTTCTGATTAGTTCACTGACAGGATGACAAACAGTGTACATGTAGATTCTGGCGAGACGTTCTAGCTACGTGCCGTCTTATCAGGATCTACAAGGTTTGCATAGATACAGTGTATTTCTACCTCGGCGTCTGCACCGGTCTACAGGTTTAAAAGGGTTAGCTTATCATTGACCAACTTAACAACCCTTTACTGACCTACAATTTGCCTGCTTTCGAGAGCTCTAATATTACAAAACACGTGTTGTTTAAATCAAGTTCCGTACTTTAGCAAATAGTAAAGAAACCGATCAGACGCAACATTATGTGGCCTCTAATCTATCTTAACTGTTTCCAAATGTCACAGAATTGAAACAATTGACATTTATGGGTTAATGTTTTTAGGACCCCGTACAGGTGGGAATAAACGTATTTTAATTTGCCTTGGATGCGGTGTCTGACCAGAGTTATAATGTCTAAATCAAATGGTTTAAAAATGATCTTTTTTGTCAAGTTATTTTCCTTTTTATGTCCCGACGACCCAAGGAACATAGCTCCAAGCGGCTGCACAACCTATGTGCATCGTCGTATCAATGCGACGTTGATGCGATGTTGCTAAGACATCATGTGCCCGCTAGGTGATTGATTGATTGATTTAAGGTTTAACTTCCCCATCAACACTGTAAAGGTCATTTTGGAGACTTGCATCCAATTTTGTGGGACTTTTACCCGACATTGAGATGAAATGACTTCTCAAGCCCTGTCGCCCATTGAAACCAATAAGGTTTATTTGCTTGGACGGTCCGCCTCGCACCGCCGTTCCTGGACAGGCTTAGATCCTCTAAGCGGTTTATCAGTACTAGTGTGCGGGTCGGATTCAGCTCTGCGTGGAAGCATCATGCAGCCCATATATATTTCTTCAAGCCCCTATGGGCGGGGGTCTCCCGTTAGGAGAACTTCTCTGTAAGATTATTAGCAGATATGTACTGAGCTAATTTAGAAATTTATGGTTGGACCATGAAGAAATTGGTTGGCACGTTTATCTTTCTTTCTTCCGTACTTTCTTCGGGGTGTAGTTGAGTGAGGCAATGGCGATGTGTTTCTTATGTCACTGGGGAGTCCAGCTGATATTGACTTACAGTTGGGCAACACCTGCTGTCCTTGTAGCAGGTAACGGTAGAATGAGGGAGTGTTGATATTTCTTCTGTCCCTACACTTCCATTCATTTTCCTCTTTCTCCTCTGTCCCTCACTTTCATCTTCTCTACAACGGCCCTGCCCATCGGGGCTTGAAGAAATATATGGGCTGCATGATGCTTCCACGCAGAGCTGAAACCGACCCGCACACGAGTACTGGTAAACTGCTTAGAGGATCTAAGCCTACCCAGGCAAACCGGTGCGAGTCGGCCCGTCCATGCTTATGAACCCTATTGGTTTTATTGGGCGGCAGGGCTTGATATGTCATTTCATCTCAATGTCGGGTAAAAGTCCCACAAATTGGAAGCAACGTCTCCAAAATGACATTTACAGTGTCGACGGGGACGTTAAACCTCAAATCAAACAAAAAAAACCCAAACACATCATCTTCTATACTGTCTCTTCTATCTCTTTTCCCCTTTCTCTTGGAGAAGACAAAAATGATCCACTAGGGTTGCCCTGTCGTTAAACTCAAAACAATCGATGAATAATTTTTTCTTTGTCGAATTTTTTAACCCACTTAGACCTTGTCAAATCAGAACCAGACTCAGAATTGTCACTGGTGATACGTCAAATGTTATTAGGGCCCCGCACTGAAAGTGCGGGTGCCCTATAGTAATCACTCTGTCTGTCTGTCTGTCCGTCCGTCTGTCCGTCCACAAATTTCTGATAGCGCTGCCGGGGCCCTAGTCAGTTTCACTGACAGCTCTAGTTCATACACCAGGACCTGTGATATGGGAAGTTAGTCTCTATATTTGTTTCAACAAATGCTTGATCTACGACTAACATTGTTATATAATAATTATTCCTCATAAATCAACTTTCCTCAGTACTTTCAGTACTTTGATTTATCAGACAATTTTCATTTGGATGGCAAAATTCTGTATATATTTGAATAGGCGTGTTTTCGTAATGAACTGAAAATGCTAATTCATGATATTGTAGCACATAGATGTTTTATAATTATTCCAATGGAGAAGACCATAGTGTTAGTTTCGAGTCACAACAAACGCTTATTACGTCAAATACGGCAGTTAAGATAATTTCACCATCCTACCGGAAATAGGAAACTGGAATCAAGTATTCCTGCTTTTTACAATGACCTTCAAATATTGAAATTTAGCCATATATGCCTCCATCTTTTGAGACATTGGCAAATAGTGCAGACTGCAGACCCAGATCAGACGCCGCATCTGATCAAGGTCTAAACTGTTTGCTCAAAGTACATGCATTTTTGTAAATCTTACAACAAAAATGGCATCCCCTATGCTTAGAAATTGACCACTCCAGACTTATATAGGTGGAATATTTTTTGCCGGGCACCCCTATGGATTAATTATGAGGTTACGTCAAACGGACGAAAGTGAAAGTAGGTAACTTTTTTTTTCTTGGTTTGACTTCTTGGAAACGCTTTATAAATAGATATCAGGAAACGCTTTATAAATAGACATCGACGAGCGCGGCATATTCTTGTTCATTCCGAACGAGTTTTCACTTCGTAAATATGTGGAGAGCAGTCTTATCTGTAGGGCTTTCCTAGTTACGTCATAAGACGGTTAGAAATCAACTTGGGTATCACCAATCCAATCAAAAAATAATGTTCTTTGTCTTTCCAACATTTACATATACGTACGTATTATAAGAGCTACCAGCGTACCGAAAGATGTTCAGAATTTACAAATACATGTATGTTCCCATCTGTGTGAAGTAAACTTTGCAAGTTTTGTTTATTTGTATTGAACGGCCCAGTCAACACTGATTTGGGTCATGTTTGGGCCTGTCAGTGTACCTATCCACGCTTTTCCTGAGCAAGGCTTATCCGTAAGCGGTTTACCAGTTCAGTGCACATTCTGTCGCCAAAAACTGACCCCTGCCCTTCCTGAATCAACGGAAGGGAGAGAATGACCATAGAAAAGATTTCATAATCTCCACGAAAGAATGTTGCCGACCCCGGTAGATATCGAAACCGAGTCTACCTTATCACCAGTCAGACTGCATCCGACTGAGCTACCGCAGCCAGCCACACTTTGTGAGTAGTAGTAGTTATGTTCTGTTGTTTTTCGTTTCCATAGCCCCATGGACTTACTCCAGAATGGCATTGCAAGACGTAAAATTTGCGAAAATGACTGCGGCTGTTATAAACTCCCCATAAGGGAAATAGATACGCCTTAAGGAGGTGGGGCTACTCCTGCAAAAGTAGTTTCTCCCACAATTGAATCAATGATCCCAAAGGACAAGAAAATATAATCTCCACTTTTATATATTAAAGCTCGGGTTTGCAGGGGTAAACATTAATTTCCGTATTCATGCTCTGAGACACTAGATTGTGGGTACTCGATAGAATCGCCTCGTCGAGGCGTTTCTGTCGACTCCCCGCAATTTATGTTTTATGCAAAAAGGCAAAGATTCCATTTTTTTCTTTTTTAAAATTTAATTTCTTTTTCTTTTGCCAAAAAAAAATGACAATGTATTTGTATAGGTGTGTAAATACGGTAAAAATGGTAGACTAACTGCCACACCTGCCAGGTGTATCCATTTCCCTTAAGATATTTATTGTTCGAGTTGAAACGCTTGCTTTTCGGTCTGTTTCGCTATTCAGACAGGCTGTTTCCTGTAATTGCAGTTAAGTATTGCATCATTGTTAAAACTGATTGGTTGATCGTGTCACGTGCCCCTCCATGGAACAGTTACAATCTGGTCATTATACCCGGTTTGCCCGCCTCATGGCGACTGAGGAGCAAATTCTTTCCTTTAAGAGTAGACCCCTTTTTCAGTGGGGCTGAGCCTATAGAAAAGTGAACAGGAAGTCCCGAAAGTTGTCTCCCTCCAGGTTTTCCCATTTCCCTTAATAGCTTTGGAAAGATCCATTTCCAAAGACAGGGTTTTAACGTTTGCCTTGTTGTGGTAAGCTATACATGTACATAAAAGCTTGTACTTTAAGCAGTTAACGTACGACCAGATCAGACGCCACGCTCTGCATCCCGAAAACAGGCCTATATAATTTTGACCCCTCCAACCCCACTTTTATATAGTAGAACTGGGGTTTGCAGGGGTTACCATTATTTTTCTTATTTCTGCTCTAAAATATAGATTGTGGGTACTCGTTTGAACCGCCTCGATGAGGCGGTTCTAACGAGTGCCAACAATCTATATTTGGAGCAGAAATAAGAAAAATATTACAATTTTTCATCATAAAATTTACATTTTTTTAGGCGATATAGGTGGCAATGTATTTGTATAGGCGTGTTTGCGTAATGGTGACGTCTCATCACGGAAACATGCTTTATAATTTTGACCCCACCGAACCCTACTTTTGTTATACTTTATTAAAATGAGGTTTACATGGGTAACCCTTATTTTTCTTATTTGTGCCCGAAACGCCTCGATAAGGCGGTTCTAACAAGTGTGTGTGTGTGTGTGTGTGAATTCGGGTTTAACGTCGCTTTCAACAATTTTTCAGTCATATCACGACGGTGTCTGGTTGCGACAGGGAGCTCAATGCTCACGTTTATAGTGCTGCCTCGGTTCTAACAAGTACCTACAATCTATATTTTGAGCAGAAATAAGAATTATGTTGCAATTTTTCATCTTAAAATTTAAGTTTTTTCGGCGGTAAAGTTTGCAATGTATTTGTATAGGCGCGTTTTCGTAATGTGATCTTCGTCTACACCGTTTGCCAATGTCATTAATCTTAGACTACATTCCGTAGAGCATTGCTATGGAGTTGTCCAGAATAAAACGACCCCGCCCATCGGGACTTGAAGAAATAGATGGGGTGCATGGTGCTTCCAAGCAGAGCTGAAACCGACCCACACGAGTACTGATAAACCACTTAGAGGATCTAAGCCTGCCCAGGGAGAGCGTTGCGAGTCGGGCCGTCCATGCCTATAAACCCTATCGGTTTCATTGGGCGACAGGGCTTGAGATGTCATTTCATCTCAATGTCGGGTAAAAGTTCCATAAAATTGGAAGCAACGTCTCCAAAATGACCTATTCAGTGTTGACGGGGACGTTAAACCCCAACTAAACAAAATCAAACTGTCCAGAATAATACCAAAGTAGAGAAAGATGGAGTCAGCTGGGGTATACGGTATCGGGCTTTGGGTACTCATTTATTTGTGAAATTGATCCAGGATTTAGCGACATTTCATTATAAATCTGCAATACAGTGATTGTATGTGTTGGTCGGCCGCTTTAAGAGCGAACATTTTGTTTCTTTGAATTAAGCTATGTTTGCTTTTGTTTGATTTGAGGTTTAACGTCCCCGTCAACACTGTATAGGTAATTTTGGAGACGTTGTTTCCAATTGTGTGGGACTTTTACCTGACGTTGAGGTGACATGACATCTCCAAGCCCTGTCGCCAAATGAAACAAATAGGGTGTATAAGCATGAACGGTCCGACTCGCACCGCTTTATCTGGGCAGGCTTAGATCCTCTAGGTGGTTTACCAGTTCTGGTTTGCGGTCGGTTTCAGCTCGGCGTGGAAGCATCATGCAGCCCATTTATGTCTTCAAGCCCCAATGGGCGGGGCCAGAAATATAGGCTTTACGTCCCCGTCAACATAATATGTCATTTCGGAGACGTTGGTTCCAATTCTGTAGGACTTTTACTCGACATTGAGATGAAATGACTTCTCAAGCCCTACCGTCCAAAAAAAATGGGTTTATATGCGGGGCGGTCGCACCACTTTTCCTGGGCAGGCTTAGGCCTTCTAAGCGGCTTACCAGTACTCATGTGTGGTCAGTTTCAGCATGGAAGCATTTTGCAGCCCAGTCTATTTCTCCAAGTCCATAAAGGAAAATAAGGAAAATATTGTACACCCTTTTCATCACGAAAACACGCCTTCATAATTCTGACCCCCTTGAACCCCACGTTTATACAGTAAAACTGGGGTTTACAGGGGTAACCATTATTTTTCTTATTTTTGCTCTAAAACATAGATTGGTGGTACTCGATCGAACTCGTCTCCCAGTTCTTACAATCTACGTTTAGAGCAGAAATACGGAAAGTATCAGACTTTTTTATCTGAACATTTTCACTTTTTGGTGGCAAAATTTTCAGTATATTTGATTAGGCATGTTTTTGTATTTTGACCTTTCTATTCTCTTTAACAGGTTGGGTTTACACGGGCGAACATTACACGGAATTGTGAGCCTGCCATTGTGAAGAAGACCAATTTGGCGAAAAGCGCCATTTGCAGGGGCATGCGTTATAAGACTTGTATTACTTGTTCCGAAATAACCGTTGGTATATGCTATCTCATCACGACATCACGCCTATATAATTTTGACCCATTTATATAGTAAAACTAGGGTTTACAGGGGTAATTCTTATTTTTCTTATTTCTGCTCTAAAATATAGATTGTGGGTACTCGTTAGAACCGCCTCGATGAGGCGGTTCTAACGTGTACCCACAGTCTAAATTTTCAGCAGAAATAAGAAAAATATCACAAGTTTTTTTCTTAAAAATTTTCGTTTTCTTGGGGGTAAAGTTTAGAATGTATTTGTACAGGCGTGTTTTCGTAATTTGTCCTCATTTGAAGCTTCAGCTACGAAACGGCTTCCATATCAGTAAAAAGACTTCAATGTACATGTACTACAGATATAGGGTAACCCATAAATGGGATATAGGCAAGCAGTACAGACCAGGATCAGACGCCGGGTCTGATCAGGATCCACACATTTTGCTTGCAGGGTTTTCCGTCAACAGTAGAATGAAAACGACAAAGAAGCAAAGAGTCCAGACACCCCTTAAATGACAAATGCACATGCCCAACGGGTCCACGTGCATTTTGTTTGTTTGATTTGAGGTTTAACGTCCCCGTCAACACTGTATAGGTCCTTTTGGAGACGTTGCTTCCAATTTTTTGGGACTTTTACACGACATTGAGATGAAATGACATCTCAAGCCTTGCCATCTAATGCAACCAATAGGGTTTAAGCATGGACGGTCCGACTCGCACCGCTTTGCCTGGGCAGGCTTAGATCCTCTAAGCGGTTTACCAGTTCTTGTGTGCGTTCGGTTTCAGCTCTACGTGGAAGCAACATGCAACGCAGCTATTTCTTCAAGCCCCGATGGGAGGGGGCTTTGGTCCACCGGCATACAATGGGTTAACTGACGGGAATAGTCGCAGCGAGTACTGAGACCTTGTGGTAGTTTCAGGCAAGAGGTACACGTGTATTTGAAGAAAACCAACCAATATTATAATGTTATTAATCAAGTAATTTCGTACTGGCCCAGTTACAGGTCCGAGGTCTGCTGTATTGGCACGAGGCGTGTGCGTTCGGTTTCAGCTCTACGTGGAAGCAACATGCAACGCAGCTATTTCTTCAAGCCCCGATGGGAGGGGGCTTTGGTCCACCGGCATACAATGGGTTAACTGACGGGAATAGTCGCAGCGAGTACTGAGACCTTGTGGTAGTTTCAGGCAAGAGGTACACGTGTATTTGAAGAAAACCAACCAATATTATAATGTTATTAATCAAGTAATTTCGTATTGGCAAAACGAAATTACTTGATTAATGACAATTTTATTAATTGACGCAATTAAGAACATGATTTATGATTTTTGAATATTGGTTGACCTTGTGTAATATAGGATAATCAATTAATAATCACATGTATTAGCTCACTTGCAAAATGCGGCTGCTTCCTGCAATTGTTTCTCGAGTGCGTGACAAAACATGTAACTTCCTAGCCTATGCACGCAAGCATCTTCTACGTGCCGGGGGCTTGTTAGATTCATCAGTCATTATTATTGCCATTCACACACATATATGTTCGGTGTGTTTAGAATTGGCATTTCTCGCAGATACCTTTACATTTGGAATGGCCTACCAGATCAAACCCATCATGTAAACAAGTACCCCATAAACCCCACTCTATATTGAGAAAACTGGGGTATACGGGGTATACATTATTTTTCTTATTTATGCTCCAAGTCATAGGTTGTGGGTACTCGTTAGAATCGCCTCAAGGAGGCGGTTCTAACGAGCACCCATAACCTATGTTTTGAGCATTTATAAGAAAAATATCACGGATTTTGTTCAGAAGAGTAGCTATTTTGGAGATGTGAAAAATGCACTATTTCGCACGGGTGTGTTATCGGAATGCTTACCTCTGCCGATCCTGTAGCTCTGGTGACAGCTAGGGCAGAATGTAACTGGACAAAGAACTTGCTGATGCTGATGAAAGAGCATAATTTCCGGGTATGGAAGCTTTGTGAGACGGAGCTTCACCCCTTTACGTGCTACATTGAAAAATGAAGAAAATTAATTATCAAAAAAAAAAAAAAAAAGAAAAAAAAAAAAAAAAGCCCAATATGGCCCTAAATCGCTCACCTGTGTACAAGAAAATTAGTAGCGATGTTTAGAAAAAGAGAAACTGTGAAGAAAGGAAAGACATGTTATTTACCAGGTTGACATAAATATCCTCACAGATACAGGGTTGACAATATAGCTGTGCATTTATTGGACCAGTTGAACTAGTTTAATATATTTTAATATCTCCCCAAGCAAGTGCGCCCCTGAGCGGGGCCATTTATTACATGTGCAAGGGCTATAATTGGAACAATCTTGGAAGAGGTCCACTAGATGAAGCTTTATACAATATATTGTTTGTTTGTTTGATTTGAGGTTTAACGTCCCCGTCAACACCGTAAATGTCATTTTGGATACGTTGCTTCCAATTTTGTGGGACTTTTACCCGACATGAGATGAAATGACATCTCAAGCCCTGTCGCCCCATGAAACCAATAGGGTTCATAAGCTTACACGGTCCGCCTCGCACCAAGGTTCCTGGACAGGCTTAGATCCTCTAAGCGGTTTACCAGTACTAGTGTGCGGGCCAGATTCAGCTCTGCGTGGAAGCATCATGCAGCCCATATATGTCTTCAAGCCCCTATCTTTCATACGTATCTCAAATACTGATATTTCTTTATGAAAACTGTCATTTTTCCTATCTCTATTCCAAACATAGATTCGGCATCCGCCCATTGGGGCTTGAAGAAATAAAATGGGCTGCATGATGCTTCCACGCAGAACTGAATCCGACCGCACACTGCTTACAGGATCTAAGCCTGCCCAGGCAAAGCTGTGCGAGTCGGGCCATCCATCTTTATAAACCCTATTGGTTTCTTGGACGACAGGGCTTGAGAAGTCATTTTATCTCACTATTGGGTAAAAGTCCCACAAAATTGAAAACAACGTCTCCAAAATGACCTATATAGTGTTAACGGGAACGTTAAACGTCAAATCAAACAAAACAAACATAGATTATAGGTGCTCGTTAGAACAGCTTCAACAAGGCGGTATTCATTACGATAACCCACCCGTGCGACATAGTGCATTTTTTTCACACCTCCAAAAAGGTTACTTTTCTGATGATAAGCCGTAATATTTTTCTTTTTTATACTGCAAACCTATGTTGCGGGTGCTCGTTAGAACCGTTTCGTTGTGGCGGTTCTAACGAGTACTGTTATGCATAAGAATTTATTTTTCTGATTTCCACTTTCACCCCACTGTGACCTAATAGTGCTATAAATATCTTGTTAATCTTTTTATAGAAGATTCTAGAAAACTGAGTCACAGATTAATTTCTGTTTTGTAAACAACATGTTTACAAGGAAAAGTACTTCAGAACCTTCCAGAAAGTTCAGGTTTGCATTATTTTTAGAAGATTACCTCATCTTATTCCACAACCCTGTGGAACATTCTAGAGAAATCTTAGGGTCTATAAAAGAGCATGATTTTTCTCATTGAGTCAGACTTTGGAGTTTGATGTGTGGGCATTTAAGAAAAGTTATTTCTAAATTCTGTGTTTGATTGTTAAAGGATATTACTTTTCATTTTGGACTGTGAATTCTGTGGGATCAAGGAAAATAGATTCATTCAGGATATTTCATAACAGAGCTAAGTACATTTAATTTTCTTACTTCTACAGGTTAAAGTTAACTTGTAAATAAATTTTGTTAAATTTTTCCAAAAGGCTTGTTTGCTTTTTCTTTCTGCTACGCCTGGCTCGTAACAGAAATTGGGGGCTCGTCCGGGATAAAACCATTTGAGCATTTTTAAACCGACATTTCATGTGACGGCAGGTAATTGTCATTTCTTATCAAATAGATTTGGCAGTTGCTTCACAAGATTGGTATTTCCCTATAGGCATATAGGGGATTGTCATTTCATGTGAACTGGCATTTCAGGTGAAATAGTACTTGTCATTTCATGTGAAATTTTTTTTGGGCTTGTCATTTCAAAAAAAAAAAAAAAAAAAAACTTTGTCAAATTAACCTCAATCTATATTTCCATAAACACTTTATAAAACAAACAAAAAGCAAACATGTCGTTTGATTTGAGAAGCTTTTTGGCTCAGCCTACTCAGGAGTTGTTTAATCTGGCCAAAAGGACAGATTTGCTAGAAATTGCTTCCCATTATGGGGTCACTGCTGTCAAAACAAGCATGAAGAAGCATGAAATTAAGAATATTTTGGTACAGTTTTTTGTTGATGAAGAACTTTTCGATCCATCTGCTTTGTCTCTCATTATGGTTTCACATACTGAATTACAAATGAGACAGATTGAAATAGGAAGGCAAAATGAATTAGAGAAGTTAAGATTAGAAATGGAAGAAAGAGAGAAGGAAAAAGAAAGAGAAATGCAGAGACAAATGCAGATGGAAAGATTAGAAATGGAAGAACGAATTCGAAAAGAAAAATTAGAACAGGAAGAAAAACAAAGAGAAATGGAGGAACGCCTTCAGAAAGAAAAATTAGAAAAAGAAGAGCGACTTGAAATAGAAAGGGAAAAATGGCAATTTCAATTAAAGATGAAGGAAATGGAACTCCAGGGTCAAGATAGGGTGAAACCTACCCCTGTTTTTGACTCTGGTAGTTACTTTGATGCCACAAAACACATCAGATTAGTTCCGCCATTTCAGGAAAAAGAGGTAGATAAGTATTTTTTGCATTTTGAAAAAGTTGCAGAAAATTTAAAATGGCCAAAAGAGCACTGGACCTTACTTTTGCAAAGCGTTGTTGTTGGAAAGGCTCGAGACATTTACACTCAGCTAACTGTCGAGCAAAGCTCAGACTATGATCTGGTTAAGGAGCTTATTCTTAAAGCATATGAGTTGGTCCCTGAGGCTTACAGGCAGAAATTTAGGAACTGTAAAAAAGAAATGTCCCAGACCCATGTAGAATTTGCTCGAACCAAAGAACAGCTTTTTGATAGGTGGTGTTCTTCTAAAAAAGTAGGCTCTGATCATGACAGACTTAGACAGCTTGTCCTTGTTGAAGAGTTCAAACGGTGTATAAATTCAGACATTAAATCTTTTCTCGATGAGAGACAGGTTGAAACTTTGGAGGAAGCTTCTCGTTTGGCAGATGATTATGCTTTGACTCATAAAGTCTCATTTGTGAACAGGCCTTATCCTCGAAAACCTTATAAAACACAGACAGGTCCAAGATTCTATCCCAGTAATCCTTCTGGTAGTTATAGCCATACATCTAGTACTATGCCCAAACTTTCTGGTGAAAATAAAAGCCAGAATCCTTCCAAACCTTCTGGTGAAAACAGAAGTCAGAATTTTTCCAAACCTTCTGGTGAAAACAAAGACCAGAATCCTTTATCTCAATCTCAAGTATTTTGTTATTATTGTAAAAATACAGGTCATTTGATCTCTGAGTGTTTAAAATTAAAGCGAAGGAAAGAAAGAAAAAGACAAGAGGAACTTAAGCCTACAGGCTTGACTTCTATAAGGCCAAAACCACAGTCTTGTGCAAGGGAGGAAACTCATTCTGATATCAAAGTATCTGAGACTGATTCAGTTATGGAGATTTATGAACCATTCTTATCAGATGGTTTTGTGTCACTAAATGGTGACAGTTATGCCCATCCTACCCCTATTAAAATCTTACGAGATACTGGAGCTTCTCAATCTCTTATTCTAGCAGATACTCTGCCTTTTTCCGAGAAGACTTCTTTGGGCCAAAGTGTCCTTATTCAGGGTGTGGAATGTGGATTTGTTAATGTTCCGCTTCATAACGTTTATTTGTCATCAGACTTGGTATCCGGTTCAGTGGCTGTTGGTATTAGACCTTCTTTACCTTTTAAAGGTGTTCATTTGTTGCTAGGCAATGACTTAGCTGGAGATAAGGTTGTGGTAAATAAAAATCAAAAATGAGTTCCTTTAAGAGCAATGAAAACATTCATAAGAAAAAGATGGGTCATACTACGTAGTTTCGGCTAATAAAGCCTCATCAGTGACCCTTAAATGATCCGGCAAAGAAAGCCAGAGGAAACATACTGCAATTTTGCGAATTTCGAATAGGCAGTCGATTCGAAGACTGATATCAATCAAAATGGGGTCCAAATAATTAAAAACCTGTCTAGAATATGAGTCTAAACCAATAATTTATTTCTGATTTCTCAGAATATTCACGCTGATCTCAAAGGACCAAAAGTAAAATATAAACTGCACTATGGTTGATGTACGGGGAGACGTTTTACGGCCGCCACACGGCACAACACCAGCTGCAGTGAAGGCAAATAAAAATCAAAAATGAGTTCCTTTAAGAGCAATGAAAACATTCATAAGAAAAAGATGGGTCATACTAAACCCACTTTTGACTACTAATCCTTGCACTGATCAACCACCTGATCCCATTGAGCAGGAAATTCCTGATCTTTATCCATCTTGTGCAGTCACAAGGGCTATGGCACGTAAGGCCAAGCAAACTGATTGGAAACAGGATTTTGATTTAACTGATACCTTTTTGGGTCAGTCTTTTAATGACGAGATAACAAGGTCTCTGTCTTCAAGCCTGCCTGATAAGCAGACAGATTTTCATGAGAATAACTCATCTTTCGATCTAGGCCATGACAAAATGTCCGGGTCTCAACTAGCTATAGAACAGCACAAGGATCCTGAGATTTCGCCTTTGTTTGAAAGGGCCTTAGATGAGCAGGAAGTATCTCAGGTCCCAGTCTGTTATTATGTCAAAAATGACATTCTTATGAGAAAATGGCGTCCACCAGACGTCTCAGCAGAAGACGAGTGGACTGTCAACCATCAGATAGTGGTTCCACGGATTTACCGTCCCGAAATATTAAACTTGGCACATGAAACTCCTATGTCAGGACATTTAGGTGTAAATAAAACCTATCACAAGATTCTTAATCATTTTTACTGGCCTGGGTTAAAATCAGATGTTTCTCAGCATTGTAGGTCCTGTCATACATGCCAAATGGTAGGAAAACCCAATCAGACTATACCTAAAGCTCATTTGCAGCCTATACCTGCTTTTGATGAACCTTTCAGTCGAATAATTATAGACTGTGTGGGTCCCTTGCCCAGAACAAAGTCTGGTTGTGAATATCTATTGACTATTATGTGTGCTTCCACACGTTTTCCTGAAGCCATTCCTTTAAGAAATATCAAAACTAAGACAATCGTCAAGGCCTTAGTTAAGTTTTTCACATTTGTTGGGCTTCCTAAATCTATTCAGTCAGACCAAGGCTCAAATTTTATGTCTGGAATATTTCAACAAGTAATGCACGAACTTGGCATTGTACAGTATAAGTCATCAGCCTATCATCCTGAAAGTCAAGGCGCCCTTGAAAGATTCCATCAAACATTGAAAAACATGATAAGATCATATTGCTTTGACACAGAGAAGGATTGGGATGAAGGCATCCATCTCCTTTTATTTGCTGTTAGAGAATCTGTGCAAGAATCTCTTGGCTTCAGTCCATTTGAACTAGTATTTGGCCATACTGTTCGTGGTCCTTTGAAACTTCTCAAAGAGAAATTTCTCTCCAATGATGACACCTCCCTGAATTTACTTCAGTATGTGTCTGATTTCAAAACAAGACTTTCAAAAGCTTGTGAGGCTGCTCGGACCAATCTTCAGTCAGCCCAAAGGAAAATGAAACAGCTATATGACATAGGGACAAAAGAAAGAAATTTTAAACCAGGTGATAAAGTACTAGCTCTTTTGCCTATTCCAGGAAAATCGTTGCAGGCCAGGTATTATGGTCCATACACTGTAGACAAAAAGATCAGTGACGTAAATTATATAATAAACACTCCTGGGAGGCGCAAGCTAAAGCAGCTATGTCATATTAACATGCTTAAGGAATACATAGATAGGGACAATACATCTTTAACATCAGTCAATCTAGTTAGCTCTGTTCCACTTAATTCATGTGACAATGACTGTGAGGATATTAATTCAGTGAAGTCGGATCCCACATCATCAAAACTTCAGAATTCTGACATTCTACGGAATCTCGACCAGAAACTGTCACATCTAGAGCCAGATCAGCGGAATGAACTGAAACAGCTGATATTTGAATATGAACACTTATTTCCTGACATTCCAACACGGACAGACAAAATATTTCACGATGTGGACATAAATGGGTCTAAACCTGTAAAACAACACCCATACAGGATGAATCCTGTGAAACAAAAATATCTTAAAGAAGAAGTTCAGTATCTATTAGACAATGACTTTATTGAACCAAGCCAAAGTGAATGGAGTTCTCCTTGTATTCTAGTACCAAAACCTGATGGGACATATCGTATGTGTACAGATTTTAGGAAAGTTAATTCCTTAAGTAAAACAGATAGCTTTCCTATTCCAAGAATGGATGACTGCATTGATAACATCGGGAATGCCAAATACATAACGAAATTCGACCTTCTGAAAGGATTTTGGCAAATTCCACTCACAGATAGAGCAAAGGAGGTTTTGGCATTCACAACACCAGACGGATTATTTAACTATAAAGTCATGCCATTTGGAACGAAAAACTCTCCGGCAACATTTCAGCGCTTAATAAACATGGTAATTGCGGGGCTGGAAGGCTGCAGTGCTTATATCGATGATGCTATCATATACAACGACCAGTGGAATCAACATCTTGGGACTATTCGAGCATTCTTTGATAGACTGATTAATGCCAAATTGACAATCAATCTTGCTAAAAGTGAATTATGCCATGCAAGTTTGACATTTCTAGGTCATGTTGTAGGTCAAGGTCATGTGAAACCCATTGATGCTAAAGTTGAGGCTATCTCAAATTTTCCCGTTCCCACGTGCAAAAGACAGCTGATGCGATTTCTTGGTATGGCTGGTTATTACAGAAAGTTCTGTAATAATTTCTCTGTCATTGCTGAGCCTTTGACAAATTTGCTCAGCAAAAGAACAAAATTCCATTGGAATGCAATATGCCAAAATGCTTTTGATAAACTTAAAGCCATACTCAAGAGTGAACCAGTTCTCTTAGCACCAAACTTTGAAAAGGAGTTTAAGCTAGCTGTAGATGCTAGTGATGTAGGTGCAGGTAGTGTTTTGTTGCAGGAAGATGAAAATGGTGTGGATCATCCAGTTTGCTACTTTTCCAGAAAGTTTAATAAGCATCAGAGAAATTTCTCTACCATAGAGAAAGAGTGCTTGTCTCTGATTCTTGCTCTGCAACATTTCGAAGTTTATCTTACCCCTACTACTGCACCGATTGTTGGTTTCAGTGATCACAATCCACTGACTTTCATACATAAAATGAAAAACAAAAATCAGCGGTTGCTCAGGTGGAGTCTTATGCTACAAGAGTATAATTTAGACATAAGACATATCAGAGGGAGAGATAACATTATCCCTGATGCCCTTTCAAGAGCTTGAGCAGTGTCAGGAGTTGTGTTTTTCTTTCCTACTAAAGTGGATTGTAGATACATGTAATTTTATATGCTATGCTCAATATTTTATTATTCTTAAAGCAAAGACAGCTTTATTACATAAATCTTTCTTTTCCTCGAAGAGGGGGAGTGTTATGCATAAGAATTTATTTTTCTGATTCCCACTTTCACCCCACTGTGACCTAATAGTGCTATAAATATCTTGTTAATCTTTTTATAGAAGATTCTAGAAAACTGAGTCACAGATTAATTTCTTTTTTGTAAACAACATGTTTACAAGGAAAAGTACTTCAGAACCTTCCAGAAAGTTCAGGTTTGCATTATTTTTAGAAGATTACCTCATCTTATTCCACAACCCTGTGGAACATTCTAGAGAAATCTTAGGGTCTATAAAAGAGCATGATTTTTCTCATTGAGTCAGACTTTGGAGTTTGATGTTTGGGCATTTAAGAAAAGTTATTTCTAAATTCTGTGTTTGATTATTAAAGGATATTACTTTTCATTTTGGACTGTGAATTCTGTGGGATCAAGGAAAATAGATTCATTCAGGATATTTCATAACAGAGCTAAGTACATTTAATTTTCTTACTTCTACAGGTTAAAGTTAACTTGTAAATAAATTTTGTTAAATTTTTCCAAAAGGCTTGTTTGCTTTTTCTTTCTGCTACGCCTGGCTCGTAACAGTACCCACAACCCATGTCTTGGAGCAGAAATAAGAAACATAATGCTTACCCATGTAACCCCCATTTTTTGTTCTATATAAAGTGGGGTTTAGAGGGGTGTTCGTTAAACTGACTTGTTAACATGATGAACGAGTAGCACAATCTATGTTTTGGAGCACAAATAGGAAGGCTAATGTGTACCCCCATAAACTCCAAGTTTCTATACATAAAGTGGGGGTTACAGGTGTGTTCATAACATGGACTTGTCTCTCGATTCCCGATCATTGTCTTCACTTCTGTTTTGTTAACTGATGAATCCCTAGCCGGGAGGTCTAGGGCATGTTACACTAACGTTGTCATCCACATTTGTTCTTGCTATCGTTTACGAGTCACCATTTGTGTATATTAAGCTAATGATGCCTATTGGCCATTTTGTGGGAAAGTAACTGTCCTTTTGGCTTTCCGCTGTTGGTGTTTCTGTTGGGGTCTGTTGCTTCATGTTTATGTTTCTTTCCCTTTGGTGTCTCTGATGGGAGCTGTGGGTTAATTGCATCGATTCCTGATCATTGTCTCCACTTCTATTTTTCAGACAAACTAAGTGATCAAGAATTGTCTCCGGATTTTTAAAAATCTTCAAACCACAAATAAAGAAACCTCGCTCAAAGGTGTGCTTATATCAAAAGGGTGACTATGAAATTATAAGGAAGGATGCGCTAAAATTTGCAAAGGAGAAATACTTTAATGGTCATGCATTCAGACGCTTGGCCTGTCCAGGAGAGCTTTGACTTGATAAAGTCTTTCATTCAGGCTTCGTCCGAAAAGCATATCCCCGCCAAAACTAGCAGGTCTATTTCTTCAATTCCTTGGATCACACCAGAAATAAGATGAAAGCTTCGGAGAAGAAATAAGATTCATGCTAAGGCAACAAAGATGGGAAGTGGTAAACTCCGGGCAAAAATTGAAAACTTTATCAAATTGAAGACGGTTAAAGAAGGTCTGCTCACGACGGGGGTCCAACGATGACCATTCCTGACCATCGATCATTTCTCAAACACTACTGTTCCACCATCGCCTGCAGGGCCGTCGGGCAGCCGTCCTCTGAACCTTCTCAACCTGTTGAATCTGAGTTTTAACATGGGGTGCCAAACAGGTGCCCGTGATGCATACTCGAATCGAGGTTGAACCAATGTTTTGAATGCAACATCCTTTGTCTGCATTGGAGCAAAAGCCAAATTGCGTCTAAGAAATCCCAATGTCCCAGTTGCCTTGGATGAAATCTCAGATATATGTAGACCCTAATGTAGATTATCAGTAATGGTGATGCCAAGAGATTTTGCGGATTGGACATTCTCCAATGTATGCTGATGTAGTGAGTAGTCGAATTAGAATACCCTTCCCGATTCGATTATTTCGACAGCTGAAGGTGCTGAGGATTGTGTAGCTAAGTTTACCTCTTTGTTTGGAGCTATGGACTAACTTGCCATATCACAGGTCCTGGTGTATGAATATCATTTGACGTGTCACCAGTAGCAGTTCTGATTCTGATTCTGAAGGAGAGTTTATATTCTACTTTTGACACATATTTCATCCAGATAGGTGAGTGTTTAATAGACTAACTTTATTCGATTGTCAATATTTACTCCACGAATTTACTTCCGGATCCCAGCCATTGTTGTTGTTGTTGTTGTAGGTAGAGTTCCTCCGCTGACTTTTCGAAGAACCGTCGCAAGACGTGGGTGGGGGATTTTAAGATTTTAAGTAGTGCACTGGTGGTTTTATTTACATGTGATTTCTTATATTTGAATATATACATAGCCTGCCTGCTTTTCAACTATTTATTCAGAATGCTGTTGACCTCTCAATGTTGTTAGTCTCCTTGCGTGGATTTTGAAGATATACTCTCTGGTCTGTAGTTCTAGTAGACCCCACGTTTTACTATCAATTTTCTCTTTGTCTAGAACTGCAGAAGCATCCAATGTTAACTGCGTCAAATACTCCGGTTTCTGGATATGTGAAACTGTAAAATGTTGGAGGGCTGGACTTTTCAGGAGATTTTCTACATATGTCAGTCTATAAGATTGAAGGTAAGAGCATTCACTGATGAAATGCTGTCTAGTTTCTGGCGCTGTTAAGCATAGGCGGCATGTCGCATCAACTTTAAACTGATTAAAGGCTGCCCTGTTTCCTTGTAGGATATAAGTACCAGTTAAAAGTTTACATTTAATTTGTGCTCACCTGCCGTCATATAAACTACTTCTGACTGTAGACCAGACATGGTGACATTTTCCCACTTTCAGAGAGTCAATGTTCACATATTTTAGAGAGGATTTGTTTTGCATGTCAGACTTCCAGGAGGCTTCAATGGCACTGTGTACAGTTTTGTCCAAGAGTTTTATCCACTCATTTTTCGACGGTGGTTCATTAAGTAGATGAAATGTGAGGGGAGGTCGTATGACTTTAAGATTTGCCTGATACTTGTGAACCAGCTTTTATCATTCTCTTCTTCCATTACTGTCTGCCTCAGACCTATGTCACTTTCGATCGAGCCTTTATGCTTGGTCATGTTAATGAATGTGGTGAGGGCATTCTTGTGTATGACTGCTTCTAGTGGTAAGATGCCCAGTAAGGACAAGCTAATTGCGTTGGAGTTTTTTATCTGGAAGCCCCTGGATTTGTTTTAAACACTGTCTTTGAAATCTTTCTAGGTTTTCTATATCCCTTCTTTTCAATAATAGCGCCTCGAGCCCGTAACGCAGCCTCGGAACCACAAAAGTTGCCCAAATATACCCATTTTGGGAAGGTTTCAGGCCCGTCCCCCCATGGAACCCGGCACCCATTAAGGAATAGGCAGTTTTTCTTCCCATACTAAGTTTTCCCTCTATATCCGCCTTTCCCGAAACATTGCGCACTATACCGAGGTGTGTAGCACTATTACTATTGTTTATTTTCTCATTATACATGTATATTTCTACGTCTGTTGTTTGTTTATTCTTGCCAGAATATTTGAGGATATGGCTTTTTAAAGGTTTCACAAAGTATCGTTCCTTGGCAGCATTGTCTTCTACATCCCAGACCATCACCTGTGCCTCTACTTTACAATTAGTCAATAGGGCTAGGTCATCTGCAGCAGTAATATGGGGAATACTGATTGATCCTATCTTTACACCTGTATATCTTTGTTCTAAATGGAGGAGCAATGGATTATTATACCTCAAATAATGGGAGGTTGACAGCACCCCACCTTGTCGGACCCCTTGGTTTATATTGATGGGTTATGATAAGTTTCCTGCCCATTTCACTCTTGAAGAACAATCTGAGTACAGGTCTTTTATGAGGAGCCAGTTGTCTCCAGTGACACCGTCCAGATATAACCTCCTCAGGAGTGAGTTGTGATCAACAACGCCGAACGCCTTTTGGGTATCCAGGGTAGTAAGCCAGAGCTCCTGTCTGTTGCTCTCTGCCTCCAGCAGACACTCCGTCAGAATGACTGCTGCATTCAGAGAGGAACAGCCCTGAGTAAAGCCTCGCTGAAGTCTTGACTGGGTATCATGAAAAATATCATTATGCCTTTTGTTTAAAATATGCTCCAGCACCTTCAATAGTACTGGTGTCACTGTTATCCCTCTATAGTTCCCCGGGTTATTGACCTCCCCCTTCTTAAAAAATGGAGTCAGAGTACCCTCTTTCAAGACTGCAGAGACTCTTTTAGTACTAATCATATAATTCAAAAAAAGCCGCAAGGAATCCTGTCATCCTGTGCCCCCCCCCCCCCCCCCCGAGTTAAAAGTGCTCGCTAGTTAAACCCATTACGTCCATTGCTTTGTTGTTTTTCAACTTCTTTAAGGCTGCAACAACCTCTTCTATCTCAATATGCTTGATTGGACTGTTCTGATTTTCACAGAGATTTGTTAAGACAATAGCATCAGCATCAACCATAGTCTTGTATCCATCATCAAACCTCACTTTGTAATGGAGTTGCTAGTTTTTGAAAGTGGCTTGCCGTATTTCCCCATCAGTCTCGCAAATCTGCCCGTCCACCACAAGAGAATGCAGGTGTACATTTGAAGATTTCCTTTGATTATTGATTAGCCTGAAAAAGGTTTTTGAGTCGTTTTCGGAGCTCATTATGTCTTCAACTCTCGCATTCCTTTGCTTAGCTGTTTCTATCCACTGCTCTTTTCTCAACTCCTTCTTAGCTGTAATCATGTTCTGTAGTGCTGGGTTTGTAGGGTCTTACGACTATCCATCCATACGCCATTCCCACCAGGTCATACGACACCTCTTCATAGCAACATGGATCTTCTGTGTCCAGCACCTCTGACGTTAGTTCTTTATTGTTACTGATGACTTGTATTGAGGGATACTATCGGAAGTTGCCTGTTTAAGAACCGCATTCAGATGAGCCAGCGGTTGGACGATGTCGATATCCGAGTTGGTAGACAGCATCAGGGCATCAAATTGAGATAGGTTCTTTCTAATTGACATTTGATAATTGGTTCGATCACACCGTTCCCATTTAGGCTTGATTTGTATAGTTTTCGGTTTCGGAGTGGTGTCTATTCTGACATTGATGTCAAGTTGAGCAAATACTGGAATATGGTCTGAGGTATTCAGTGACAGCTCTTCTTCTGTAGAGACGTCCTTGACAACTTTGTCCCCGGTATTGTTCCAGAGTACATAGTCTAATTCCGCTCTATCCGTCTTGTTTGTATGGAAAAAAGTTTCCTTACCCACCTGTCTATATCTGAGTGTGTTCCGATGGACAAAATCTGATAAAAGGGAGTCTTGTAAGTTTCCTTTTCGTTGTACCAGGGAGGCATTCATATCCCCCAGGATGAATACCATATGGGTACTCTTATACACATTCATTATTTCCTCTAGCTGATCCATGCAGAGTGAGTAGCTCTCGTTATCCCTTCCTTTAGTATTTCTACTAGGCATATAGACACTGCATACGCACATGGAAGGCGTGGAGTCTACTTCGACGGCTACAATTCTGTTGCCTCCATGCAGCAATTTCTTAACCTTGAAACCAATATCTTTCCTATAGAGCAATGAGACACCACCAAATCCTCTAGGTTTCTGTGTCGGCGGCAAGGGGTTGTTCTCATCGACAGCTTTGTTGTGGCTCGTGAATTTCTTTTCAAGGTCGGGGAGTTTGAATTCGAGCAGCCAATGCAAGGATATCATACTTTTTCAATATGCTGTTCACAAAAGCCTCATTTGTTTCTATATTTTTAACATTCAAGGTTCCAACAACTAAAGGCTTTGTCTCTTCCATCTCTTCTCGGAGGCTCGGCCTCCCTCTAAAAAAAGAAGATCCTTTTGCCTGTCTCCATCTTGTACACTACTAAAGGCCCCGGGAATTATTACATCTACCCTAGTTCCCCTAGCACTTTGGGTGTCCTTTCCTTTGTGGTGTGTCTCGGTTCCCTGGTCATCCTGGATAACCAAATCTTCTTGACCTCTCTCAATGCCTATAACTGCACCCTGCCTAGTGTCAGGCCTTATTGGGCTATCTTCTAATAACTTTTGTGTTTCGCCATGTTTTTTGTTTGTTTGATTTGAGGTTTAACGTCCCCGTCAACACTGTAAAGGTCATTTTGGAGACATTGCTTCCAATTTTGTGGGACTTATACCCGACACTGAGATGAAATGACATCTCCAGCCCTGCCGCCCAATTAAACCAATAGGGTTTATTAGCATGGACAGTCCGCCTCGCACCGCGGTTCCTGGACAGGCTTAGATCCTCTAAGCGGTTTACCACTACTAGTGTGCGGGCCGGATTCAGCTCTGCGTGGAAGCATCGTGCAGCCCATATATTTCTTCAAGCCCCTATGTTGTGTTGTGCTGTGCTGGTCAGCTGTTTCGGGTCTTTTAACTGTAGGCTCTTCAGAGACTTGTCTCACATTGAGCACTCCACCATCATTTACATGTTGATTGCGTGGTTCTCCTCCAGTATCTTGCGGATTAGTTCTATGTCCTGCTGCATGTCTTCCCTTCACATTTACGCATCCCTGTCTGCCACTATTGTTATACAAATACTGTGAATTTGTTGGGCCCTGATTTCTTACCCTGGATCCCATCCCAACTGGGCCATTCCTATTCTGACATGGGAGGCTATGGACTTGGTAACCGGATCCCACCCCACCTGGGTTATTCCTATGTTGATATACCAGATCCTGTCCTTGATACCCGGGTATATGGATCCTATGTGTAGCAGGCTGTGTCTGTTGGTGGTAACTCCCAGTACCTACTTGGACATACTGACTATTAGGAATGGTATTCCCATTGTATAGCATATCGTATGGGTTACTGGCTACGTGTACGTATGGGCGTAGGGGAAGGCCATATGGTTGGTATGCCAGCATTGGTGCAGGAGTATTGGGTAAGTAATTCATGCCCTGGGGCTGAAAGGAATATGTCATACCGTGATGTGATTGTACAGGGACTGCACCAGCTATGACTGGGGGCAGTCCCTGTCCCCCCAGATACGGATTAACTGGCATATGAATAGGACTTCCTGTAGGATTCAGGCAGCTAAACTGCCTTTGAAGTTGTATGTTCTGCTCCACATTGAGTAATCTAGCCCGAATCTGTTCAAGTTCAATAGTTCTGACATTCTCTCTAAGGGCCGTAATCTCGTTATCTAGACAGTTATGGGAGATAGCCTGTCGGAATTCCCTCCCTTGGCCACTGTCTTTGCCTGGGGAACTATGAGACACTCTGGGTGTGATAGCTTAGCGCTTCCATCTGCAGACAGAGTAATTTCTTGCCTTAAAATCTTATTGGTATTTCTGCTTCTTCTAACCGGCGTTCGAGGCTGCTTACGAGCGAGCGTGCTAACTTGAGTTGCTCTTCCTGTTCGGTTTCCTTAATCTTGGGTTTGTCGGCTTTCTTAGATTGCTTTGATTGTTTAGGGCCCTTATTCTGAGGTATATGCACCTCTCGTGTGTCCCCTATAGTACCCTCCCTGTTTCCAGAATTATTCGCCGGGTTAGGAGCACTTCTATTGTTCCCCAACCCCTTCTGCTGGGCTCTCTGATGACTATCAGTCAGCCTTTTCAATGTTTGGGTTCTCTGCACAGGCGATGATTGCACAGTAGGGGTGTGTGTTATGTTTACAGTATATGCACCTGCTCCCTCGTCTGCACCATTAGTGTGGAAGTCATTGGTGTTCACAGATTGGGGTGTTTTAGCTCTTTGCGGTGGGGGGGGGGGGGCTACTATTAGATTCTTTGGTGCCAGACTTGCTTGCAAGTACACTGTTAGAATGTGCGCTGTTTATGTCCTTTGAGGTTTTTTGCTGCACGTGTTTTGTCTGTTGCGCTTGTTTTGACTGTTGTGCAAGTTGCGTATGTGCTGATGCAGTGCAATGATCTTTTGTTGTGGTAACTGTATCTGCATTTGAGTGTGTAAGGCTACGATCTAGAGTTTTAAGGTGTGTCTCTTCACCGCTTTCATTTAGCCTTGTATGTATATACAGGACAGAATCGTCAAACAGCTTACATTGATCATCGTGTCCACAAAGCGTACATGTGTATGAAACGTTTATATGATCATACTTAGCAATGTCATTGTCACTCAAAGTTTCACAGTCAAAATGGAACCAATATTGGCAGTGATCGCAACACATACCGCTGTTGACGTATTCTTCACACACAGGACATATTTCTAGCGGATTTTCTAATGACTGGGGGCTTGCCTCACTATTTTGAGTTAATAGGTCAGGATCGACCAGGTTACTAGATTCGTTAATGCATGCCTCAGTCACATTAACCTGAGGTTCAAGAGCATTAGCTGGTGTTTTCTGCATATTAACAGTCCCAACTGATTGCATTCTATCTAGATTATCAGTCCGAACATCGTTTCGCACTTGTTTCTTGACCTCCATACTTTTCAGGCCTTCAATAATACTTGAACGGAGATTCTCGTCCAGCTGGCTTACATTCTCTGTTTCTAGTATTGAGCTGTTTATGAGCACATGCTCGTCGTTAAATAGAGCTGCCTCCCTTCCATTTACCATAACCCTTGATTTTGTCTGGTATAAGTTTATGGTGTATTTCAAAGTACTGTCTACTCTGTTGAGGACTTTAATCAGGCTCTCTACACACATATTACTTCTATCACCTACATATTTGTACTCTTTAGCTATAGTTGAGGCATCACACACCTGGAGAGACTCAAAGTGAGAGGTGAGTACCATGCGATGCAACTCCTACATGGCGGCTGAGAAATTGAAAATACGGTTGCCTCCCTTGTTTGTTATTTTAACTTTGTATTCGGCATCACAGGCTCTCACCTTCTTTTTCAGAGCCTTTTTCATAACTATTGTATAGTCTCTCTGTTGCTCTTTTTCACTCTCAATATTCGCCATTGCCAGCCTATGCAGGTTTCTCGCACTCCTCCTGGTTATAGTCGTATGCGCAGACATTATGCAGTTCGTAAAATTTCCTTGAAATGTTCAGCTAATGATTTATGCGATGCCAGGGTTTTAACAGCAGTTAAAAAATAATGCTTCAGATACATGCAGTCTTACGATAAAATACAGCTACTTAGGATTTGGGTTAAAATTCTTTAAAAATAAGTAGGCCAGTTTCAATGTAACACCTAATAAAAGTCACTTGTATTCGTGGTAAAACTAAGTAATTTCTATACGTTATTTCTAAAATTCAGTTCTAGGTTTGTTCATTAAAAAGAGTTAAGATAACTCGTTTATAGAACATATTAAAACGGGCACTTAAAACAAATGAAGTACAGTCGAACTTCAATGGCTCGAACAACTTTGGGACCTCGAAAATCTGTTCGAGACAGGGGTAGTTCGAGCCACTGAGGTTACTGTCAGGAGGCATAACGAGATACTTTTAGACATCTTTTCGGTGTTCTATAATGAATATGTATGCTGTGTGTACTCATTAGAATCGCCTCATCGAGGCGATTCTAATGAGTACACGCAGCATACATTTGCCAGATAAAAGACTAAAATCTCCTTAATTATCCCCCACTATTTCTTATGTGCAGGATTTCGCTAGGGGGCTCAAGAATGGGTTCGACACATCCCTGGTAAACGAGCCATCGGTGTTCGAGCCATCGAAGTTCTACTGTAGTTAACACAGCTTATCAGTCTTGGTCCACCTTTCAAAATCTCGAACTACATAAAAATTCAAGATGGCTGATCTTTGTTCTCAAGCCTCAAAGTCATTCTGCTAGTCTCTCTTTATTAAGGCGCATCTTTGGCACAGGCATCTTTTCATTCTTCACTATGTACAGCTAAAAAAGTTACAATACAATTCACTACCACCAGTTTGTTAAAATATACACATAAAAAGTATTTAAAAAGCTCTGATAAGAGCTCTAAAATTTCCACGTCTTCCCTCTAAGACCACCATTGAGACTCTTCAAGAGTGGTCTTTAAGACCACGTTTAAACAGTTCAAAAGGTGCTCTCTGACCAAAAGACACTGTATGCAGAAAATACAATGAAAGCTTACTAAATAGGCTTTTTTAAGCAGGATAAGACTTAATTTTAGGTGGTTTTAATAGCTGGATTTTACTGTATAAACCACTTACAATGGATCCAGAGCTTCCTGGTCAGAGAGCACCTTTTGAACTGTTTAAACGTGGTCTTAAAGACCACTCTTGAAGAGTCTCAATGGTGGTCTTAATGAGGAATCAAACAATCTATCTATCTATCTATATATCTATCTATCTATCTCCTTACTGCATTAGGTCACACTTGACTATTACTTGCAGGTGTACATACACTTGAGATTTGCAGGACACACGCCTACTTTACGGTAATGATCTTTAACCTGCAGAGGGGATGATTCTTTCTGCTCAGGGAGTCTCCAGTTAATGTCCCGAGCCGAAGGACGGTGCACTATGTGGCATTCATCCCTAAAATGATGTTCGAATACCAAACTTTATTTCACTGCCTGGAATAGAACCGAGGGTCTCTAGCATCAGAGGCAGGTGCACTAACCACTGAGCTATCAGTAAATAATAACGCTAGCGCTATTGGTATTTTTGATGATCTACACCAAGATTAACTACGTAAGTCCTCTCTAAGATACACTCTGATATAGTGTCTCTCTATAAAGATAAATACTCGACCCCTGCAACAGCTTCAACTGAAACAAAGGCATCAAAAGTAAATTACACACAATACCGTAGGTACCAGGTCTGTAATGACGCCCTAAAACATCCCCCGCCCCCCGAACTATTCATCATATAGTATTCCCTCATCTGCGGTTGATGCCAAGACCGAATATGACTTCAAAGACCGGCATAGGAGTTCAAAGTAGAAGTAAAACAAAGATCAGGGGCCGAGTTTGTAGGGGCCGAGTTTGCTAGGGGCCGAGTTTGTCAGGGGCCGAGTTTGTTAGGGGCCGAGATGTCCTGTCACCCCTGACAAACTCGGCCCCTAGCAAACTCGGCCCCCATTCATCTCCATCCCTAAAAACTCAGTCCCTAGCAGCATTTAGGTCCTAAAATACAATGTTTATGTTTCCGAGAATCAATTTGGAAGGTGGATAGGTAATTTCACAGAAAGTTTGAGCATATTTATCGTTTTTAATACGAAACCTTATCCACGATAAAAGATCGCGGAAACCCATGCTGTAATTGGGACGGTATTGGAATTGGGTATGGCATCACGAAAACATGCCAATATAATTTTGACCACCTGCAACCACACTTTTATATAGTAAAACTGGGGTTTACAAGGGTTTATATCAATTTACTTTTTTCTTCTCAAAAACATAGATTGTTGTGTCTTGTAAGAACCGCCTCGTCGATGCCGTTTTTACAAGTACCCAAATCTGTTTGCTCAAAAACATAGATTGTTGGTACTTGTTAGACTCGCCCTGTCAATGTGGTTCTAACAAGTACCCAAAATCTATGTTTATAGCAGAAATAAGAAAAATATGTTCATGTTTCATCTGAAAATGTTCATATTTGGGTGGTAAAAAAAAAATCAATATTTTAGAACAGGCTTTTTTTTTTTTTTTGTGATATTAACATTTCCAGTGTAAAACCAAATGTAAACCTATAGAAAATAATATATAAGATTTTTCTTTTTTTCATGTTTGATTTGAGGTTTAACGTCCCTGTCAACAGTATTTATGAGATTTTGGACATGTCAATCCCTGCCACCCAATGAAACAAATAGGGTTTATATGCATGGACGGGCCGACTCGCACCGCTTTGCCTGGGCATGCTTAGATCCTCTAAGCGGTTTACCAGTACTCGTGTGCGGTCTGTTTCAGCTCTGTGTTTTTGTTTGATTTGAGGTTTAACGTCCCCGTCAACACTGTAACGGTCATTTTGGAGACGTTGCTTCCAATTTTGTGGAACTTTTACCCGACATTGAGATGAAATGACATCTCAAGCCCTGCAGCCCAATGAAACCAATAGGGTTTATAAGCATGGACGGGCCTACTCGCACTGCTTTGCCTGGGCGAGCTTAGATCCTCTAAGCGGTTTACCAATTCTCGTGTGCGGGTCTGTTTCAGCTCTGCGTGGAAGCATCATGCAGCCTATATATTTCTTCAAGCCACGATGGGCGGGGGCCAAATTCAGCTGTGTGTGGAAGCATCATGCAGCCCGTATATTTCTTCAAGCCCCGACGGGCGGGGGCCGTCATACTTCCATGAACAGCAGAAAAATAAAATTCATTTCTTAAATTAACACACCAGTACCTCATGGGTTTAGGTCGGGTAATAGTCCCACAAAATCGGAAGCAACTTCTCCAAAATGACCTATACAATGTTGACGGGGACATCAAACAATCAAAATCATTGGTATTAATAGAAAAAAAGCTAATGGCTGTTAAATGGTCAAACCCTGCAAATGATAATAAAAACAAAACGGTTCAATTTTTGTAAGTGCGTAACAGACCATACTACTTGTCTCTTTTAAGTGGCAGAGATGTTATCACACGCCAATCAATCAAATAGTTTATTAATTACATCGGAATGTGAGTGACAGTGGACCCACAGCAGCGTGTCATACACTGGTTCAATCAACGGCATTAGGTTCATTTAACTCGTGTGAAATGGGTTTACTCATTATTTCATCAAAATGAGGTTAAAAGGTAATTAGGCGTATGTACATTTAAAATATGTGTAATAGCAAACACACGAAGTGTTTGCTTTACTGTAGAGAGGCTGGAACAACATACTTAGGCACCCAAATCTCGCCTGGAATCCCGTTCAATTTCTCGCGATAATCCGCCATCTTTACAGAGTTCATGAGAATTGTATTCACATCCAAAAATTGCTTCTCAAAACCAAAATGAATCAAGTCCCATTACAAAAGAAACACAAAAAGCGTCGAAATAATTTTAAAAAGCTATTTTCGAAGACCGTTGCATCAAACACTGAAGTTTGATCGGGGGAAAGTTTCGAAACTGCGTCGCGCGTTTCAATGAACTGAAACGTACCGCACTGAGCCGAAAATGTAAGCCGGATAAAACCAAGCACCCGCTTGGAGCAACGAGTTACCGGAGCATTTACCGAAGCACTTACCGGAGATTTTCGTTAGGGTGGAGAGCGCTTCTCGTCTGGCCAAGAAAGTACAACTTTTCACAAATTATTACTCGGGAATAAAATAAAGCCCTGGGAATAGTATGAAATATTTGGCTACCTGCGGATTTCTACCTTCGAGAGACCGTTGTGTCAAACGTTGAAGTTTGGTCGCGGGAAAGTTTCGAAACTACGTCACGCACTGAGCCGAAAAGGTTTGCCGGTAAACTCCATCACCGCGATTGGTCCCACGATTTACCGGAGCATTTGCTGGAGCTTTCGGTTGGGAGGAAAGCGCTTCTCGTCCGGCCAAGCAATTAAAACTTTTCACAAGCACTGAGGGTTGTAGAATAAAGCCCTGGGAATAGTAAGAGACACAATGAGCTACCTGGTTATCTGTGCATTTCTACCTTCCCAAGATTTACAAAATGATGATGAGCCCTATATCCATAGCATAATGCTTGTGCTTCAGGATACTTTAGTGTCCATGCTGCAAACTTACTGGGTCACCCTATCTAATTTCTTCCCATGAAGTGCACACAGGACCAACACTGGAGCATCATCATACTAAGGTTTTGTGCATAGCGGCGGGAAGGCTTAACAATAATTTTGGGTTTAATGACACATCAAACCTGGTGGGTCATTTGGGGTCGTCTCCCAGAGAAAGTGGCTACAGAGATAGAAGAGGTAGTAGGGAAGAAGAGAGGTGTGGGAAAGAGGGAGAAAGGGGAAATGAATAAAAGTGTACAAACAGAAGAAGTAACAATGTTCCCCCGCTACCCCTACCTGATGCAAGGACAGCAGGCCTTGCCCAACTGTAAGTCAATATGAGTTGGACTCCCGTCACCTTTGCCTCACAACAGAACATATCAAAACCTTTTAAATACAGTTTTTATGTAGTTCGGAGAAGCTTCCTTTTGAAGCCCTCAGGGATCCCAGAAGTGACAATATTCTGTGGAAGTTGGCCCTTAAGTCTGATGCCCCTGTCGACGAAGGAGAGTTGACATACGATGTCGGTCCCTATACTCTGGGGAGTATCCCCTACTGTTCGCCGCTTTTGGATCGGAGAACCCGCAAGCATGAATGCCCACTTAGCCCAGAGGTACATGTAGCTCATGCCCAGCATTGACGACTTCATGCCAATGCTAATGAGTTTGCCGGTCAAGGTGCTGTATCACTTGGGAGGTAATGCTGGTTGTGTGGTAGTCATCTCTGACAAACCAAGCTGCTCGCCGTTGCACCGTCTCAAGCTGCTGGATACTATATGTGGGTCCCATACTGATGGACCTAATCCAGGATAAGTCTAATCATGGTCCCTACCATCATGCTTCAACATCTTCAGACCAGTTGGTTATCTCCCTTGGCTGTTGTTTGCCTTTTACAGGTGCATCAAAATGGATTCCCATGACATGTTTCTGAAATAAATGATGCACAGGTACTTTTAAGCCTTTGAGATTGACAGTTCATGACTGTGTATCTATTACATTCAGTTGCTCCAAATCTTCGGCCAGGTTTCCTGATCATTGCCTTCACTTATATTCTCCATTTTGTTACCTGACTCTCGCACATTTGGTTGGAGTGAGAAGACTTTGCCAGTCCATATTCCATTATAGGCATTGCTATAGTCTGTCAAGATCTCTCTAAAGTGTGCAATATCAGTAATGCTTGAGACCTCGTGATATAAAAGGCTGCCATTAGCAAAGATTTGAAATCCAGGACTAATATTCTGTGACAGGTCATTTATGCACGGGCAGAACAACAAAGGTCTGAGCATAACACATTGAGGGACACCGGATGCAGCTGGGGCAATCGTGGTAATCAGGCCTGTGACCAGGTCTGGTTAGCCCATGTTGGTCAGGAAGCTCTGGATCCATTGTAAGTGGTTTATACAGTAAAATTCAGCTATTAAAACCACATAAAATTAAGTCTTATCCTGCTTAAAAAAGCCTATTTAGTAAGTTTTCATTGTATTTTCTGCATACAGTGTCTTTTGGTCAGAGAGCACCTTTTGAACTGATTAAACGTGGTCTTAAAGACCACTCTTGAAGAGTCTCAATGGTGGTCTTAATGAGGAATCAAACAATCTATCTATCTATCTATCTATCTATCTATCTATCTATCTATCTATCTATCTATCTATCTATCTATCTATCTATCTATCTATCTCCTTACTGCATTAGGTCACACTTGACTATTACTTGCAGGTGTACATACACTTGAGATTTGCAGGACACACGCCTACTTTACGGTAATGATCTTTAACCTGCAGAGGGGATGATTCTTTCTGCTCAGGGAGTCTCCAGTTAATGTCCCGAGCCGAAGGACGGTGCACTATGTGGCATTCATCCCTAAAATGATGTTCGAATACCAAACTTTATTTCACTGCCTGGAATGGAACCGAGGGTCTCTAGCATCAGAGGCAGGTGCACTAACCACTGAGCTATCAGTAAATAATAACGCTAGCGCTATTGGTATTTTTGATGATCTACACCAATAGCGGGGACCTCGTGAGCCCTGGTACCGCCACTGGAAGCTAGATTGGATGGAGAATGAAGGATTGAAATGCATCTGGCCAAACTTTATTTTTTTATTATTCTGTCTTTCCTGTCATATCTTATTTTTGTTTTCACTTCTGACTATCCTATTATTTTCCGCTTTTCCCTTTTTAAGTCGCAACCAACCCGCGCTATAGAAGTCATGTGTGACGGCGGCGTGTATCCTATAGATGTAGATGTAGATGTAGATTAACTACGTAAGTCCTCTCTAAGATACACTCTGATATAGTGTCTCTCTATAAAGATAAATACTCGACCCCTGCAACAGCTTCAACTGAAACAAAGGCATCAAAAGTAAATTACACACAATACCGTAGGTACCAGGTCTGTAATGACGCCCTAAAACATCCCCCGCCCCCCGAACTATTCATCATATAGTATTCCCTCATCTGCGGTTGATGCCAAGACCGAATATGACTTCAAAGACCGGCATAGGAGTTCAAAGTAGAAGTAAAACAAAGATCAGGGGCCGAGTTTGTAGGGGCCGAGTTTGCTAGGGGCCGAGTTTGTCAGGGGCCGAGTTTGTTAGGGGCCGAGATGTCCTGTCACCCTTCCCTCCACCAGTGCCCGGCTCATTTATATGTCACCATTTCCGGGCCCCTACGGCGTAATCCTTACACGCTAAACAACTTCACCCTAATCATGTCGGGCGAATTGACAGAAGGCATGGAACAGTTAATTTTAAAGCTTCACGAAATCCAAGGCGTGAAATTTGGTGACTTCAAGCTGAAAAGTGGCCTTCAATCACCTGCATATTTTGACTTAAGAGTCATTGTTTCTTATCCTGAACTTATGGTGATTATTTTCAATGTAATATGTTTTCGTGGCTTTCGATCCAAGTGTTTCAGAATCAGAATCAGAATTGTTACTGGTGACACGTCAAATGACATTCATACACCAGGACCTGTGATGTGGGAAGTTAGTCCCTAGCTCTAACCAAAGAGGTAAATTTAGCTACACAATCATCAGCACCTTCAGCTGTCGAAATAATCGAATCGGGAAGGGCATTCCAATCTCTAATGGTTCTGGGGAAGAACGACTCTTTATAAATGTCAGTTCTTGCGCTAAGGGTCTGAAACGCCAACGAATGGTGATTTCTACAGTATCTAGCTGGGGGAACAAGGTCATCTGTTGGAATGCTGGCAGCACCCTTTAGACCTTTGTATAAAAGGATTAGCCTACTGTCTTTTCTCCTTTTCTTGAGAGACTCCCATTTTAATTTTCCAAGTATTCCAGTCATGCTCCCAGTTTCAAAGCAGTAATTGCCTGTTACAAATCTAGCAGCTCTATTCTGAACTTTCTCAATTTCATCGTTAAGGACCACTCCACTGGGGTCCCAGATACAACTACCATATTCCAAGATTGGGCGAACAAGACCTTTATATGCTGCCTCTTTTACATCCTGAGGGCACTGATGAAGATTTCGCCTCAGGAAACCAAGCGTTCTATTTGCCTTAGTACACATGTTGCTAATATGAGTATTCCATCTCAAGTTGTGTGAGATTGTCACTCCAAGGTATTTAATGGAGTCCACATTCTCGAGGACCGTTCCCTCTAAGGTGTAAGAAGCCTCAACTTTATTAGATCTCTTCCTAGTTATCTGCATAATATTGCATTTAACTGGCTGAAATCTCATGCCCCATTTACGTGCCCAACATCCTAATCTATCTATGTCAGCCTGAAGTTTCAATGAGTCATCTGTATCTCTAATTTCCCGGTAACAAACACAGTCATCTGCGAACAGTCTTATTTCTGAGTCAATGTCAGTGGAAATATCATTGATGTACAGGGAGAACAAAAGTGGACCAAGAACGGTCCCTTGCGGGACTCCAGACAAAACTGGAGCCCACTCCGAAGATTCACCATTAACAACAACCCGCTGTTTTCTGTAGCAAAGAAAGGAATCTATCCATTTTAGGGTCTTTCCCCCAATTCCATAACCAAATAACTTAGATTTAAGTAGTTCATGAGGAGGGGTGTCAAAAGCCTTCTCGAAGTCCAGAATAAATGTGTCCACCTGTCCCCCTTTGTCCAAGATTTTTGCCCAGTCATTAATAACTGTGCTTAGTTGAGTTTCACAACTGTGCCTTTTCCTAAATGCATGTTGTCTGTCTGACAAAAGTTTATGTTCGTCCAAGTGGGCCATGATGTTTGAGCAGACTATATGTTCCAGCAATTTACACAGAACACAAGTCAGAGACACAGGGCGATAATTGCGGGCAAGAGCCCTATCTCCTTTTTTGAAGAGTGGACAAATGTTTGCTAAGAGCCATTCTTTGGGGATTTCACCCGTATCAAGAGACTGTTGAAACAAGTGTGCGAAAACTGGACCCAACTCATTTGCTAGTTCCTTCAGGACTCTGGGATGAAGCTCATCAGGTCCTAAGGCCTTACTGGGGTTTAAGCCTTGAAGTAATTTGATCACTCCTGCAGCTGTCACAACAATATTATTCATGAATGGGGCCGATCTTCCAGTTAATGGGACCTCTGTGAACTCAGTTTTATTAAATGCATCATTGAATTGACCAACTAGTTCCTCTGCCCTTTCAGAGTCTGATTCAGCAACCCCGTCCCCTCCTCTTTTATTAAGGGGCGGGATACCTTGCCTGTCTTTCTTCTGGCTATTAATATATCTGTAGAAGTCTCTGGGATTTGCCTTTACATCACCTACCAAGTTATTCACATACAAATCATGCTGATTTTTTATATCAGTCTTGATTTCACGTCTCAAGTTTTCAAATTTTGTCCGGAGTTTACCACTTCCCGTCTTTTTTGCCTTTGTATGAATCTTATTCCTTCTGCGAATTTTCCTTCTTATATCTGGAGTGATCCAGGGAATAGAAGATACAGCCCTACTAGTTTTTGAGGGGATATGATTTTCGGCCGAAGTATGAATGAAAGAAGTTATCAAATCAAAATTCTCCTGTACAGACCGAGCATCTGAATGACCATTAAAGTAATTCTCCTTTGCAAATCTGAGTGCATCCTTCCTCATAGTTTCATAGTCACCTTTCTGATATGAGTACACTTTCCTCCGAGGTTTCTTTATTGGTGGGATGTGAATTTTTAAATATCCGGAGACAACATCGTGGTCACTTAGTTTATCTGGGGAATGAATGTCTTCGAATTGTCCTGGCAAAGTCGTAAGGATCAGATCCAATGTGTTCTTATCACGAGTGGGGAAGTTAACAATTTGTTCAAGGCCATGATCGTTCATAATGTCAATTAATATTTGTCCTTCCGACTGACTCAGCATTGTGCCTTGTTTGCTGAGCCTGTCGGGCCAAGCAATGTCTCTGAAGTTGAGGTCACCTAGAACATGTACAGCCGGGAGTTTTTTACCCTTATGCTGCGATTTAATGCAATCCAGTTGGTCTTTAAACAACTGGAAGTTTTCGATTGTACCATTTGGTGGTCGATACCAACTTGCTACGAAGTGGGAAGTTTTATTTGCAAAAACCTTAACCCAGACCGATTCGGTGTCATTCTCAAGTTCCATGAAAGGCATGTGAGGGATGTCTCTATGAATGAGCAACATCACCCCACCGCCATGAGAGTTCCTATCTTTTCTGTACACACAGTACTCACAAGTTTCAGGGAAAAGCTCAGATGTAGTAATTGAACTGTCAATCTTTGTTTCCTGAATAGCAACAATATGAGGTTGAGATGTATCGAGGAAAGCTAAAAGTTCAAGAATTTTCCCTCTAATTCCATTTATGTTTATACTGCAAAGTTTCAAACCTTTCATAAAATTTGACTTAGTTTCATCAGCAGTCGAAGATTTGCCTCTTTTATCCTCTGACAGAGGTTCAAACCTGTTTGGCTTACTCAGTTCTACATATTCATCAAAGAAGGAGTCTGAAAAGTTACAGACCTCACACTTTGGACATATCCAGTGGCAGCTTGAATTTACCAAAGTGCCATATTCTGCATCTGAAATGAAGGAACAGTCAGTGTGTATCCACATTTCACATTGATCACACTGAACGGCTTTGTGGCCATTAAGGACAGCACCACTGCAAAGACCACAGTCAGCTTTGCAGTCTTTGCAATACCAAGTTCCAGCTCTAGATTCAATTTCTAACAATTGACTATTATCCAAATCAGAACATGAGGAGTGAAAGTGCTTGTTACAGTCCTCACATTCTATCCATTTCTCGGAACCTTTGCAATATTTTTTGCAGAGTCCGCAGCGAAACCTTGGGCCGGGGTTAGTTTCAATGTCTCCGGCCAAGATTAGAAGTAAAGCCAAGTTTGTACCGCGCGAGGACTTGAAGTTTCGCAAGCCCTCCGAACACCTTCTGTTCCCATTCTTCCTTGTAAATGCCAAGTACTGGGAAATTCTACTACTACTCTCCTTAGTTGTAATCTTGCACTCCTGATTTCCATCATCTGGGTGCATTCTGTAAGTTGTTTTCCAAATAGTGAACCCAAGAATTAAGACCATGGGAAACAGGGAGACCTTCATTTTAATATACCGGGTAGTGATTTGATGATTTCTAATGATTTATTATGGGGTGTCAAGCAACAATCCTGATTCCGAGTTTGTCACAGCCAGCACACTGACAGCTACAAAGGACTATTCAGTATACTGGTCCAATTATATACAGCTCAGCACACTCAAATATCTGACAACACACAGGCTCTCCAGAAAGATGAATGTGACAAGCGACCTAATTTTGATCCTAAGAATTTCAGTTTACGTTACCCCACCCACTAGTGAGGTAATGGCGGGAAAGAATGTCAGCAATTTTTTCAATCTACAAGACAAACAAATCACAATCTAGGGTAACCAGCAATAAAATGTTGCTGGTTTACGCTTGTCTGTTATGAATCAGACAAGAAACCAAACAGATATCCAAGAAAAAAACTTCTCTTTTAGCGAGCTATTTTTTTCCAATTCCGTCCAGGTCGAACGGAATGCCGAACCGTGTTTCGCCCCCAGTATCTTCGACCACGCAATGCGATTATGTGAATGACGTATACCTTTTATTTATTTTCATCCTTATACCAAATTCATTCATATTTACCATTGCTTACAAGTGTGCACTACGAATGTAGGACGTCCCATGGATAAAACTTCCCATGCCATTTTTGACCAGGAGCGTGATAGCTCAGTGGTTAGTGCACTTGCCTCTGATGCTAGAGGTCCCGGGTTCGATCCCCGGCAGCGGGGTAAAATTTCGGTGTCCGAACACGCTCCACTGGCATCATTTGCAGGGATGAATGTCATAAAGTGCACCGTCCTTCGGATCGGGACGTTAACTGGAGGCCCCCTGTGTAGGGAGAACCATTCCCTGTGCAGGTTAAAGATCCCTACCGTAATTACATGATTACTGTGTAGGCTTTCATCCTGCAAACCTGGAGTGTATGTAATGTACACCTGCGGTAATGGTCAAATGTGACCGACGCAGTATCAGTAGATAGATAGATAGGTGGACAAAACGTCCCACGTCATTTCTATCATTTTTTTCAGGGTGGACAAAACGTCCCACACGATTTTGACAGGTAGGTCAAAACGTCCCATGCTATTTCTACAGGGTCCCATATTCTTGAGGTGGTTTGTTTGATTTGATGTTTAACGTCCCCGTCAACAGTGTAAAGGTCATTTTGGAGACGTTGCTTCAAATTTTGTGGGACTTTTACCCGACACTGAGATGAAATCACCTCTCAAGCCCTGTCGCCCAATGAAACCAATAGGGTTTATTAGCATGGACGGTCCGCCTCGCACCGCGGTTCCTGGACAGGCTTAGATCCTCTAAGCGGTTTACCAGTACTAGTGTGCGGGCCGGATTACGCTCTGCTTGGAAGCATCATGCAGCTCATATATTTCTTCAAGCCCCTATGGGCGGGGGCTGTCTTGAGGTGGTTTTGGGATTTGGTTGTTACTTCTTAGTATATGAGTACCCTTGGAAGCACAGGTTCTGACTGCCTTTGTTATATTCTCTATGATCTCCATATTGCTTTTGGCATACAACATATTGTTTGTAGGGCCATATATACTGAACCTGAAAAGAAATGCAACTCCAAATATAAATGCGAGTATTTGCAGAAATAATCATGTTTGCAGAAAATCGATTTACTGACGCAATAATATAATCATTCCTGAATGTGACTATCATAGAGAGTTCAATTTCCAGTGAGAATGTCTGGAACACAAATCCGTTTTGTCTTAGAGGTAGTCATTTCACAAGTTTAAAACATAAGCAGTTAATAGCGAGTTTGTCATCTGTTTGCAGTCAGTCCTGCACGCACACCCCTGGTCATGGACAGGATAAAACGGTTGATCTCTGCCTGGGGAATAGCATTCCACTCCTTTATGAGTGGGAGACGCAAGGCTTGACGTGTTGTTGGTGGCTGGGGGTGGTTACGTACGCGCATATCCAAGACGCCCAACAAATGTTCTATAAGAGAGAGATCTGGACTATACGGAGGCCAGTGCATCACGTCAACATTGTTTTGCTGAAGAAACGCCATGCTGAGCCTTGCTACATGCGCCCAAGCTTTATCCTGTTGAAACGTAACTTTGTGCTGTCGTACATATGGAACAATTACCGGTCGAAAAAGGACATCAACCTAACGCTGAGCCATCAAAGATCCATCAATGAATACCTGGGGCGTTCTATGACCATAAGATATGCCAGCCCGTACCATCAACCCACCGCCTCCAAATCAATCACGTTCAATCAAACAATTGTCACGATAACGCTCTCCGTCACGCCTATACACACATTGATGGCCGTCAGCCCTGTACAACAAGTACCTGGACTCGTCAGAAAACATTAAGTTATGCCACTGACAAAGGGGAAACAGGTTTGGCCTATGTTTAGTGAGCCATGACATTCTAACCTAACTCGTAGTGGTGTTAATGGCATACCAACGTACGGACGACGAGGACGTAAGCCAAACTCTCGAAGGCGATTCCTGACAGTATCTGCACATATTCAATCGTTGTGCATTCCTGGTGTCACCTGAGATGTCTCGAAGGCTGTACGGAACCGATTATGAAGTTGGGTTAGACAGACGTATCGGTCCTATCGACGTTTCGTGATGCATGGACATCCACTTCTGGGCCTTTCATTTGTCATTCCCGTTTGACATAGACTCTGGTACAGGCAAGTTATTGTCGATTTACTCACTTGGAGGTTCCTGGCGATGACAGACTGAGACGTCCCACATAGAAGCATTTAGACCGCTACGTTACGTTGATCTTGCCTGAAACGTAGCATATTCCAAAGAGATATTTTACCAGACTTTTGAAACCTAAACTCCAATATGATGAGGTTACTGTACACATTAAATGTACTGCACGAGGAAATGTTGAAAACAACGAATTGCCAAGTGGAGTGTTAAACTGTACAGATATTGCCCAAATGTTTTCTGCATAAGAAAGTTTAAAAAGTATGAAAGTAAATTGCAAAATGATTTTTCAGTCAACCTGATGGTTGCATGAAAATCTTTTGGGTTGAAAAGTTGCATTTCTTGTTCAGTTCAGTATATATATATTGACCTGTTTGTTTTTTTCACAGGTTTTAATGAGTTGAACTTGGCCACACCTTTAATTGACAAAACAATTCACTTTGTTCTTTAACTACACTAACTGATACAGTCCTTTAATTTCCAATCAGAATGTGCTTATTGTAATTAGTAAAAAATATCTTCCCAGTTTGTAAGATTGTACTAATTTGATTTCAATTAGTTATTAATTAGATAGGTCTCTATTCCTAGTCAGCGGCCTTCACCCATCGGGGCTTGAAGAGCTGAAACCGACCCGCACACGAGTACTGGTGAACCGCTTAGAGGATCAAAGTAGAAGTAAAACAAAGATCAGGAATCGATACAATTAACTTACTCCACCCATCAATGACACCAAAGGGAAAGAAACACAAACATGAAGCCCAGGCAAAGCAGTGCAAGGCGAACCGTCCATACTTATTAACCCTCTTGGTTTCATTGGGCGACAGGGCTTGAGATGTCATTTCATCTCGGAGTTGGATAAAAGTCCCACAAAATTGGAAGTAACGTCTCCAAAATGACCTTTACAGTGTTGATGGGGAGGTTAAACCTCAAATCAAACAAACAAACAAATTCCTGGTTGGAATGTGTTAATTGTAATTAGTCAAAATATTTTCACACTGTATGATTGAGCTAATATCATTTCTAATATCATTTCAACAAACAACAATTAGTTATTTGTTAGATAGATTGGACAATTCCTTTTTATTAACCCTTATCTTGCTGTTCATGACAACCCCTATCTTTAGAAACAGTGTAGATCCAGATCAGATGGCTTCTGAAGAAGCCATCTGATCAGGATCTACACTGTTTGGCATTCAGTTTATGAATTTGTAGCAATAAATTAAATCAAGTAATTTGATTGGTTGATAGACAGAAATGGGTGTGGCTTAAATGAATATTCAGCAAGATAAGGGTTAAGTATAATGATTCCCTTTTAGAGAATTGAACTCTACCTTCTAATTGAATATGGGATGTTTTGTCCCCCCTGTCGAAATAGCATTGGACGTTTTGTCCACCCTGTCAAAATTGTGTGGGACATTTTGTCCACCCTGAAAAAGTGATGTGGGACATTTTGTCCACCCTGAAAAAATGATGTGGGAAGTTTTGTCCACCCTGAAAAAATGATGTGGGACATTTTGTCCACCTGGCCCAAAAATGGCATGGTACGTTTTGTCCGGCTCCCATGCACTACATATTCCTCATTCTTCTTGATTTGTGCTTTCTCGTTGAATTCGTCCCTTTGAAGAGCGCGTGAAAAGCACATGTGCGCATCTGCCTCACTTGTCCCCATTTATTTCCACAACATTAGAGGTCAAGGACGTCCTCTGTGTCAGTCAGGCGCTTGGATAGGATGTTGTTGTTGATGTATATTTTGACGTCTGCACCCACTAGGGTTTTTCATCCAATGTTTGTTTGTTTGATTTGAGGTTTAACGTCCCCGTCAACACTGTAAAGGTCATTTTGGAGACGTTGCTTCCAATTTTGTGGGACTTTTACCCGACATCGAGATGAAATGACATCTCACGCCCTGTCGCCCAATGAAACCAATAGGGTTTATTAGCATGGACAGTCCGCCTCGCACCATTTTTTAATAATTGTGAGCCTTAATGACTTCCAGCAGTAAATTGACTCTACCATGTTTATACAGACATCAGAAAACTTTTGTTCAGATGGGAGAGAGTTATTCATTTCATGGCAAAGTGTAATACACCTACACCAGTCAAAGGGAAACAATCCAAACAGGATGTTCAAGAGGAAACGGATTTAAGGTTCCTCAATGCATTTGCACAAGAAAAATATAGGTGTGAGATTTGCATGTTATTTTTTCCAAAAAATATGACCCTGATTTCCTTTTAAAGTGCCTGTCCTAGAAGAAAAAGGTCTGTAGATACCATCGATTATTACAGCAAGTACTTTCTTGCATTAGCTACATCTCTGTGCCTTTGAAAATAAATGCAATTCTGTATTTTCACTTTTACGAGGAAAAAAATGAAACTGCTTTCTAGCCTTTTTACAAGTTACTAAAACAGCTGCAGATCAATAGTTCACATCAAATACTAGTGACTCGGACCAAGCTTTCTATCAAAAAGCCTCCCTAAATTGAAAACCAGAAAAAAAAAATTGGCATGTTTTTCTTCATGGGCGCCGCCATCTTCTTTTTTTGCGGTAAATTTGAATGCTCAGAATGCTCATTATTTAAGCATTCCACATTTAATTTTGCCCATCATCAATGAATATACCTTGAAAATTCTGCTATGTAGCCTTCTCCCTGCATACAGCATTATGACATCGCCTATCTTGGAAGCCTGTCATCACTGATAAATTATTGTAGCTGTCAAATTGAGGAATTATCCATCTTGCCAACTAAAATTGTATTCATACGCCTTGGAACCTATTTCCCCAAAATAACAATGGCACACCATTGTTTTTAATTTAAAACGTAATATTCAAATTTGAAACTGACATGCAACAAATTTCAGATACTTTCTAACATAATTTGTTTGTTACTTTATGAAAAGTATGCATTCATTTTCCGAACTATTTTTTTGTGTAACATCGTCCTGATTGTGTTGTTCGGTCCAGCTGCAAGTAAACACATTGAAAAAAAAAATTTCAAGTTTTTTTCAACAAAACATATTACATGCATTTGGCTTCTGTGAGTTTTAACCAGCCTACACATTGGTAAGTAGGTGACACAACAGATCATTTAATAGATTAGATTAATATAACCTTTGTCTTGTCCAGAAGTTCACCTGTCAAAAAATCACTGATTTGTTTATGGTGGCTCATGTGAACCAATGTAACAAACCAATGGGTAAACATCATTTCTATACCATTGCAGGTATTGGCAGTTGCACAAAGTTTCTGGTGCTGAACAGGCTGCTTTCAGTCCTTCAGTTCAAATATGGGGATAGACTGTTGGCTTCTCTTAATTTCAATTTTTTGTTTTTGATTTATCAAGTATCAAATCACCCATCCTGTAAACACAATCAGTAACACAGGGAAACTTTGGTGCAGTGATTGCATGAATTGATATAAATTGCATGACTGAAATATATAAAATGAATAACTGAAAGCACCAAAGAAGGGCAATCATTTTACAAGCTAAATGCAACAGATTTCAACACCTCTACCCAATCAATGAGATTGTTGCCAAATTGGTAGAACTGATCATTTTTGGCTACCATACACTGAATTTAAAATAGTACCAGGTGAGATAATTACATTTTTTAAATTTTTGGGAATCATTAATTTTCAGTACTATTTAGGTATTTTACTTGAAATTCCTCTGTTGCAGTACCTAAAGGCAACCTTGAGCCACATTTCTATGATAGTATTTTACACATTGTGGTTCTGTGGATTGAGATATCATTTTTTTTGCAAAACCAAGGAAAAATGCAATAAATTACAAAAATGGTGACTTTAGAATAAAAATCTTTGGCTTCCATATTCTTTCATTTACATGGACTACCATCTGATGAAAAATCTTTTTGGGTAATTATTTGCAAATATGATTTTTTAGTACCTCAAATATAGCTAAGTAACTGTATTGAGGAACCTTAATAAGAATATTTCTGGGTGATCATGATCGATATAGTGTCGTCATTACAGGCATGCTATTTATAGAAACTGTCAGGCTTTCTTGTCTTTTTGATTTTCAAATTAAATTGATAATTTGAAGTAAATTCTGATTATTTGCGAAATAATGACAGTAGAAATGTTTACAGTGTGCAGCTTGTATGCTAAACAATTAAGGGGCACGAATCGGGAAGAAGCATAACAAACAATATTTCCAGTCCATTCATGTTTCGAAGAAAGTAGCATTGCGATAGACAGTTCCTTGCGTTAATTATGGTCGGGTTTAAAAGCCAAGGCCAGGCTGAGTCGCCGAGCCAAAACTGCCGATTCAAAGATTTTATATTTCGTCACAATATTGATACATACATGTATTGTTGTCAGTTTGGTATAAAATTATTATGAATAACATATTTGATAACTGCACAAAGGTTCATCTCTCTACATTGTTTGATTTGATGTTTAACATCCCCGTCAACACTTTAAAGGTCATTTTGGAGACGTTGCTTCCAGTTATGAAGGACTTTTACCCAACATTGAGATGAAATGACATCTCAAGCCCTGTCACCCAATGAAACCAATAGGCTTATTAGCATGGAAGGTCCGTCTCGCACCACGGTTCCTGGACAGGCTTAGATCCTCTAAGCGGTTTACCAGTACTAGTGTGCAGGCTGGATTCAGCTCTGCATGGAAGCATCATGCAGCCCATATATTTCTTCAAGCCCCTATGGGCGGGGGCTTAATCTCTCTACATTGTTTTATTTTCTTGTAATAACTATTTTTCCGAAATCGAGGGGGTATAAAAGCCAAGGCCTTTACAGAATGGAAATATTTCTTAATTTCTTACGATTTTATCGGTAAAAGAAATTCTTTTTGCACTGGTGATATTTAAATTTGATTATTTTTATCAATCATGTGTACATAGAAAACATAATAAACATATCAAAATCACCTTAAATGATCAAATTTCTTATTTTCTTATGATTTCTATTTTTATACCCCCACAAATGAAATTTGGGGGGTATATAGGAGTGAGCTTGTCGGTCGGTCTGTCTGTCGGTCGGTCTGTTGACTTGGTTTCCAGACGATAACTCAAAAACCGTTTCACCGATTTTTATAATTTTTGGTACACTGATGTAACATCATAAAATACAGGTCAAGTTCGATTTCCACTACAATTCGTCAATTTTCGACATAGTTATGGCCCCTTTCAAGTGAAAAAATTGCAAAATGGCGCTGATGTACTATCAAGGCAGTTTTTGTGGGGGTATTCATTACCTTTAGTGATAGCTCTAGTTTGATTAACTTTACTAAAGAAAACAACCAAAATGTACCTAAAAGGAAAAAACAAGTTTTTCTACTGCTAGCTGGAATTAAAGAAATATAAAAATTGATTGTTATATTTGTTAACATGTATGTGTATATTAAAATGATAAAGAAAAAATGTTATTTTTTTATTTTTCTTTAATGCCAGCTAGCTGTTAACATTTCGGTTGTATTCTTTAAGTAAGTCAATCTCAAAATAGAAACAATTAGACAATAAGAAAATTGATAAAGATTTCAAAGGATCTTTAAAAAAAATCTTTTTTATTGTGCATTGGATGTGAGCAGTCACATAAACGTCTGTGCAATTTCATGAGGTTTATGCAATGTCACATCTACATCGATGCAACGTCATTGCGTTGTAACGTTGATTTGACGTTGCCCTAGTGCTGTGTGATTGTTATCCGATATACAGTTTTGTTTCAGACAATCATCAAATCCTAGTCACACCCCCATGTTGATTTTAGATCTGACTGGAAATATGGCTATGAAAAGAACTTATAAAATTCTTTAATTGGGCTATCATAAACATGGCTAACGTGAAAGGCCATATAAAAAAATATTCAAAAATGCAACAAGTACTCTGCTGAAAAAAAAATCTATCTAAAAAAAAAGTGGCCGAAACAACCCAGGACCACAACAACCTACCGAAATAGGCCGAAATGACCCAGGTCCAAATTTAGGACGAAACGACTCAGGACCGAAACATCCCGGATTCGCCTCTTTTACATCCTGTGGGCACTGATGAAGATTTCGCCTCAGGAAACCAAGTGTTCTATTTGTCTTAGTACACACGTTGCTAATATGAGTACTCCGTCTCAAGTTGTGTGTGCTTGTCACACTAAGGTACTTAATGGAGTCCACATTCGTGAGGACCAGTCCCTCTAAGGTGTAAGAAGCCTCAGTTTTATTAGATCACTTCCTAGTTATCTGCATAATGTTGCATTTAACTGGCTGAAATCTCATGCCCCATTTTCGGGCCCATCATCCTAATCTATCTATGTCATTCTGAAGTTTCAGTAAGTCATCTGTATCTCTAATGTCTCAGTACCAAACACAGTCGTCTGTGAAGACACTCTTATTTCTTGGTCAATGTCAGTGGAAATATCGTTGATATACTGGGAGAACAATATTGGACCAAGAACAGTCCCTTGTGGGACTCCAGACAAAACTGGTGCCCACACTAAAGATTCACCATTAACAACAATGTGCTGTTTTCTGTAGCAAAGAAAGGAATCTATCCAATTGAGAGTCTTCCCCCAAATTCCATAACCAAATTACTTAGATTTAATTAGTTCATGAGGTGGGGTGTCAAAAGCCTTCTCGAAGCCCAGAATAAATGTGTCCACCTGTCCCCCTTTGTCCAAGATTTTTGCCCAGTCGTTAATAACAAGAATACATTAAGCCACTATATGTCCTGTTGACTTGTCTTCTATGTCTCTTCTTGGAAACAATTTAAAACTGGCTTCCTGAGTTTCGGCCCACACCCATCGGGGCTTGAAGAAATAGATGGGCTGCATGATGCTTCCATACAGAGCTGAAACCGAACCGCACATGAGAACTGGTAAACTGCTTAGAGGATCTAAGCCTGCCCAGGCAAAGAGGTGCCATTCGGACCATCCATGCTTATAACCCTACTGGTTTCATTGGTCGGCAGGGCTTGAGATGTCATTTCATCTCAATGTCGGGTAAAAGTCCCACAAAATTGGAAGCAACGTCTCCAAAATGACCTTTACGGTGTTGATGGGGATGTTAAACCTCAAATCAAACAAACAAAAGACTTCCTGAGTTTTGTTTTCCAACAACAAAGTCCTTATACATGTAGTACTCTATTTCCACCTTTTCGAGGTCATTATGTGGCCATTATTTCTCATTCAGGTCCTGCGTTCTGATTGGCTGTTATTTAAAGACAAATAATACATAAATTATATCACATGTGAGAACACAAATGAGTATGAGCAGCACTTATTACCTGTTTCTGTCACATTTTCTATTGCTATGAGTTACTGTAAACAGTTATAGCCACACTCACTTCTCCCTAGACCCAGCAAACTTCTCCCTATTTACTCAGAATTATTTTGGCTAGCTTGGGTTTGGGTATTAGAAAGTTATAATTCAGTTATTAACTACAAAAATGTTATTATGCCCCCGCCATTCGAAGAATGGTGGAGAGGGCATATTATAAGCGTTGTCCCTGTCTGTTTGTTTGTCCGAAACTTAAACGTGGTCAATAACTTCCTTATTTCTTGATGGATTTTAAAATTACTCAGCAGAAATGTTAACCATCATAAGACGACGTGTCAGATGCAAAACTCTGGTCTGTACCTCCAAGGTCAAGGTCATACTTAAGGTCAAAGGTAAAAAAAAATGGTCCAAAACTTAAACGCAGTCAATAACTTTCTTATCTCTGAATGGATTTTGAAATTACTTTGCAGAAATGTTGGCCATCATGAGACAAACTGCCTCAAACAAAACCAAGGTACTTACCTCCAAGGTCAAGGTCACACTTAGAGGTCAAATGTGAAAAAAGGGTCCAAAACTTAAACACGCTCAATAACTTTCTATGGATGAATACGAACTTTCTATGGATGAATACGAACATAGACATATTTTCCAGCGGGGGCATCCGTGTCCTATGGACGCATTTCTAGTTTTAATCTAAAATAAGGCATCCGTAGAAATACCAGAACCCACCGAAATACACTGATAGTTACCGGAACACATATATTGGTACAAGTCAACACTATCTTGGTCAGGTGGGGTGTTTTATGAACAGAGTGCTACCTTTTTACAAACAGATCCATCCCCCCACCCACACACACACCCTACCCACCGGGTCACCTGACCCTCAAAGTCTACAAGTCCACAATATCTTTGTCAGGTGGGGTGTTTTATGAACAGAGGGCTACCTTTTTACAAACAGATCCATCCCCCCACCCACACACACACCCTACCCACCGGGTCACCTGACCCTCAAAGTCTACAAGTCCACAATATCTTTGTCAGGTGGGGTGTTTTATGAACAGAGTGCTACCTTTTTACAAACAGATCCATCCCCCCACCCACAAACACCCCCCACCCACCGGGTCACCTGACCCTCAAAGTCTACAAGTCCACAATATCTTTTTCAGGTGGGGTGTTTTATGAATAGGCTGGTACCTTTTAAAAAGGATCCACCTCACCGCACACATCATAAGTTAGACTGAGCCTGTTCATCTCTTGCTGGTGCACTAGGGCCTGGCCTACAATGTCCATAAGGTGCCCGGATAGTGACATACAAGTCAGCTCTGTTTTGTCAAAGGGAACTTCTTGAACGACTTCTTCCTCAAAAAAGAAAACAATTTTGAAGGAATGTTCCATGAGTGACTCTCTAAATAATTTCCGTTGAACATGATAGCCACCAGAAAAGAAAATATATAACCCTTAAAATGACTTCAGTTCTTAATTAGCTATTACCGGTAGATTGATTTTGAAATAATTTCACAGAAATGTTCCTTGGGTCACTGACTCACTGTTAGCCAAAATTGCTCAAACCCTCCACTCTACCTTATAAAACCTACCATACGGATCAGGTGAGTGATGCAGGGCCATCATGACCTTCTTGTTTTATTATATATCATTAAAATCATATTTTGACTTAATTGCAGTTTTTTAGTGTGTAGGATGTTGTTACTAACACATTTGATCTTACAATTTCTTATTTCTGCTCCAAGACATAGGTTGTGGTTATCCAATGAGGCAGCTCTAACTAACATGTTATGAGTATGAACAAGAAAAATATCACAAAGTTTTGCCAGAAAAATAACTGTTTTGGAGATATGAAGGAATGCACTATGTCACACAGATGTGTTATCATTTGAGCCCCGCCAAGCGAATTTGTGTCTTCGAGCATTCCGTCATGACAAATTTTAACTGTGCATGCCCAGCCATTCAGAGGGGCCAGGGATATGGCTTTCTGTCTGAAGGTTCCTCTTGATTCACTGCTTGTATGAGCGAGAAGCGAAGGTTCTGGCGAGACTGCGCGGATGCGCAGGCTCGCCTGAACCTTCCCTGCTCACATAGGCGATAAGTACCAAAATCGCTTGACGGGGCCCAATTAATGTCTCATTTTTGAGGGTCAAGGAAAACCCTGTTGGTGATGATCAAGGATAGCATACCTGTAATACCTCTCTCAACAGGAGGGAGACTCCCTCACTTTGATGCTAATTTTTGTCCAATTTATGCTAAATTTTAGTAAAATTTTGGAGTCTCCCTCATTTGAACCGAGAATTTCCCTATATCGTTTACACCTTCCTCATTACAGTTGCAAATCTCCCTCATAGTTAAAAAAATTATCACAGGCAGGGGCGTGGCCAGGCAAATGCTGAAGTTGAAGCCCACGCCAAAGGCGTGGTCGGCATGAGTCGGGGAAAGCACAAGAGGGGGGTTATCCCCCTCTCGTTGGTGGGGGTCTGGGGGCCTCCCTCGGGAAAATTTTGAAATTTTAATCGTTTGGTGGCCACTGGTGTCATCTGGAGGGGTATTTTTACTTATCTCTTATCCGTCTTTTTCGCCAATATGTTTGAATTTTTTGATTACTTTTACGTTTGTATGGAAGTCACACTTCAATAAAGCCAACACGCTGAAAAGGCCTTTTTGTGGTTAACTTTCGTGGTTTCGTGGAGTTGTTGGAGTAGTTGGTTGTTGCAATATGAGCCCCTGTTACGCGGAAAGAGTTGGTTGTTTGCTGTTAAGTTTTGGGGTGTTGGTGGTTCATTTATGAAGAAGGGTGCCACGGTACGGACAGAACATTTGCTAGTTAGATGAGCTGCATCAGAACCACAACGAGGGTCAAGTACTGAGATCTTTTAAGGCAGCCCTCAAATGATTTTGTTGCTCACCCTTCTAATGTGTGTTCTCCCATCCCGTTGTTGGCTTGGACGGTTTGTGTCCTTGATTGTGGCATGTCCTGGGTATCTTCATTTTTTAAATTTTAAATGTGAATTTCGTATTCATTCTTCCTCCTGAGACATGAGATGAGCTCTGTTCTTTGACTTTGGCTGTATCTTGGACTTTCTTATTATCATTGACAGACTTTGAGTTTTCCACTCAAGGCTTTGCACGCTTTGCAAATAAGTAATTTTAACTGTATGCATGAAGTTCATTTATTTCAGTAACATGCTCGTTGAGACGTGATGACACAATGAGCATGTTCATGATATAAATGGACTGTATATAAAGCAGACTAAAGTCCTGCTGGACTGAGGGATAATGACAAAAAATACGCTTTGAGGAATTTATTTCATGTGGTTATTCTAAAGGCCATTTCATTAAAATAATCATGCAGTGCAGACAAATATTGTGCACTAAAGATTCCTGACACTTCAAGATAAACTGCAAACTTGAAACACCTTAGAATCGTCTCTGACAATTGCCACTTTTGATTATATACTGGAGTTTATTCAGGTTTCATGATGTAGTCGCAGGTGCCTCTGAAAATGTGACAATTTTTTTCTTTTAAATTCTTATGTAAAGGCTTACTTGACAAAATAATGTTGAAGCCCTGGCTTCCGCCTGGCTACGCGCCTGACAGGTATGGGATAGCTATATCCATACAGCAAAAATCTTTCCTCCCTGAAAAACAATGCATTTGGATAACACACCCATGTGAGAAAATGCTATTTCTCATGGCTGCAAGGTAGCAAGTACCTACAGTATATGATTTTGAAAAGAAATAAGGAATTAATGTTTACCCTGGTAAAACAGGCATTTCCCTACCAGTATACAAATTGTGGCATAGTGCATTCTTTCATTTCTCCAGTTCTAATGAGTACCCACAACCTATATCTTTGAGTAAAAATATAAAAAATAGTGTATTCTCCTGCAAACTCCAGTTTCCTCTATTTAAAGTGGGGTTTAGAGGGCTATTTATTTCACAGACCTTTTCATAAGGATGTATATTTCACTGACTTGCTGACATAATGGGAAGATTTTGAGACTAGCATATTGGAAAATGGCAGAACATTTTACAAACAGAGAAGGCCCTGATCTGAGCCGGCACTGTTGACCACAATCCGGTTTTGGGGTTTCCGGTGTATGATGGGTTAATAATTTTCAATTTTTACAGGGTGTTGTTGCAAGATATTTGTGGGAAGCAGCAAGAAATGTTTCAAGTGAATTTGTGTCAGTTTGTGGAGTTCCTTACACAGCGCTTCCTATTGCAACTGTAAGTAAGGTTTCTTGATATGTCATTTTCATGTTTATTGTTTGTTTGTATTTGAGTTTAACGGCCCAGTCAACACTATTTTAGGTCATTTTGAGCTGGTGGGTTTACTTAACCACACTTTTCCTGGGCAGGCTTATACGTAAGCTGGTAACCAGTACAGTGCACATCCTTTCACCAGAAACGGACAACTGCCCTTCTTGAATCAGCGGAAGGGATTTCATGTTTATTAATCCTTTTTGTACCAAATGGAATCTTCCTGCGTATATATTGCAGGAGTCCATTTCAAAATTTAGGGGTGACAGGTTGTGTTTTTCTTCAAAGCTTATTTGGAAAATGGCTGAACTTTTTTGCAAACAGTGTAGGCCCTGATCAGACACAGCATTCTGCAGCGTCTGATCTGGGCAGGCACTGTTTGCCAAATACCTGTTTTGGGGTTTCTGGTACAAAATGGGTTAACAGAACCGTATTTACCCAAAATATTCTGACACTTCAAATCTTTACCACACTTGTAACAGTAGATCCTGGTGTTGTTATTTACTCTATAATTAAACTCTATAAGTGTCGAACAGTGTAGACCTTGAGGAGACTCAGTGCCCTGTGCTGTTTGCATACGCCTGTCTGCCCAAATTCTCAAAGTACATAAGGTATCACTTACTCAATAGGTAAGTAAATACATGTAAGTAGTTGTCAATCTTCAATGTGGCCAGGCCTTGGTGGCCTGGAAGGTAAGAGCACTGACTCTTAGCCATTACATACAGGTCTCTCACTGTTGTGGTTGGTGCCTGGCTTGGGTCACATTTGAGACGCCAAGTCCTGCAATGGAAGGTAAGGAGGTTTTTCTCTGGGCACTCCCTTTTTCACCGACCCCTGATTAAAGCTCAGCTCAATATAAGTGGAATCATCTTGAAAGGAATGTAAAACCCAAACCAAACCCCTACAAAAATTCTTCTACGTCTAGGACACTGATGACTTGTTTGCCATGGCTGAGTTGAACCTGCATTCTTATTTCTGCTCCACAAACAGATTTAGAAATTTGGATCCAGTTGTTCAACGCTAACATTATGAGTTTGATCATTCAATGGGACAAAACACTTATTCGTACAATATTTTTGCTTAGCTTTTGCAGTCTCACATTTTCTCAGCATAAATACCCATAAACCTCATTATAAATGTTTTTTATAACAGTTTATGGATGAATCCAGAAAATGTAAAGATTATAGGGAAAAATGGTTGTTTTCTATATGATCTATACATTTTTGTTTGGATATATCAGAGTTGTTTAACTAACACAGTTTCTACAAGTGTTATTAAGATGATTTTGTTTGTTTAATTTAAGGTTTAACGACCCCGTCAACACTGTAAAGGTCATTTTGGATATATCAGAGTTGTTTAACTAACACAGTTTCTACAAGTGTTATTAAGATGATTTTGTTTCTTTAATTTAAGGTTTAACGACCCCGTCAACACTGTAAAGGTCATTTTGGAGACGTTGCTTCCAATTTTGTGGGACTTTTACCCGACATCGAGATGAAATGACATCTCAAGCCCTGTTGACCAATGAAATCAATAGGGTTTATTAGCATGGATGGTCCGCCTCGCACCGCGGTTCCTGGACAGGCTTAGATCCTCTAAGGGGTTATTATTAAGATGATAGGTTGTACAAGTAAACAAAGAACTTTAACTGATAAATCATTTCCTGTTACCACCAGTATATGCATGACTTCTTGCTTGAAGCGACCTCGAGGTCTTGTTTACATGTCTGCAAGCAGGAAAGACTCTGACGAGACTGCGCATAATCTCCTCAGAGTCTTTGCTCAGTTTGCTGCATCTGCAAGCAGGAAAGACTCTGACGAGACTGCGCTTATGCGCAGTATCATCAGAGTCTTTGCTGCTCGCCTATGTGATAAGCACCCTTTTTCTCATGGGAAGACTGACATATTTATTTGTAGGTGATGTCTGTGGAGCACAATATACCCATGTTGATTCGTCGACGAGAGGCAAAAGACTATGGCACTAAGAAGATGATAGAAGGCCATTACAAAGAGGGAGATGTTTGTTTGGTTGTGGAAGATGTTACGACTAGTGGTTCAAGTGTACTAGAGACTGTTCAGGTACTATGGACAGTTTTGGTTGTCTTTGCCCAGGTGTTCAAGGCACAGTTTATTTAACTAATTGGTCATGGCCAAAACTTTATATTGTTCTGCAGATAAATATCTAATACACAGATATTTTTGCTGCAAAATGTGAGTAGCTTTTGCATTTGCAAAAGCTTCTCACATGTTTTCAGCATATATATTAGCAGATTTTTATGCCCCCGCATCATATGATGCCGGGGGCATATAGTTTTTCGGTTTTGCGTACATGCGTACGTGCGTACATGTGTACGTCCATCTGTATGTGTGTGTGTACGTACGTACATTTGTGATCCTGTAACCTCAGGTTAAAGTTTTTGTAACAGGTAGAGCCTGAAGTTTTAGAACTCATATTTTCCTAACCATTTGATGGAACTGGTTCATCTTTGGTATGATGATAGATATAGGTCCAAAGTTTTATTAAGCAATACCCCCACCCATGCCTGTGACAACAAGGTCAAGGTCACAGACTTTAGAAATTTTCAATGTTACAGACTCAGGTTAAGGTTTTTGTAACAGGTAGACTTGAACATTTCAGAACTCATATTTTCCAAACCATTTGATGGAATCGGTTGATATTTGGTATGCTTATAGATATAGGTCCAAAGTTTTATTCAGCAATACCCCCACCCATGCCCATGGCCTCAAGGTCTAGGTCACTATGGCTATTTTTAGAAAAACTTTGTCCTTGCTCTAGCGCTTACATTTTTTCACCAATTTTAATATTACTTCACAAAAATGTTCCTTATGTCAATATCTCTAGCAAGTTCCACTTTTAAGGTCAAGGTCACTGTGGCTATTTTTAGAAAAACTTTGTCATCGCTCTAGCGCTTACATTTCTTCACCGATTTCAATATAACTTCACACAAATGTTCCTTATGACAATATCTCGAGTGATTTCGACTTTCAAGGTCAAGGTCACTGTGGCTATTTTTAGAAAAACTTTGTCATTGCTCTAGCGCTTACATTTTTCTCCAATTTCAATATAACTTCTCACAAATGTTCCTGATGACAAAGTCACACACTTAGAAAATTTTGTTGCAACATGGATTTTTCGGAGTGAGGCGGGGCCCTTGGCGGGGGCATCTGTGTCATCTGGACACATTTCTAGTTCATATTTGTCATAATTTGATGATCAAAGATTTGTCTGTATGTGTATGTTCACTTACAACAGTGTTTGTTTTGAACAACTGTGCTCTGCTTTCTCATTTACGTCAAATATCTTCTAAAATTGAGTAAAGCCAACCAATCGATGAACATGCAGATCTATAGAGTCAGATAGTCAGATAGGACCTGTTCTGAATGTCCTGGTTGTCCTGGCAGTATATAGGAGCATAATGAAGCTTCAGCTGGACAGGTAAAATCCACTTATCCACTCCTCATTGTGAGTTTTGTTGTTGTTTTGTTTTGCTTGTAATGTCCCAGTCAACACTCTTTAGATCATGTCAAGCTGGTCAGTTAACCAAACCATATTTTTCCTGTGTAGGCTGATACATATATACGATCTTACATGAGTGGTCATGTATTATTGAATTTATTAAACGAGATGAGGGAAAGGGATAAAATGCGAGGCTTTGCCGAGCATTTTATCCGTTTTCCTCAAGTTTAAAAAATTCAATTAGGGCCCCGCAAATTTATTTGCGGGTGCCATATAGTAATCACCCTGTCTGTCCGTCCGTCTGTCCGTCCACATATTTTATGTTTTTTCTTAATAACTTAAAAACCGTTAGACGCATCAACTTCAAACTTTAAATATAAGGTCACAATATCACTAGGGCCCTGCAAATTTATTTGCGGGCGCCCTATAGTAATCACCCTGTCTGTCCATCTGTCTGTTCGTCTGACCGTCCACATTTTTAATGTTTTTTCTTAATAACTTAAAAACCATTAGACGCATCAACTTCAAACTTTAAATATAAGGTCACAATATCTTTGCACAATTTCAGGGCAAGTTAGGTAACAATGGCTACAATACTCTCAGAGTATCACCCTGTCTGTCCATCTGTCTGTTCGTCTGTCCGTCCACATTTTTAATGTTTTTTCTTAATAACTTAAAAACCATTAGACGCATCAACTTCAAACTTTAAATATAAGGTCACAATATCTTTACACAATTTCATGGCAAGTTAGGTAACAATAGCTACAATACTCTCAGAGTTATGGCCCTTTGAAAAACTTAAAAAATGCCCACATTTTTCATGTTTTTTCTTAATAACTTACAAACCGTCAAACCTATCAACTTCAAACTTTAAATATATGGTCTCATCATCATTACACAACTTTATGGCAAGTTACCTAACTGTAGCTTCAATACTCTCAGAGTTATGGCCCTTTGAAAAACTTAAAAAATTCAGCTTTTTCATGTTTTTTCTTAATAACTTACAAACCGTCAAACCTATCAACTTCAAACTTTAAATATATGGTCTCATCATCATTACACAATTTTATGGCAAGTTACCTAACTGTAGCTTCAATACTCTCAGAGTTATGGCCCTTTGAAAAACTAAAAAAATCAGCTTTTTCATGTTTTCTTAATAACTTACAAACTGTCAAATCTATCAACTTCAAACTTTAAATATTTGGTCGCATTATCATTACACAATTTTATGACAAGTAATGTAACTGTAGTTTGAATACTTTCAGAGTTATGGCCCTTTGAATAACTTTAAAAATCATCTTTTTTCATCTTTTTTTCATTTTTATTTTAAAACCGCTATAGATATTCAAATGAAACTTCCTATAGCTACTGACAGTTGCCCTATAGTAATGCCCTGTCTGTCCATCCATCCATCCATACGTCCGTCTGTCCATCTGCCCGTCTATCCATCAACATTTTTCATGTTTACAAACTGAAGCTGAAGTTATTGACAGTTGCCATATAGTAATTATGTCTCCCCCGAAAATTTTTTTTTCGGAGAGACATATTGTTTTTCCCCCGGGGGTCTGTCTGTCTGTCTGTCCGTCTGTCCGTCTGTCACACATTCGTGTCCGCTCTGTAACTTGAAAACCGTTAGAGCTATCTTCACGAAACTTCGTATAAATATTAATCATCATTAGACGACGTGCAGTGGGCAAGAACTATAACTCTTGCATTTATACTTTTTGAATTATCTCCCTTAGAAGTTTGTTGGTATGTATATATGTATGGGCAAATCGTGTCCGGTCAATAACTTTCTTATTTTTTGATGGATTATAAAATTACTTTGCAGAAATATTAACAACCATAAGACGATGTGTTATGTGCATGAGGCACGTCTGTACCTCAAAGGTCAAGGTCATACTTAGAGGTCAAAGGTCAAAAAAGGGGCCTTTTTTCGTATTTGGTCAATAACTTTCTTATTTTGAGATGGATTTTTAGCTCACCTTGTGAGGTATTAGTATACCACGAGCCGGCGTCCGTCGTCCGTCGTCGTCGTCGTCGTCCACACTTTCAAAGAAGTATATCTCCGGAACCAGTGGGCCAATCTTGATCAAATTTCATGTGAAGCATTATCAGGTAGGGGGAAAGGCTGCATACTGTTTTCGGGCAGATCGGATTGGAACTCTGGTTGCCATGGCAACAAATAGCTCCCATAGACTTAACATAGGAAAAAGTTTGTCATCACTCTAGCTCCGTCAATTTTTAGCTCACCTGGGCCGAAGGCTCCAGGGGAGCTTTTAGTATAACTGGTCATCCGCCGTCCGTCGTCCGTCGTCTGTCCGTCACCACCTTTGACCAGTTATATCTCTGCAGCCTGCAGGCTGATCTCAATCATTTCTTATCTGTAGCATGCCTTGGGATGAGTTCGAAAACAGACCAAGTCGGCCCATTTATCTTAGAGTAAGGTCCCTTTGATTGCTGAAAATGACGATTTTTGACCTTGTCATCACTGTAGCCCTTTCAGTTTTGATCGAATCTTTCTGAAACTTATATGTAACGTGGCTGGGGATAAAATCTCGGATGAGTTCGAAAACCGGCCAAGTTTGTCCATTTATCACAGAGAAACGTCCCTTTGATTGCTGAAAATGACGATTTTTGACCTTGTCATCACAGTAGCCCTTTCAGTTTTGATCGGATCTTTCTGAAACTTATATGTAAGGTGGCTGGGGATAAAACCTTGGATGAGTTCGAATACGGGCCAAGGTGGCCTATTTATCATAGAGTTAGGTCCCTTTGATTGCTGAAAATGTTGATTTTTGACCTTGTTATCACTGTAGCCCCTTTAGTTTTGATCGGATCTTTCTGAAACTTATATGTAAGGTGGCTGGGTACAAACCTCGGATGAGTTAGAAAACCAGCCAAGTCGCCCCATTTACTATATAGTTATGTCCCTTTGATGGCTGAAAATGTCGATTTTTGACCTTGTCATCACCGTAGCCCCTTCAGTTTTGATTGGATCTTTCTGAAACTTATATGTAAGGTGACTGGGGATAAAACCTAGGATGAGTTCGAATACCGGCCAAGTTGGCCCATTTATCATAGATTTACGTCCCTTTGATTGCTGAAAATGCCGATTTTTGACCTTGTCATCACCATAGCCCCTTCAGTGTTGATCGGATCTTTCTGAAACTTATATGTAAGGTGGCTGGGAATAAAATTTGGATGAGTTCGAAAACCGGCCAAGTTGGTCCATTTATCACAGAGAAACGTCCCTTTGATTGCTGAAAATCGCCCCATTTATCATAGATTTACGTCCATTTGATTGCTGAAAATGCCGATTTTTGAACTTGTCATCACCATAGCCCCTTCAGTTTTGATCTGATCTTTCTGAAACTTATATGTAAGGTGGCTGGGGATAAAAACTTGGATGAGTTCGAAAACCTGCCAAGTTGATCCATTTATCACAGAGTAACGTCCCTTTGATTGCTGAAAATGACGATTTTTGACCTTGTCATCACCGTAGCCCTTTCAGTTTTGATCTGATCTTTCTGAAACTTATATGTAAGGTGGCTGGGGATAAAAATTTGGATGAGTTCGAAAACCGGCCAAGTTGGTCCATTTATCACAGAGTAACGTCCCTTTGATTGCTGAAAATGACAATTTTTTACCTTGTCATCACCGTAGCCCTTTGAGTCTTGATCGGATCTTTCTGAAACTTATATGTAAGGTGGCTGGGGATAAAACCTTGGATGAGTTCGAATACTGGCCAAGGTGGCCTATTGATCATAGATTTATGTCCCTTTGATTGCTGAAAATGCTGATTTTTGACCTGGTCATCACCATAGCCCCTTCAGTTTTGATCGGATCTTTCTGAAACTTATATGTAAGGTGGCTGGGGATAAAATCTCGGATGAGTTAGAAAACAGGCCAAGTCAGCCCATTTATCATAGAGTTATGTCCCTTTGATGGCTGAAAATGTTGATTTTTGACATTGTCATCACCGTAGCCCCTTCAGTTTTGATCGGATTTTTCTGAAACTTATATATAAGGTGGCTTGGGATAAAAACTCGGATGAGTTTGAAAACTGGCCAAGTCGGCCAATTTATTTTAGAGTAACATCCCTTTGATTGCTAAAAATGCCAAATTTTGACCTTGTCATCACCGTAGCCCCTTCAGTTTTGATCGGATCGTTCTTAAACTTATATGTAAGGTGGCTGGAAATAAAACCTGGGATGAGTTTTAATACAGGTCAAGTCAGCACATTTATCATAGAGTTACATGCCTTTGATTGCTTAAAATGCCTATTTTAGACCTTGTTAGCACTGCTTCCCCCTTCAGTTTTGATCAGATCTTTGTGAAACTTACAAACAAATAAGTCAGGCAGAAAAGCTCGGAGGAGTTTGAACACTCGTGAGGTTTGCCTATTTGTCACAGAGTAACATGCGTTTGAATGCAGCAGTTAATTGCTTATTTTTTACTTTGTCATCACCATATCCCCATCTGTTTATATCGGATCTTCTTAACAAGTCAGGAATAAAAGCTTGAATGAGTTTGAAAACTGGTGAGGTCAGCCTATTTATCATAGAGTTACATTCTACTTGGCACTTCCTGAAACTTTGAATCTGTTAGCTCAGGTGAGCGATACAGGACCAGCTTGGTCCTCTTGTTTTCTGATTGTCTTCATTCTTGCAGATAACGAGGACAGGCATGAAATCTCGATCAAGTTCGATTTTGGGCTGAATCGGATTATTCACTCAGGAGTTACGTGCCCTTGAGCGTTGAAAAAATTGCCTATTGACTTAACATGGGGAGAATGTTGTCATCACCATAGCTGCTTCAATTATTTTCAGATTGGCTTTATTCTTGCAGATAACCAGCACAGCCATGAAATTTCGGTCAAGTTCGATGACTGGCAGAATCGGATCATTCACTTAGGAGTTACTGCCCTTGTGTGTTTTTGCATTAGGGTTAATGGGAATTAGGAAAAAGCTTGTCATCACTCTAGCTCCGTCAATTTTTTTCTGATCGACTTCATTCTTGCAGATAACGAGGACAGGCATGAAATCTCGATCAAGTTCGATTTTGGGCTGAATCGGATTATTCACTCAGGAGTTACGTGCCCTTGAGCGTTGAAAAAATTGCCTATTGACTTAACATTGGGAGAATGTTGTCATCACCGTAGCTGCTTCAATTATTTTCAGATTGGCTTTATTCTTGCAGATAACCAGCACAGCCATGAAATCTGGGTCAAGTTCTATAACTGGCAGAATCGGATCATTCACTTAGGAGTTACCTGCCCTTGTGTGTTTTTGCATTAGGGTTAATGGGAATTTCAAAAATGTATATCTTAAAGACTACTTGGCCAACTTTGATCAAATTTCATGTGTCGCATTATTGGGCAAGTGGAAAGGCTTCATTAGGTTTTCAGGCAGATCTGAGTGGAACTCTGGTTGCCATGGCAACATCTAGCTCCCATAGACTTCACATAGGAAAAAGCTTGTCATCACTCTAGCTCCGTCAATTTTTTTCTGATCGACTTCATTCTTGCAGATAACCAGTACAGGCATAAAATCTCGGTCAAGTTCGATTTTGGGCCGAATCAGATAATTCACTCAAGAGTTACGTCCCCTTGAGCGCCCGAAAAATTGCCAATCGACTTAACATGGGGAAAATGTTGTCATCACTGTAGCTAGTAACGAGGACAGGCATAAAATCTCGGTTAAGTTCGATTTTGGGCAGAATCGGAATATTGACCTCGGAGTTACGTGACCTTGAGCGCCAAAAAATTTGCCCATAGACTTAACATAGGGAAAATGTTGTGACTACGATAGCGACTTGAATTTTTTTCAGATCAGCTTCAAACTTGCAGGTAACGAGGACAGACATAAAATCACGGTTAAGTTCAATTTTGGGCCGAATCGGATTATTTGCCTTGAAGTTACCTGCCCTTGAGCATGAAAAAATACGTTGTGACCACGATAGCAACTTTATTTTTATTCAGATCAGCTTCAAACTTGCAGGTAACGAGGACAGGCATAAAATCCCGGTTAAGTTCGATTTTGGGCCGAATTGAAATATTGACCTCGGAGTTACGTGACCTTGAGCGACAAAAAATTTGCCCATAGACTTAACATAGGGAAAATGTTGTGACTACGATAGCAACTTGAATTTTTTTCAGATCAGCTTCAAACTTGCAGGTAACGAGGACAGACATAAAATCTCGGTTAAGTTCAGATTTTGGGCCGAATCGGATTATTTGCCTTGGAGTTACCTGCCCTTGAGCATAAAAAAATACGTTGTGACCACGATAGCAACTCTATTTTTATTCAGATCAGCTTCAAACTTGCAGGTAACGTGGACAGGCATAAAATCTCAGTTAAGTTCGAATCAGAATATTGACCTCGGAGTTACATGACCTTGAGCGACAAAAAATTTGCCCATAGACTTTACATAGGGAAAATGTTGTGACTACGATAGCGACTTGAATTTTTTTCAGATCAGCTTCAAACTTGCAGGTAACGAGGACAGACATAAAATCTCGGCTAAGTTTGATTTTGGGCCGAATCGGATTATTTGCCTTGGAGTTACCTGTCCTTGAGCATAAAAAAATACGTTGTGACCACGATAGCAACTTTATTTTTATTCATATCAGCTTCAAACTTGCAGGTAACGAGGACAGGCATTAAGATCTCGGTTAAGTTCAATTTTGGGCCGAATCGGAATATTGATCTCGGAGTTACGTGACCTTGAGCGACAAAATATTTGCCCATAGACTTAATTAGGGAAAATGTTGCGACAACGATAGCGACTTGAATTTTTTTCAGATCAGCTTCAAACTTGCAGGTTACGAGGACAGACATAACATCTCGGTTAAGTTCGATTTTGGGCCGAATCGGAATATTTGCCTTGGAGTTACCTGCCCTTGAGCATAAAAAAATAAGTTGTGACCACGATAGCAACTTTATTTTTATTCATATCAGCTTCAAACTTGCAGGTAACGAGGACAGGCATAAAATCTCGGTTAAGTTCGATTTTGGGCCGAATCGGAATATTGACCTCGGAGTTACGTGACCTTGAGAGACAAAAAAAATTGCCCATAGACTTAAAGTAGGGAAAATGTTGTGACAGAAATAGCGACTTGAATTTTTAGCTCACCTGAGCCAAAGGCTCCAGTGAGCCGATAGTATACCAAGGCTCCGGAGTCCGTCGTCTGTCGTCCGTCCATTCCGTCGTCCACACTTTCAATGAAGCATATCTCAGAAGGCAGTCGACCAATCTTGTTTAAATTTTATGTGTAGCACCATTGGGCAAGGGGAAAGGCTGCATTAGGTTTTGGAGCTAGTCTGGTTCATTTGTTCCTTCATTCTTCTTTCTCTCCATATAGAGATAATAGACCAATGTTAAATTTTTAATCAAAGATTTCTCAGGAACTATAAAAGCTAGAAGCATCAAATTTGGTATTCAATAGAATAATGATGACTTATTTTGTGTAAGAGACATTGGGCTTTCTCAGCTTATTTGTTCATCTGTTCTTTCATTCTTCTTTCTCTCCATTTTGACCAATGTTAAATTTTCGTCAAAGATTTCTCAGGAACTATAGAAGCTAGAAGTCTCAAACTTGGAATGCAATGCAATAATCATGACTTAAATCCTGTAAGGGTCAATGGGCTGGATTCTATTAGCAGATTTAGTAGTCAAGTCTGTGAATTGTTAAAACTTAAGTTCCTCAGGTGAGCGGTTTAGGCTCATTGAGCCTCTTGTAAAATTACTTGTCATAATTATTTACAACCATAAGACGATGTGTGGTGCGTATGAGGCAGGTCGGTACCTCAAAGGTCAAGGTCATACTTAGAGGTCAAAGGTCAAAAAAGGGGCCTTTTTTCGTATTTGGTCAATAACTTTCTAATTTTGAGATGGATTTTAAAATTACTTGGCATAATTATTAACAACCATGAGACGATGTGTGGTGCACATGAGGCAGGTCGGTACCTCAAAGGTCAAGGTCATACTTAGAGGTCAAAGGTCAAAAAGGGGCCTTTTTTTCGTATTTGGTCAATAACTTTCTTATTTTGAGATGGATTTTGAAATCACTTGGCAGAAATGTTAACCAATATAAGGCTATGTGTTGCGTGCATGACCCAGGTTGGTACCTCAAAGGTCAAGGTCACACTTAGAGGTCAAAGGTAAAAAAAGGGACCTTTTTCGGGTTTTGTCAATAACTTCCTTATTTTTAAATATAATTTGAAGTTAAGTGGCAAACATGTTAACTATCATGGGACGATGTGTTGCATGCATGATTCAGTTTGGTACCTAAAATGTCAAGGTCATACATAGAGGTCAAAGGTAAAAAAGGGGCCTTTTTTCGTGTTTGGTCAATAACTTTCTTATTTTAAGATGGATTTTGAAATTGCTAGGCAGAAATGTTTACCACCATGAGATGATGTGTTGCACGCATGACCCAGTTTGGTACCTGAAAGGTCAAGGTCATACATAGAGGTTAAAGGTAAAAAAAGAGCCTTTTTTGTGTTCTGTCAATAACTTTCTTATTATGCCCCCAACTTTGAAAAAGTTGGAGGGGCATATTAGTTTTGGTTCGATCGCCTGTCTGTTACGCTTTTGATGCATAGCATAACTAAAGAACCGTGTATGCTAGGGTATTGAAATTTCATGTATGGATTCCTCATGGAAAATTAGCTGACGCGTATTTTTTTTCTCGTCCGGATTATGCCCCCTTCAAGAGTTATTGCCCTTTGAAATTTTTTTAATAAAATCTTGTCAGCAAGATATCTCAAAAACTATTGGAGCTAGAGCCTTGAAAGGTGGTAAATATATTCGTGATGATGAGTAGATGAACTGATTAACTTTTGATAAAATTCCGAAAAATACTTTGTGAGTTATGGCCCTTTGTCATTTTGGTAATTTGTGCCCATTGTAATGTATGCTAAAAGTGATGCATAGCATCACTTTAGAACCGTGTATGCTAGGGTTTTGAAATTTCATATATGGATTCCTCATGGAAAATTAGCTGACGCGTATTTTTTTTCTCGTCTGGATTATGCCCCTTTCAAGAGTTATTGCCCTTTGAATTTTTTTTTAATAAAATTGTCAGCAAGATATCTCAAACACTATTGGAGCTAGAGCCTTGAAAGTTGGTGAATAGATTGGTTGTGATGAGTAGATGAACTGATTAACTTATGACAAAATTCCGAAAAATATTTTGTGAGTTATGGCCCTTTGTCATTTTGGTAATTTGTGCCCATTGTAATGTATGCTAAAAGTGATGCATAGCATTACTTTAGAACCGTGTATGCTAGGGTTTTGAAATTTCATATATGGATTCCTCATGGAAAATTAGCTGACGCGTATTTTTTTTCTCGTCTGGATTATGCCCCTTTCAAGAGTTATTGCCCTTTGAATTTTTTTTTAATAAAATTGTCAGCAAGATATCTCAAACACTATTGGAGCTAGAGCCTTGAAAGTTGGTGAATAGATTGGTTGTGATGAGTAGATGAACTGATTAACTTATGACAAAATTCCGAAAAATACTTTGTGAGTTATGGCCCTTTGTCATTTTGGTAATTTGTGCCCATTGTAATGTATGCTAAAAGTGATGCATAGCATCACTTTAGAACCGTGTATGCTAGGGTTTTGAAATTTCATATATGGATTCCTCATGGAAAATTAGCTGACGTATATTTTTTTTCTCGTCTTGATTATGCCCCTTTCAAGAGTTATTGCCCTTTGAAATTTTTTTTAATAAAATCTTGTCAGCAAGATATCTCAAAAACTATTGGAGCTAGAGCCTTGAAAGTTGGTGAATAGATTGGTTGTGATGAGTAGATGAACTGATTAAACAAAATTCCGAAAAATACTTTGTGAGTTATGGCCCTTTGTCATTTTGGTAATTTGTGCCCATTGTAATGTATGCTAAAAGTGATGCATAGCATAACTTTAGAACAGTGTATGCTAGGGTTTTGAAATTTCATATATGGATTCCTCATGGAAATTTAGCTGAGACAATGAGACGATGTGTTGTACCTCAAAGGTCAAGGCCATACTTAGAGGTCAAAGGTAAAAAAGTGTTTTTTTTGTTTATGGCCAATAACTTTTTTATTTTTCTATGAACATTTTTAAAGTTACTATGCAGAAATGTTCATCTTCATTAGATGATGTGTGTGTGTGAATTCCGGTTTAACGTTGCTTTCAACAATTTTTCAGTCATATCATGACGGTGTCTGGTTGCGACAGGGAGCTCAATGCTCACTTTTATAGTGCTGCCTCACTGAAGTATCCCAGCTCAATACCACCAATGTCAAGGTTATACTTAGCAGTCAAAAACGGGGGAGACATCTGTGTTTTTGCAGAAAAACAAATTCTAGTACCCTTTTGTTTTTAATTCATAACTTACAAACAGTCAAATGCATCAACTTCAAACTTAAGATATATGGTCACAATGTCATTACACAATTACATGGCAACCGACGTAACTCTAGCTACAATACTGTAAGAGTAATAGCCCTTTGAAAAAAATCCAACTCCTCTAATGGCACTGCCGGGCCCTAGTCAGTTTCACTGACAGCTCTAGTTCACGATTGTTTACAAAAATGTCAATATTCCGCCATTAGTAAACGTGACGTCGTTAAGGATATCGTACATGTATGTAACGTTAATGTAGCTAATTTGCATATTTAATCCACTAGTGGATTATCGAAAATATTACATGGCGTTATTACACTCTCAGACGCAACGTCATATGATGAAAATGATTAACCAGTACACTGCACATTCCTTCATGAGAAGCTTATGACCCACAAAGAGGGTTGATGCGTCGTTAAACACGAAATCATCATCATCCTTCATGAGAAACTGACAAGTGGATCAGCAGAAAGGGAAGAATGACAATAAAATAGAATTCATGATGATTTTACATGAAAGAAAGTTGTCAACACCCATGACCACCTGATCACCAGTCGTACTCACATTTGTCTTAAGCTACTGATACAAATTCCACCATGATGATTGCATAATGCTGGAGGACAAGGAAAAGTTTTTATCTAGGTCCCTGGTAAACTTACCCAACTCTACATGGCTTAGATGGTTAAGCATAATATTATTGAACAGTTTGTAAGAGAAAATTACCAAGTTGAACTAAAAAACACTTAATATGTCATAGCTGTTGAAAAGGAGTAGTACTGAGGATTATTTTTGGATAACATTTCTTACTTTTCCATTAACACTTTTACTGGCAAACTTGACTAGACAAATTTACCTTTCACTGCCAAATGCGACTAGTCAAAAAAGAGTTGTTACCTGCTTTTAACAGTCGGTAGATTGTTTCAAAGGACACAACTCAAAAAATTGTATATCATTATTTTCAGCACAAATTTGATTTATCCAACATTTATGATAGGCATAGTTAATAAGAATTTTTTAGCCCACCTAGTGACAGGTGAGCTTTTGTGATCACATTTTGTCTGTCGTCCGTCGTCCGTGCGTCCATGCGTGCGTAAACAATTTCAAATAAGTATATTTCTAATACCCCATGGCCAGTCTTGATCAAATTTCATGTGAAGCATCATCAGGTAGGGGGAAAGGCTGCATAAGGTTTTTGGCTGATCAGATTGGAATTCTGGTTGCAATGGCAACAAATAGCTCCCATGTACTTATAATGGGAAAATTTTTAAAAATCTTCTCTGAAACCACAGGGCCCAGAGCTTAGATAATTAGCTTGTAACAATGTCAAGTGGTCACCTACATAAATCCTGCCAATCATGCCCCTGGGGTCCAAATTGGCCACACCCCGGGGCCCTTAGCTCCCATAGACTCATAATGGAAAAAACGTTTCAAAAATCTTCTTCTCTGAAACCATAGGGCCAAGAGCTTAGATATTTAGCATGTAGTAATGGCAAGTGGTCACCTACAATCATGCCCCTGGGGTCCAAACAGGCCACCCCCTAGGGCCCCTTAGCTCCCCTTATCTCTCAGAGACTCATACTGGAAAAAAACGCTTCAAAAATCTTCTCTGAAACCACAGGGCCCAGAGCTTAGATATTTAGCATGTAGCAACGGCAAGTGGTCCCCTACATAAATCCTGCCAATCATGCCCCTAGGGTCAACATGGGCCACGCCCTGGGGCCCCTTAGCTCCCTTAGCTGTTATTTCATACTGGAAAAAAGCTTCAAAAATCTTTTCTGTAACCACAGGGCCCAGAGCTTAGATATTTAGCATGTAGCAATGGCAAGTGGTCACTTACATAAATCTTGCCAATCATGACCCTGGGGTCCAAATGGGCCAAGCCCGGGGGCTCCTTAGCTACCATAGACTCATAATGGAAAAAGCTTAAAAAATCTTCTTCTCTGAAACCACAGAGCCCAGATTAGATATTTAGCATGTTGCAATGGTAAGTGTTTACCTACATAAATCCTGCCAATCATGCCCCTGGGGTCCAAATGGGCCCAGAGCTTAGATATTTAGCATGTAGCAATGGCAAGTGGTCACTTACATAAATATTGCCATTCATGACCCTGGGGTCCAAATGGGCCAAGCCTCGGGGCTCCTTAGCTCCCATAGACTCATAATGGAAAAAGCTTAAAAAATCTTCTTCACTGAAACCACAGGGCCCAGATTAGATATTTAGCATGTAGCAATGGTAAGTGTTTACCTACATAAATCCTGCCAATCATGCCCCTGGGGTCCAAATGGGCCACGCCCCAGGGCCCCTTAGCTCCCATAGACTCATAATGGAAAAAAAAGCTTAAAAAATCTTCTTCTCTGAAACCACTGGGCCCAGAGCTTAGATATTTAGCATGTAGCAACGGCAAGTGGTCACCTACATAAATCCTGCCAATCATGCCTCTAGGGTCCAAATGGGCTCCGCCCTAGGGCCCCTAAGCTCCCATAGACTCATACTGGAAAAAAGCTTCAAAAATCTTTTCTGAAACCACAGGGCCCAGAGCTTAGATATTTAGCATGTAGCAATGGCAAGTGGTCACTTACATAAATCTTGCCAATCATGACCCTGGGGTCCAAATGGGCCAAGCCACGGGGCTCCTTAGCTCCCATAGACTCATAATGGAAAAAGCTTAAAAATCTTCTTCTCTGAAACCACAGGGCCCAGATGTGATATTTAGCATGTAGCAATGGTAAGTGTTTACCTACATAAATCCTGCCAATCATGCCCCTGGGGTCCAAAGGGGCCACGCCCCCGGACCCCTTAGCCCCCATTGACTCATAATGGAAAAAAAGCTTTAAAAATCTTCTTCTCTGAAACCACAGGGCCCAGAGCTTAGATATTTAGCATGTAGCTACGGCAAGCAGTCACCTACATAAATCCTGCCAATCATGCCCCTGGGGTCCAAATGGGCCACACTCGCGGGCCCCTTAGCTCCCGTAGACTCATAATGGAAAAAAGCTTCAAAAATCTTCTCAGAAACCACAGGGCCCAGAGCTTAGATATTTAGCATGTAGCAATGGCAAGTGGTCACCTACATAAATCCTGCCAATCATGCCCCTGGGGTCCAAATGGGCCACGCCCTGGGACCCCCTTAGCTCCCATAGACTCATAATGGAGAAATATGTTCTATAAAAGGGTTATCCTTTGGAAGCAAGGAATACACCACAGAACTTGAAAATATGAAGTGTAAATTTTTTCTGGGCCAGACTAGCTACTTTCGGCCAATTAGGCCTCATCAGTGACCCTCAAATATTTTCAAAATTCTTCAATGGAATCAATGATCCCAAAGGACAAGAAAATATAAACTACACTATGATGTAGGGCAGGGAGACTTTTTGCGGCCGCCACACATTCCCAGACACCAGCTGTAGTGACGTTAAATATGTTCTATAAAAGGGTTATCCTTTGGAAGCAAGGAGTACACCACAGAACTGGAAAATACGAAGTGTAAATGTTTTCTGGGCCAGACTAGCTAGTTTCGGCCAATTAGGCCTCATCAGTGACCCTCAAATATTTTAAAAGCTTCAAAAATCTTCTCTTAAACTGTGAAGCAGAGCTTAGATATTTAGTATCTAGCAACATAAACTAGTCACCTACATAAATCCTGCTAACCCTGCCCCTGGGATCCAAATGGGCCACACCCTTAGCTCCTTTAGACTTATAATAAGCTTCAAAAATCTTCTTCTCCTAAGCCTTAAGGCCCAGAGCTTAGATAATTAGTGTAGCAATGTCAAGTGGTCTCCTACACTTATGATTTCTGGTACACAGGTGAGCGATATAGGGCCATTGGTCCCTCTTGTATCTTTTAGTAGCTGTTAAAACATTAAATAAAAGTGGATTTTTTTTGTGTGGGAAAAATAAAAACATGCTTGGTATTGATCCTGGGATATTGATTTTTAACACTGTTGGCAGTGTTCTGAGGCAGTGTTTGAACCATATGTTATGGGTACTTGTCAGAGTCGCCTCAATGAGGTGATTCTGACAAGAACCCAAAACATAGGTTTCTTCCTTGAAATAAAAATACTCCTTGGTTATTCAGATTAGTCCTCCTTATCGTGAGCTATGACGCTGAGCTTTATTGTAGACATTGAAAGATGTTGGAGTGGTGGTGAAGGATGCTGTGGTATTGTTAGAGAGAGAACAAGGCGGGAAACAGAAGCTGAAAGAAATGGGAATAACTCTTCATAGGTAAGATTTTTTCTGTTATTTCATTCTTTTTTAATCTTCTTCCTTATATAAAGGAGGAGTCCATTTCAAAATTTTGGGGAGTCAGGTTGTGTTTTCTTCAGAATTTATTTGGAAAATGACTGAACTTTTTGCAAACAGTGTACAGATGCCGCCAAATGTGGCATCTGATCTGGACCTGCACTGTTTGCCAATTACCCGTTTTGGGCTTCCCGGTACTAAAAAGGTTAAATAAATGGATGTCTCATATAAATTGCCAGCTTCGTTGGCTCAGTCAGATGTACACCTGACTGATGATCAAGAGGCCACATGTTTGATGTCCACAAAGTATGCAACATTTTATTGAGGCAATTGATCACAAAATATTTTCTGTGATCATTCTGCCTTTTTGGGGCTCTTGTCAGTTTCTGGCGAAGGAATGCCCTGCACTGGTTAACCCGGCTTATGTGTAAGACTACATGTGACTATCTCTAATTGGTACAAAATCCAGGTTACAGTTATTTCAAGCTGCACTTTTCCTGGTGTTGTGTAAAGAATCTTAGCTGTAAAACATTGACTAGGCTCCTGTGCTGGGACTTTCGCAAATTAAATGGAAGAGCCTAATTCTCCATTCAGAGACATTAAACCAACCCACCAGTGCTGTCAGTGCTTTGATTTTATAATGCCCATGTGTAGAGTGCATAATGAGATCTACATATAAGGCATTACACACTTTCTGTTATATTGATCAATTTTCCAGTGTGTTCACAATGTCAGAGATGGTAAAAACTCTACACAAGAATGAGCGTATTGACCAAGCTATTTTGAATAAAGTACTGACTTTTATAGAAGAGAACAGATTTGACAAAAGTATCAGTAAAGATGCTGGAGATGTAGGACAGCCAATGAAAAAACAGAAAAATGTGAGTCTAAACCATGTATTTCAGGAGGTTGTAGTCTGTGTTAAGGGAAGGCAGTTTTAACACAATTACATTTGTGACGCCTGCTATTACCACTGCGGGATATAGGGGCCCGATTTTCCGTCCGTCCGTTTGTCAAGGCGTTAACATTTGTGACCACCCTAGCATTCACCCTAATGGTCAAGTTTATTTCTCAAGAACTATAAGAACTTCATTAATGATATTTGGTACAAACTTGAATCTGGGGATGGCAACTTAAATGCAAGCATCCATAATTGACCTTGACCTAAATTTCAAGGTTCACTTACTTTGTAAAATATTGCGACTACCCTAGCGTTCACCCTAATGGTTAAGTTCATTTCTCAAGAATTATTTGAATTTCATTAATGATACTTAGTACAAGCTTGCATTTAAGAATGACAACTTTTATGCAAGCATCTATGTTTGACCTTGTCCTAGATGTCATGGTTGAGTGACTTTGTGCCCCCCAAAAGGCGCGACGTAGCCTTTGGCGGAATTCTTGTTTGCATTGTAAATATGGATGTACCCTTAAGGAGAATGGGAACACCTGGCAGGTTTTTCCACCATTTTTCAAAAGGAGACAACTTTCCAGACTTCCCCTTTGCTTTTCTATAAGCACTGTCTTACTGAAAAAAGGATCTTCTCTTAAAGGAAAGACAGGAGCAAATTGTTTCCTTTAAGAGTTGATGCCTTTTGACACGGGAGACAAATATACTTTTGCAGGAGTTGCCTCCCTTGAAGGTGTTCCCATTCCTAATTTGCTCCTATGGAACAAATTCTTTCCTGTATGGGTACACCAGTGTCAGGGTTTATGTTCTTAGGAGGATGCATGCAGAATGTTATGCTATGAGTCACCCTTGTCAAAAAGACATACTTGTACAAATATCTTTGAAGTATTACTTGGAGCAAATCCTTCTCCACCTTGAGGACTTGCTTTATTAGCCGAAACTACGTAGTATGGCCCATCTTCTTTCTTATGAATGTTTTCATTGCTCTTAAAGGAACTCATTTTTGATTTTTATTTGCCTTCACTGTAGCTGGTGTTGTGCCGTGTGGCGGCCATAAAACGTCTCCCCGTACATCAACCATAGTGCAGTTTATATTTTACTTTTGGTCCTTTGAGATCATTGTGAATATTCTGAAAAAATAGGAAATAAATTTTTGATTTAGACTCATTCTAGGCAGATTTTTAATTATTTGGACCCCATTTTGATTTATATCAGTCTTTGAATCGACTGCCTATTCGAAATTCGCAAAATTGCAGTATGTTTCCTCTGGCTTTCTTTGCCGGATCATTACAGGGTCACTGATGAGGCTTTATTAGCCGAAACTACGTAGTATGGCCCATCTTCTTTCTTATGAATGTTTTCATTGCTCTTAAAGGAACTCATTTTTTATTTTTATGCCCCCGGAATCTAAGAGATTAGGGGGCATATAGTTTTTGGTCTGTCCGTCTGTTTGTCTGTTTGTCCGTCTGCAAAAACTTTAACATTGGGCATAACTTTTGAATGGTAATAGATAGAGCATTCATATTTCACATGTGTATTTCTTATCACAAGACCTTTCCAGTGGTACCATAATTTTTGATCTCGTGACCTTGAACTTGACCTTTGACCTATTTTTTTCAAAATTTTTAAAAACATTAACATTGGCGCTGTCCGGGGGCATCAGTGTTTCACAAACACATCTTGTTATTTGCTGTAATTCTCCTTAACTTTTAACAAATTTGTTGTGCAATCCAGCAGTGACAAGACGTTCAAAAAGCAGTAGGAATGGCAAACAGTGTAGATCCTCATCAGCTCTGGAGTCTGCATTGTTACCTTAGGCCTGTCTGTCCCAATATTTACAGTAAAGATTCATCCGAATATCATGTCAAACCCAAATAGATCCCACACCACCTGAATTATGATGCCAGTAAATTGATGACTTCACCATGGAGGCTTCTTTACTTAGTAATTCTTAGCTCCAGATAAGGCATTCCCCCCCCCCCCCCCCCCCAAAAAAAAAAAAAACAAATACTGATATTCTTATTTCTGCATGAAAACTTGTGTTGTTGGTACTCATTATGTTCTCATATGTTTTTATGCAGAAATAAGAAAAATAATATTTGGAGATAAACCCTCTTTTCTGGGGCTATGGGTATTATGTTAGACATTGATAATAACCTCCTTTCAACACTGCTATCTCTCTATCTTCCTATTCAGAGTTGGTCAAATCTGGCCATTACCACTGTTTTCACCACTGTCAATGTTCTTAACGGCCCCATCCATCGGGGCTTGAAGAAGTAGATGAGCTGCACGATGCTTCCAGGCAGAGCTGAAACTGACCGCACACGGGTACTGGTAAACCACTTAGAGGATCTAAGCCTGTCCAGGCAAAGCGGTGGGAGTCGGACCATCCATGCTTATAAACCCTAGTGGTTACATTGAGCAACAGGGCTTGAGATGTCATTTCTCAATGTCTGGTAAAAGTCCCGCAAAAATGGAAGCAACGTCTCCAAAATGACCTATACATTGTTGACCGGGACGTTAAACCACAAATCAAACAAACAAAGTCCTTAAAGTCAAAGTCACAGAATTGAAATTTTCATGTTCTGCAGTGAACTGTTTTAAAGCTCTTATTTTCAAAACACTAAAGAGGATTAAGGTGACTTGGGGATGATGGACAGACCAGCTACCAGTAATAACCCATTTTTTTTATTTCTCCGCGGTAATAGGCCTTTTTTTCTCAGAGAACAAGCGAGAAATGTCTCCGAGAAGAAAAAAATTTCGCGTTTCAAAGCGGTTAATTTCACCGCGAAACGCCACGAAATATCTCCGCGAACATCTCTTTTTCTCGGAGAAAGCCAATTAGTACAGGTCAAGTCGTTCACTGTGTTTCTCCGCGAAATCTACCTATACCTACATGTATAGTTGTTCATGTGCAAATATTTTTTTCATGCATTAAAATTTGGTATTCTAAGTTTGAACCATATGACGAAATGCATCGTAAAGTATGATATTGATCTGGTTGGAATCATAATGATTTGCATCTTATGCACATTACAACGCATATTTGAACATGATGAATGTTTTCTGTGTTTCGTTTTTAGCTCACCAGAGCCGAAGGGTCTGGGGGAGCTTATAGGATAGGCAGTTGTCCGTCGTCGTCGTCGTCTGTCCTATGACGTCAACATTTTCAAACAACATCTCCTCTGAAGCCACTGGGCCGATTGGGCCCAAATTTTATCTGTAGCATCCTTGGGCCGGGGGATTGAAAGTTTGTGTTTTTTATGAAAATCGGCTTATTAGTTTGGTTGCTATGGCAACTTACAGTTTACATAGACTTATAATGGGAAAAGTAGAAAAATGGCATTTACTGCCAAGCCTCTGCAGATATTTTGACAAAACTTGCATAGAAATGTTACATAGGCAATCTACTATCTGCCGTATGATTTTAGGCCTTCTACTCATTTTTATTGGTTGCCATGGAAACCAAAATGCAAAAAAATAGAAAAAAAATACTTAAAAAATCATCTCAGAAACCATATGCTCTAGGAGGCTGAGACTTCATGAAAATATTCACCATATTTGCCTTCACAGGTTTTGTGTTTTTTTATGAAATTTGGCCTTTTAGTTTTGTTGCTATGGCAACTTAGATTTTCCATTGACTTATAATTGGGAAAACTGAAAAATGGCATTTACTGCCAAGTCATTGCAGATATTTTGACAAAACTTACATAGACATCTTCCTTGAGTAAACTTCTCTCAGCCATATGCTTTTATGTCAACCTGGGAGTCCCCTAGGTTGTGCCGGGGCCATGCCCCGCCCCTCCACTTGATAAAATGCCTTATATCTCAGAAACCTTACAGATCCCAACCCCTAAACCATATATATTCTTGTTCCTTATGATAAGATGCATTAAGTGACACCAACCTGGGGGTCCCCCGGGATGTGCCGGGGACATGCCCTGCCCCCTCTATTTCATAAAATGCCATTTATCTCAGAAACCATTCAGATCCCCACCCCTAAACTATATATATTCTTGTTCCTTATGCTAAGATGCATTAAGTGACACCAACCTGGGGGTCCCCCGGGATGTGCTGGGGACATGCCCCACCCCCTCCATTACATAAAATGCCATTTATCTCAGAAACCATTGAGATCCCCACCCCTAAACCATATATACTTTTGTTCCTTATGATAAGATGGACACAGTGACACCAACCTGGGGGTCCCATGGGATGTGCCGGGGCCATGCCCCACCCCCTCCCTTCATAAAAGGCCCAATATCCCAGTAACCTTAGAGATCCCCACCCCTAAACCATATATATTCTTGTTCCTTATGATTAGCCGCATTCAGTGACACCAACTTGGGGGTCCCCCGGGATGTGCGGGGACCATGCCCAACCCCCTCCACTTCATAAAAGGCTAAATATTCCAGAAACCTTACAGATCCCCACCCCCAAACCATATATATTCTTGTTCCTTATGATAAGACACATTCAGTGACACCAACCTAGGGGTCACCCAGGGTGTGCCCGGGCCACACTCCACCCATCGACTTCACAAAAGACCATATATCTGAGAAACTGTTCAGAGCCCACCCCTAAACCATATATATTCTTGTTCCTTATGATAAGGCGCAAACAGTGACACCAGCATGGGGGGTCCCCCCGGGGTGCCACGGGCCATGCCCCACTCCTTTACTTCATTAAAATCCATATATCTCAGAAACCGTTCAGATCCCACCCCTAAACCATATATATTCTTGTTCCTGATGATAAGACTCCACTTAATAATAGGCCATATATCTCAGAAACCATTCAAATCCCCATCCTATAATCACATATATTCTTGTTCATTGTTAGTAGACACAGTCAACCCTGTCTTGGGGGGTCAGCATGGGCCATTTCTCTCCCTTCCACTTCATAAAAGGGCCTTATATCTCAGAAACCTTTCAGATCCCCACCATTTAACCATATATATTCTTGATCTTTATGATAAGACATATTCAGTGACAACAATCTTTGGCTTTTCTGGGATCTGCCATGCCTGAATCCCTCCATTGCTTAAAAGGCCTTACGTCTCAGGAACCATACATATCCCCACTGCAAAACCATATATGTCTCGTTCCATTTTATAAGACCCATTTAGTAACACCAATCAGGGCTCCATTGGGCAGTGCCCACCTGAGCTCTGGTTTATGAAATTTGGCTCTTTGGTTTGTTTGCTATGGCAAGTTAAGAGTTTCCATTGACTTATAATGGGGAAAATTGAAAAATGACATTAATGCCTCTCAAGATATTTTGTCAAACTTTCATAGAAATGTTCCTTTAGTAATGTTCTTTTTGGCCTATTGCCACAGATGGGAAATGGTCAATTGTCATCTGTTGTCATCAAGGGACATCAGACCTCTGAAGCCACTAGTCTGATTGGGTCGAAATTTTATCTGTAGCAGCCTTGGCAGCAGGGCTTCCATGGTTAATTAAAATACATTGCTGCCAGTGGGCAGTGGCTCCCTGAGCTCTGGTGAGCATTGTGGCCCATGGGCCTCTTGTTTACTGTTGTGTAAACGCTTCATAAAGTGAAAACTGTTGATTTTCTATCGGTTCACCAAATTGGGAGTACTTTCTTTTTTTCTCAAGTAAATACTTTAGAAAAATCAAACTCAATGTATATAATAACGGGGATCCTGCTTGAACATGTATGTGTGGGCGCTGATCTCACTCTACATTTTGGTTGATCTTTTTCTTACACTGCGAGTAATTAAACATCACTGATGCTTACCCTTAAGCTCACATGTAGCCCGAGTGAGAGTTCTAATGTTTAAGAGTAGGCCGTGGAGGCCGCTTGAGTTTCTTGCCTTTACAATTCAATTTTGCTCATACATGTACATTAACCCATTTCAGACTGGAAACCCCTAAATGGGTACCGTGGCAAAACAGTGCAGGCCCAGATTAGACGCCGCAGAACGCGGCGTCTGATCAGGGCCTACACTGTTTGCAAAAAGTTTGGCCATTTTCCTTATTTTGAAGAAAACACAACCTGAAACCCCTAAATTTTGAAATGGACCCATGCTGTATATAAGGAGGAAGATTCCATTTGGTACAAAAAGGGTTAATATGGGGAAATTGCGCGGCAAGCATTCCAAGGCTGCATATAAGTCTGATCTCTAACTTGGAGCAGAACTACAAAATACTCCCAAGATAATCAGCGAAGTTTGTACAGACATGCAACCTGGGTATCTTGTTAAGTCTACTGTTCACCCCGAAGGTAACTCGCCCCGTGTCCTAAAGGGTAAGAGCGCTGACTCATTCAGTACCAGAAACCCCTAAATGGGTACCTTGGCAAACAGTGCAGGCCCAGATCAGACACCGCAGAATGTGGCGTCTGATCAGGGCCTACACTTTTTGTAAAACTTTAAGCCATTTCCCGAACTGAATTTTTAAGAAGAAACAACCTGACACCCCTTAGTTTCAAAATGGACTCCTGTATATATAAGGAGGAAGATTCCATTTGGTACGAAAAGGGTAAATCATCGGGTCATTAGGTCTCTCCAATGTGGTTTGCGCCTCGCTCAGGCCACATACATGTAGTTGGTAACGAGTACCCACATCCTACATTGGACGTCTAGGAACAGATTAAATGTATACCTTGTAAACTGCAGTTCTCTCTATGCTTGTATGTGTGCATGTAAAATGGTGAATAGTGATTCGTTCATTACATGGGCTTTATTAACATGTTGATGTACCACCTGTTTGCTCCAACTGGGAAAATTTATTAGTTAGAGGTGGATGAGGGGTCGGGGAAGTAGACTTGGTAGCGCAAATAATGCATGCGAATGCAAAGTAGCATGTCCGTTTTCACATTCCTGCATGAAGCATGGCCCGATATAGGTGTATGTTTTTTCGTCCGCGACATAGAACTAGCCTGCAGTGGAATTCCTGTGTTCCTCGTTAACTGGTCACTAACTTTGCATTCAAAGCACCGCTTGCTGTACCAATTTGACAGTTTGTATTCATAAATAAATGTGGCAAATCTGAGCTTTTGGTTTTGTTTGTTTGAGGTTTTACGTCCCCATCAACACTGTAAAGGTCATTTTTGAGACGTCCCTTTCAATTTTGTGGGATTATACCCGACATTGAGATGAAATGGCACCTCAAGCCCTGCCACCACATGAAACCAACAGGGTTTATAAGCAGCGGCGGTCCGACTCGCACCACTTTGCCTGGGCAGGCTTAGATCCTGTAAGCAGTTTACCAGTACTCGCATGCGGGTCGGTTTCAGCTCTGCGTGGAAGCATCATGCAACCCATTTATTTCATCAAACTGAGCTTTTGGTAAATGTCACACGTCATTATGGTGTTAAAACCTACATGTACGACTCATTATGAGAACTCGCCTATTCAAATATATTGTAAAATTTTACCACTAAAACCGGAAAATTTTCGGATAAAAATTCTGGGTTTTTTTCATATTTCTGCTCAAGATTTTGGGTACACTTTAAAACGACTCGACGAGGCAGTTCTAACGAGTACCCACAATCTATATGAGCAGTAATTAGATAAACTGGAGCTGCCAGTGAAACTGACTAGGGCCCCGGCAGCGCTATCAGAGGATAAAAAAAATTGTGGACGGACAGACAGACAGACAGACGGACGGACAGAGTGATTACTACAGGGCACCCACACTTTCAGTGCGGGGGCCCTAATAATGTATACCCCTGTAAGCCCCAGTTAAAAGTCAGGTTTAAGCGGGTAACGGATAAATAGGCGTTTTTTCGTGATGTGAATAAAAGTTGTCATGAGACTTTTAAAAAATAAATTACTAAAAGGAATTTTTAGCAACTTGAAAGAATATTTGATTATGATTTAACAATGACTACAATTTGCCTAGAAGTTTACAAAAACAACGCCAAACAAACGAAGAAATAATAATGAGCCGAAAATTTCACGTAAGCCCAGTTGTAATTTTTTTTCTCCGCGAAACGCCGGTAATTTCATTTTCAGTGAAAGCAATCGGTAAAATTTTCACCCAGAATCTCCGAGAATTTTCTCCGCGAAACCGGGAGAAATTTCAGCGAGAAATTTCTCGCTCATTTTATCTTTTCTCTCTGTTTTGCGGAGAAATTAGCCGATTTCGCGTTAGGCGGTTTCTCCGCGAAAAAAAAAAAAGGTTATTACCGGTAGCTGGTCTGTAGGTAATCATTGCTGATTATGTATGTATTGGTACAAAATCTTGCTAAAAGAATTTGACATAACTTTTTTTTTTAAAAAAAAAAACTGATCACCTTGTTTTGTTTAATTCAGGAGCTTACATTCAAAGAGAGGGCAGATTTATCAGAAAGTAAGCTAGCTAAACAGCTGTTTACAATCATGGAAGAGAAGAAATCCAATCTTGCTGTCTCAGTAGATCTTACATCATCACATGACATTCTACAGGTAAATAAGAAAACATGTATTTGACATTATTTACGATAGGACCACGTCAATTGGATAACACACCCATGTGTGATAGAAATAACTTTTAATATTCCTAGAACCCTTTTTTTCTGTAGAAAGTGTATGGTATTGTCCTTATTTCTGCCCGAAATATTAACTGTAGGCGCTGTTTGGAACTGCAACATTCCAAACATAGATTATGGCTGCTCTTTTGAACTGCCAGATACCAAACATATTGTTAGTGTTTTAGAACTGCCACAGTCGAAACATAGATTGTGGCTGCTCTCAGGAACTGCCACGCTCCAAACATTGATTATGGGTGTGCTTTGGAACTGCCTCATTTCAAAGTTATTCTGTGGGTGCTCTTAAGAACTCCTGTCAAGTGTCTTTCCTCTCCTCTTGTCGCTTCCATCATGAAAACACGCCTATATAATTTCGACCCCCTTGAACCCCACTTTTATATTGTAAAACTGGAGTTTACAGAGGTAAACCTTATTTTTCTTATTTCTGCTCTTAAATATAGATTGTGGGTACTCATTAGGACTGCCTCAATGAGTAACAACAATCTATATTTTGGGCAGAAATAAGAAAAATATCACAATTTTTCATCTTAAAATTTTCTTTTTTTCAGCGGTTACATTTACAGTATATTTGTATAGGTGTTTTTTCTAATGTGTAAACCGATGTAATATAGTTACAGTTTTCCATCATTATTTACATTTAAAGCAATTTGGTTGGTTGAAATAAAAGTTTTATACTTCGATAAATTAAATGAGCAAGAATTTCAGAATTATTTCACACGGTGACAGGTATTAATATAACGTAACCACAAAGAAGCACGTTTTGTCTTTGTATATAAGTGATGTCAACAGCATTTAATTAAAAGATGGAAAACAATAAAAAATGTTAACGTCAAGAAGACGAATAAATTGATTTTAAACACTTGACTTTTTTTTTTTTTCACTTGGGTCTCGCTTCTAATTGAATAATCATTCCACCATGGCCGTTGGTAAGATCATTCTTAGGCTTTTGAAAGTTTTCGTAAAATACCATTTTGTGGCATTTTAAACATTTCAGTGGCAAAGTTGGAATTATAAGGAATGAATTATCGTTTTTGTGGCTTTAAGCGATGTGTAAACTCCGACAAATCACTCTAAAACTTAGCATAAAGCCCTTCTGGTATCATGCAGTTTGTGGCTGATTCGCCGAAGTGTACACATGAATAAAGTTCACAAAAATGAAATTCATTCCTATAACAAATGACATTTTTGCTGATGAGAACTTATGACACTTCTTTTTTCATTTCTGCAGAAATCAGATAATGGTGCTCATAAGAACTGCCCTATTGAGCTGGTTCTAAAGAGTACTCACAAGCTATGCTTTAGAGCAGAATTAAGAAAAAATATATGTATCTTATTATGAGTAATTCCACCTTTCCCTTTATTAAATGGGGGTTTATAAGTGTGCTCATTTCATGGACTTGTTTGTTTGTTTGAATTGAGGTTTAACATCCTGGTCAATATGATTTAGGCTATTTTAGGCATTGCTTCTAATTCTTTGGGACTTTTACCCGTCATTGTTATGAAATGACATCTCAAGTCCTGTGCCCAATGAAAGGAATAAGGCATATAACTATGCATTTGACTCTCACCACATTCCATGGGCAAACTTACTCCTTCTAAGCTATTCACCAGTACTCAGGTGGGGTAAATTTCAGTTCCGCATGGAGGCACTGTGCATATCAGTCTATTTCACCATACTGAGATTGGTGGGGACCCTTCATTGTGATGCTTATCTTTTCTTCTTTCTTTGGGAGAAAGCACAAATGGCTATCAAGAGATGACATGGTATACACCCCAACACAGTCTGCCAGAAAATAGAATTTAAAGACCACACAACCACCCAGAAATATGGTTATTTCCAGTTGCATTTTATTCCCTGTGTTGCTGCAGATTTTCTGTTTATTTCAGCTGGTAGATAGAGTAGGCCCCCATGTGTGTATGGTGAAGACACATGTAGACATTATTTCTGACTTCTCAGAAGAATTTGTACAGAAACTTACGGACCTTGCAAGCAAACATGGGTTCATCATATTTGAAGACAGGTAACCAGGGCCAGTTGTTCAAAACTAACAGTGTCATTAGTTAACTTATCTTTAAAACTTTCTTCATTAGATATGGCATACTGACAAATATTTTTACTTAAAAAATGTGAGTAGCGTTTGCAAAGCTACTCACATTTGTTTGTTACGAGATGGAATAGGAAACCTCTCTGGTGCTTATGCACATCTAAATTATTTTAGTAGATATATGGTAGGGCGGTGCGAGTGAAATATTTTAGGTGAAATATGGTACGCAAACTGTGCGGCTCCATGAACAAGTCATGCACATATCATACGATGTATGCATGAGTGGTTTATAGAGAGCTGTTTTTACAATACAGGGGGCCGCTAAAAGGCCGAGTCCTATAGAATTTGGCTAAAAATCGCCAACCGCCAAATTGTGCCATATATGATTTTTATTCCCGTCACGTGTTGTGTGGGTGTTCGTTTTGACAGGAGTCATGTCATTGATTATAGGGTCGTTTCATCAATTTTTCCTATGGGAAATATACTGTTTGAACGCAAATCCATTATCTACTCGATTTTTGCTATCTGGCTTTGTTTGTGGCCGGTATCTCCACCTCGCCACGAATTGAGCAAGGTAATATGAGTAGGCATGATTTTCCGGTAGTATTCATAGATATATAAACCCTGAAAAAAGCGGACACTTTAGCAGCAGGTCAAGTTGTAAGAGTGAACACAACATTGTGACGGGGAAATAGAAAGTATATTGAAAGGTATGTTAAATCTATGTTTAGTATTATTTTTGTATGAACATGCTTGTAGGTTTTGGAGGGGTTTACTTCTAGTATACCCCAACTTTCTGAAGCCTATTCTGAATTCACTGTTGTGGCCTGTAGTGATTAGGCTACTAGCTTTGCCAGCTAGACGTCGCAGAATTGATCCCAGGCTTCTCCAGTAGTAGAATGAGTCTTTCTAAGTGAGGTCCTGTCTCATGCTGACCCTAGATGTTGGTGAGACGTAAAGTTTGGACACCCGCTCATTCTAGATTCATTTAGGCATTTAGACCCCTTTTGTAGAATGTAATTAATAAACGCCGGGTCACTTGTTTGATCCATGACTTGTGACTAGCTGTGGTTAGAAAACCGTGGTTCCGTCCCAATATGATATTAGGTGTAGAGGGGACGTAAACTTAAGATGGGTTTAACCACATCTTCATCATCAGGGCAAACTCTTACAAGAGCCTGTTGGGTTATCCGTGATGATAAACCGTAATGAATTTTATTTTACAAGCATGTTCACGTTGATTAGAAATAATTTTGTTCAAGAAGAATTACGAGTTCATTTTGTAATGATGCCGTTTTTGTCTGATAACTCAGTTTGTGCATGTATGTACATATAAAGAACGTGATGATGATAAGTGGGAGTGTTTGTCGCCACACGTCATAATGGCCTGAGCGGCGGGGATGACGTCAGCTGTGTCATCGGCGTCGCGAGGACAGTTGTGACGGGGTGCCTACCAAATACAGAGTGAATTTACGGCAAACAGTGTTGGCCCTTATGAGACACTAACAAATGTTGTGGATTATAGATGAAAATCTTCTGTTTGTAGTTTCTATCTGTTATTAATGTAATGAATTTGTGAATAGCTATATTTGTGAGCCGTGTTGCAGAGAAGGATATGAAATAGAGATTGTTATGTTTCCTGTAATTGGCGGCTGACCAGGTAGCGCAAAGGCGTGGTCTGTTCAACTGCCTCTTACTTGTGATAATGTAGTGAGCACAAATTTGATGAGTATTATGCTCAGTAGTAGTGAGCATTAATTGATTTCTGTAGTGCTCAGTAAGGAAACATGAACTTTGAGTATTATTGTGTCAAGCGCTGGGTGCTGATAATTTGATGCACAGTCAAGTTGAGTTCTGCTGTACGGTTGTTTGTCGCATGCACTAATCAGCCTGTATGTCTGGTCGGCGCATGCGCAATAACGGTATATGCATGAACATATTCTTACTTCTCCGGGAGGGGGATCATGATATAGCATGTATGTTTTGTGACTCGTTTCTAGTCCCGTTATCGTAATTTGCAGGCACAACAATGTGTGACCTGCTGCTCCCTGCTTCATAGCAGCAGGTACTGGTACGACGCTAGGCGTTAGGGTCCAGCAAGGGCGGACAGACCGCCGTAATCAGCGCCTACCAGGGTAGAAGCAGAATATAAATCATTGTTCGTTGTAAACAAATGTGAGACCATGGAAGAGGTCAACTTACCTGCAGGTTATTTGGACGATCGCTAAACCTCTGATCAGCAAACGTGATCGCTAAACCTATGATTATCAACTATGTTGATAGACTAGTTCTACTAGTTCGCGAGAGGAAGTTTCACGCGAGTGGGGGATTCACCCTAAGTTATAAACTGGCCATTCGCGTCTTGTGTTGTTTCTTTTTTTGTTTTTGTCGTTGTTTTGGTTGTTTGCTTCTGTAGGTATTCACGTCACCCGTTCCGAGCACAGAACATTGTTTTGCCTTCGGAGCGGACGTCGTGAGTTGGCTACAGAAGCAACAAATTGTGATGTTTTGTGTTTGTAAGCGTTGTATGTAGATACTGTAAATAATTCATGTCATTCATCTAACATCTTTCTTGTGCCTTACCCCACAGCTGCCCGTACACCTGTCAGAGATCACGCTTGGTTGTCTTGTCAGCATGGGGGTTTGCGGGACGCCGTAAACCCACATGTAACATTTGGTGTCAGTGAAGTGTGGATTTGATCTCTGGCTGGTGTTCCCGGCTGTGGAACAGCACATTGATACTCTGAATCATCAACTTTAAAAAAAAAAAAATGCATTGACAGCCACATTTAGAAATTAACTTTAATCTTCCTTCCTGCGTTGATGAAGTGCGAAACCCATGTATTCAACTGAATGGATACTGACAAGTCGATAATTTCTGAGCAGGAAGGCAAGGCAAACCCCACTTTTTCTTGGTAACGAAAAATTTAAGTAGACCCCACTTAATTGTGTTACCTGACATTCTACTAAGTTAAACTGGAGTTACTAATTGATCTTACCCACACATGGTTCTGACGTAGTGACGTTAACAATTTACTGACGTTGACATAACGGTAGCGTTAATATTTACGCTGTGGCTTGAGGTTAGGTATGACGTAATAGAAACATTAATGGTGACTTGTTGTGATCGGAGTTTTGTAATGTGATGAAACTTCGGATTGTAGCATTTTACTGTAAACGTCGTCAGTTTATGACGTCATATTAGACTACCAGTGCGCAACGTCATACTTTGCTGAAAGCATTTGACATTTCAAATCGCGTGTGCTTTAATAACTAACGTTTTAGTTAGATTAACGCGTATAACACATATCTTAACGTTTTAGTTAAGCCCATTCAATCATCACTGATCATAACTGATCAGTTTATAGTGGTTTTGATAGTAACGTGAGATTTACGTTATCAATAATGGAGCGTTTAATGCAAATGGGAAAGGACTTAGGTTATGAGGGGAAGGAGTTGCAAGGTTTTGTTAAAGAGCAACAAGATATTGAGCGGGCAGAAAGGCAAGAGCAAAGGGATTTAGAAAGGTTAAGGTCTGAGGAAAAGGAAAAGGAAAGGGTACATGAACTAGCTAAGTTAGAAGAAAAGGAAAAGGAAAGGGCACATGAACTAGCTAAGTTAGAAGAAAAGGAAAGGGAAAAGGAAAAGGAAAGGGCACATGAACTAGCTATGTTGAATGTTAATAAGGAACTTGAAATGACACGCATTAAGAGTGAAAGGGAGGCAAAAGAGATTAGTGAGACCCATTTAGAACAAATAAAGCATGGATTTGAGCTTCAGCACCAAGAATTAAGGAATCAGTTAGAAATGCAGAGAGCGAACCTCGAGCTAGAATTGGAAAAGCAAAAAGCTGAGAAGGTGGCTCATGCCCGGGATCCTAAGTTACCTTATTTTGAAGAGGGTAAAGATAAAATGGATAGTTATTTATCTGGGTTTGAGAAATATGCTACGGCTAATAAATGGGATAAGAGTGTTTGGGCCGCGTATTTAAGTGCATTGCTCAAAGGGCGCGCACTTGATGTATATGACCGGTTGTCAAATGAGGATGCGGCCGATTATGAAAAGTTAAAGGACGCTTTATTAAAGAATTTTGACATGACAGAGCGCGGATTTAGGAAACAGTTTCGTTATAGTAGGCCCGAGAAATCAGAAACGTTCATACAGTTCAGTAGTAGACTGAGAAGTTATTTAGAAAAATGGCTTAATATGGCAAAGATAGAAAAATCTTTTCCGGCTGTCTGTGATTTCATGGCAAGGGATCAGTTCCTGGAGTCATGTAATAGAGAACTGTATGTACATCTGAAGCCAAAACAGTTTGGTAATTTAGATGAAATGGCTAGGGAGGCAGATTTGTTTGCAGAAGCGCGCGGGGGCGTATATAGTTGCATTAATAAGGGACAACGTGATAATAGAGGCGCAGCGCAGGGTAAACAGGACAAGGTTGACTCGAACAAACCGAGTGGTAGACCGGATATCAAGTGTAGCATATGCGGTAAGGGGCATTTAACAATTAAATGTTTTAAGAACCCCGACAGGAAACAATTGTATAGCGCAGAGGTAGGAGCAACTGGAGTTGGGGATAGCGGTGTTAAGGAAAATTTTAACACGTGCGTAGAGGCTCAAGGTTCTCAGGTAAAGAATGAGAATACGCAGAATGTAGGTCGTGGTTATACACGTGGTCGTGGTAATTTTAGAGGGTCTTTTCGCGGACGCGGTAAAAATAATAGCACACCACGTGGCGCAGCACACCAAGTTAGTTTTTGTCAGACGGAAGTAACTAGGAAAGGTGATGAGATTGGAAGTATTTTTGAAAATAAGGTTGGTGATCCTTTGATTTCGGATAGGGAGGAGTGTAGTAAGGAAACTAGGGAAGGTGTCTGTTACTTCTTAAAGGCAAGGTTACCGACGGCACAAGGATTGGTTAATAATAAAAAGGTGGTTGTATTAAGAGATACTGGGTGTACAGGCTGTGTCGTTCGGAGAAGTTTGGTTTCGGATAGTCAGTTAATAGGGAAGGAATCAAATGTTACGTTGATTGATGAATCCACACAAAGGTATCCTTTGGCAATGATTGACATTGATTGTCCTTTTTTCACTGGGAAAACTGAAGCTTTGTGTATGGATGATACGTTGTACGATTTGGTTATCGGTAACATTGATGGATCAAAACTTCCTGATATGTCTCATTTCTCAGCCGCGGCTGTAACTAGGTCTCAAACTAGGCAGGATGAGAAGCCTTACAGAAAACTTAAGGTTCCCGATCAGATCATTAACGATGACAAGGAGGCTTTCAAGCAAGCTCAGGTTGATGATCCAACTTTGGAAAACATCAGGAAAAGGGTTGTATCTGGGAACAAGACTGTGAGTCGTGGTTTAAACCGAGGTGAAACTAGGTTTATTGAGAAAAAAGGTTTGGCATATAGGGAGTTCACCAAGGGTAACAAAGTCTCTTTCCAACTTGTGGTCCCTCAAAGTTTCCGAGGAAAGGTGTTGAAACTGGCTCATGAAACGCTTATGTCTGGACACATGGGTATTAGGAAGACATTGGATAGAGTTGTAACTGAGTTTTACTGGCCCGGTATTTGCGGTGATGTCGCTAGATTTTGTAAATCTTGTGATATTTGTCAGAGAACTATTCAGAAAGGTCGGGTCTCTAAAGTACCTCTAGGAAAAATGCCATTGATTGATACGCAATTTAAGAGGGTGGCAGTGGACATAGTTGGTCCAATTGAGCCTCGATCTGAAAGGAAATCTCAGTATATTTTAACCATGATAGATTACGCGACAAGGTATCCAGAGGCGATAGCTTTACCGAGTATTGAGACGGAACGTGTCGCGGAAGCGCTTATTGAAATGTTTAGTAGGGTTGGCATTCCTGATGAAATGTTGACTGATTGTGGATCACAGTTTACTGCTGAGGTAATGAAGGAAGTCAGCAGACTTCTTTCTCTTCAACAGTTAACGTGTAGTCCGAGACACCCAATTTGCAACGGACTGATAGAGCGTTTCCACGCTACGTTAAAGCAGATGTTACGTCGCATGTGTGCTGAACGTCCAAAAGATTTGGATAAATATCTTCCAGCCTTATTATTTGCGGTTAGGGAAGTCCCACAAGAGTCTTTGGGATACTCCCCTTTTGAGTTGTTATATGGACGTAACGTCAGAGGTCCAATGACAATATTAAGAGAATTATGGGCTGAAGAGGTACGCGATGAGCAAGTTCTTTCGACGTATCAATACGTTATTGAGCTTAGGGAACGGTTAGAGCAGACATGCAAATTAATGGTGATAATTTAAAGAAGGTTCAGATTAAGCAGAAAGCTTATTATGATAAAGGCGTAAATTTGACGTCGGCGACAAAGTACTGTTGTTACTACCGACAGACAGTAATAAATTATTGCTTCATTGGAAAGGTCCTTATGAAGTGGTTGAGGTAGTGAACAGAATGGATTATAAGATTGACGTCAATGGAAATGTTAACACATATCACGCTAACATACTGAAGCAATATGTGGAACGTCAAAATGTGACGTCACATTGCTTGCTTTCTGTAGAGTCCACTCCGTCAACTGAAAATGATGACGTTGACGAATTCTCATTGGAAGATTGCGCTTTTCCCACTGCAAAGCAACCAGAGACGTTTAAGGACGTCAAAATTTCAGAAATGTTAACGCAGGATCAGCGTAAAGAAATAGAGACGTTGATAAAAGAATACCCGGACGTACTGTCCAGTGTACCAGGACGAACTGACCAAATAGAACACGACATAAAGTTGCTGACGTCGGAACCAGTGAGGTCAAAAGGTTATGCAATACCATATAAAGTACGGGATGTAATGGAAAAGGAAATTCAGGATATGTTAGATTTAGGAGTTATTGAGCCATCAATATCTCCATACTCATCCCCTGTAGTACTTGTCCCTAAAAAAGATGGTTCGGTGCGGTTCTGCATTGACTTCCGTAAACTTAATAAAGTGACGGAGTTCGATGCAGAACCAATGCCAAATATGGAGGAGGTTATAAATAGAATGTCGGGGCACAAATACTTTAGCAAATTAGATTTGTCAAAAGGTTATTGGCAGGTAAAAATGACGTCTAAGGCAAAACCCCTCACTGCGTTCGAAACCCCCAAAGGCTTGTTTCAATTCAAAACTATGCCCTTCGGTTTGGTAAACTCAGGAGCAACATTTTGCAGGTTGATGATAAAGATTCTGTCCGAACTTTCTAACGTTGATAGCTTCGTCGATGATATGTGGATCTTTACCGAAACTTGGAAAGACCACTTGACGTCATTACGTGAAGTTTTGGATAGACTCAGGACAGCCAAGTTGACGGCAAAACCTTCCAAGTGTATGATTGGGTATAGCAGTATCGAATGTCTTGGTCACAGTGTAGCTGCTCAGTCAGTAAGACCGCAAGAAGACAAGATACAAGCTATAAAGGATGCTCCTCGACCTTCTACTAAGAGACAAATAAAGTCATTTCTTGGGTTGGCTGGTTTCTACCGCCGTTTCATTCCAAATTTCTCATCTATTGCTTCCCCTTTGACAGATTTAACTAAGAAAAGTAGACCAAACAAGATCACAGACTGGCAGGACCATCATGAAAAGGCTTTCCAGACCCTGAAGAATAGACTCACGTCTAGTCCTATTCTTCGTCTTCCTATCTTTCATGATGGGAATCCGTTCATACTCCGGACGGACGCTTCTGATGTTGGTATAGGAGCCGTTTTGCTCCAAGAATTTGAAGGGGAAGGACGACTTCCCATTGCTTATGCCAGCAAGAAACTTTTGCCTCGTGAGAAAAACTATTCTCTAATAGAGAAGGAATGTTTGGCTATTATCTGGGGTGTTGAGAAATTTCGCAAGTATCTTTACGGAGTAGAATTCCTGCTTGAGACAGACCACAAGCCCTTGTCTTATATGCAAACAGCAAAAGTTCTCAATCCTCGAATTATGCGTTGGGCAATGAAACTACAGCCGTATAGATTTCGGATTGTTGCAATTCGGGGCCAGGAAAATTTGGGGGCACACTACCTTAGTAGGTAATTCTTCGCACGGTTGTTGTGTAAATAGCTGTCTTGTTTAGATAGGTTCATCCTATTCCATCTCTATACACAAAGAAAAAACATTTCTGATTGTTTTTTCTCCAAAAGGGGAAACCTTTGTTACGAGATGGAATAGGAAACCTCTCTGGTGCTTATGCACATCTAAATTATTTTAGTAGATATATGGTAGGGCGGTGCGAGTGAAATATTTTAGGTGAAATATAGTACGCAAACTGTGCGGCTCCATGAACAAGTCATGCACATATCATACGATGTATGCATGAGTGGTTTATAGAGAGCTGTTTTTACAATACAGGGGGCCGCTAAAAGGCCGAGTCCTATAGAATTTGCCTAAAAATCGCCAACCGCCAAATTGTACCATATATGATTTTTATTCCCGTCACGTGTTGTGTGGGTGTTCGTTTTGACAGGAGTCATGTCATTGATTATAGGGTCGTTTCATCAATTTTTCCTATGGGAAATATACTATTTGAACGCAAATCCATTATCTACTCGATTTTTGCTATCTGGCTTTGTTTGTGGCCGGTATCTCCACCTCGCCACGAATTGAGCAAGGTAATATGAGTAGGCATGATTTTCCGGTAGTATTCATAGATATATAAACCCTGAAAAAAGCGGTCACTTTAGCAGCAGGTCAAGTTGTAAGAGTGAACACAACATTGTGACGGGGAAATAGAAAGTATATTGAAAGGTATGTTAAATCTATGTTTAGTATTATTTTTGTATGAACATGCTTGTAGGTTTTGGAGGGGTTTACTTCTAGTATACCCCAACTTTCTGAAACCTATTCTGAATTCACTGTTGTGGCCTGTAGTGATTAGGCTACTAGCTTTGCCAGCTAGACGTCGCAGAATTGATCCCAGGCTTCTCCAGTAGTAGAATGAGTCTTTCTAAGTGAGGTCCTGTCTCATGCTGACCCTAGATGTTGGTGAGACGTAAAGTTTGGACACCCGCTCATTCTAGATTCATTTAGGCATTTAGACCCCTTTTGTAGAATGTAATTAATAAACGCCGGGTCACTTGTTTGATCCATGACTTGTGACTAGCTGTGGTTAGAAAACCGCGGTTCCGTCCCAATATGTTATTAGGTGTAGAGGGGACGTAAACTTAAGACGGGTTTAACCACATCTTCATCATCAGGGCAAACTCTTACAAGAGCCTGTTGGGTTATCCGTGATGATGAACCGTAATGAATTTTATTTTACAAGCATGTTCACGTTGATTAGAAATAATTTTGTTCAAGAAGAAATACGAGTTCATTTTGAAATGATGCCGTTTTTGTCTGATAACTCAGTTTGTGCATGTATGTACATATAAAGAACGTGATGATGATAAGTGGGAGTGTTTGTCGCCACACGTCATAACGGCCTGAGCGGCGGGGATGACGTCAGCTGCGTCATCGGCGTCGCGAGGACGGTTGTGACGGGGTGCCTACCAAATACAGAGTGAATTTACGGCAAACAGTGTTGGCCCTTATGAGACACTAACAAATGTTGTGGATTATAGATGAAAATCTTCTGTTTGTAGTTTCTATCTGTTATTAATGTAATGAATTTGTGAATAGCTATATTTGTGAGCCGTGTTGCGGAGAAGGATATGAAATAGAGATTGTTATGTTTCCTGTAATTGGCGGCTGACCAGGTAGCGCAAAGGCGTGGTCTGTTCAACTGCCTCTTACTTGTGATAATGTAGTGAGCACAAATTTGATGAGTATTATGCTCAGTAGTAGTGAGCATTAATTGATTTCTGTAGTGCTCAGTAAGGAAACATGAACTTTGAGTATTATTGTGTCAAGCGCTGGGTGCTGATAATTTGATGCACAGTCAAGTTGAGTTCTGCTGTACGGTTGTTTGTCGCATGCACTAATCAGCCTGTATGTCTGGTCGGCGCATGCGCAATAACGGTATATGCATGAACATATTCTTACTTCTCCGGGAGGGGGATCATGATATAGCATGTATGTTTTGTGACTCGTTTCTAGTCCCGTTATCGTAATTTGCAGGCACAACAATGTGTGACCTGCTGCTCCCTGCTTCATAGCAGCAGGTACTGGTACGACGCTAGGCGTTAGGGTCCAGCAAGGGCGGACAGACCGCCGTAATCAGCGCCTACCAGGGTAGAAGCAGAATATAAATCATTGCTCGTTGTAAACAAATGTGAGACCATGGAAGAGGTCAACTTACCTGCAGGTTATTTGGACGATCGCTAAACCTCTGATCAGCAAACGTGATCGCTAAACCTATGATTATCAACTATGTTGATAGACTAGTTCTACTAGTTCGCGAGAGGAAGTTTCACGCGAGTGGGGGATTCACCCTAAGTTATGAACTGGCCAGTCGCGTCTTGTGTTGTTTCTTTTTTTGTTTTTGTTGTTGTTTTGGTTATTTGCTTCTGTAGGTATTCACGTCACCCGTTCCGAGCACAGAACATTGTTTTGCCTTCGGAGCGGACGTCGTGAGTTGGCTACAGAAGCAACAAATTGTGATGTTTTGTGTTTGTAAGCGTTGTATGTAGATACTGTAAATAATTCATGTCATTCATCTAACATCTTTCTTGTGCCTTACCCCACAGCTGCCCGTACACCTGTCAGAGATCACGCTTGGTTGTCTTGTCAGCATGGGGGTTTGCGGGACGCCGTAAACCCACATGTAACATTGTTCAGCAACAATACCTGTGTATTAGACACTGTACTTGTTAGAACACTTAACAATCTGGCGCCAGTCGTTCAAAACTAACGACGTCGTTAGTTAATGTATCATTAAAACTTTGATCATTTATTATGGCAAATATGCTAATATTTTTGTTGAAAAAATGTGAGCAGCTTTTGCAGATGCAAAAGCTGCTCACATTTTTTCAGCAAAAATACCCAAATTTTAGATATTAAACTTCCTAGAACACTTAACGATATGACAACTAACAAGCTCGTTAAGCTAACGATGCTTTGAACAACCTGCCCCTGACCTTTAATGAGCTCATTAAGCTAATGATGCTTTGAACAACTGCCCAGATATTTTAAGCCCCATTAGCTTAACATGATCATCAACTGTTCTATCAAGATTAATATCTAACACTCCAGTTCTTTGTGCTGAAAATTTGAGGAGTTTTTGCACTTGCGAAATCTACTCAAACAATTTCAGCATATGTTTGCCATATTAGAATGATCAAAGTTTTAAGGATACATTAATAGACGATTTCATAAGTTTGGTCAACTGGACCCAGAAATAAACTGTTCTATCAAGCTCAATTTCTTTTCTGAGTCACTTTAAAATTTGTATTGTATTTTCAGCAAAAATGTTAAGTATTTTGTCTTACTGAATGGTTAAAGCTTTAACATATTGTATTATGTCTCCCCCGAAAATTTTTTTTTCGGAGAGACATATTGTTTTTCCCGCGGGCGTCTGTCTGTCCGTCTGTCTGTCTGTCACACATTCGTGTCTGCTCTATAACTTGAAAACCATTCGAGCTATCTTCACGAAACTTAGTATAAATGTAAATCAGCATTAGACGACGTGCAGTGGGCAAGAACTATAACTCTCGCATTTATACTTTTTGAATTATCTCCCTTGGAAGTTTGTCGGTATGTATATATGTATGGATGTATGGGCAAATAGTGTCCGGTCAATAACTTTCTTATTTTCAGATGGATTTTAAAATTACTTGGCAGAAATATTAACAACCATAAGACGATGTGTGGTGCGCATGAGGCAGGTCGATACCTCAAAGTTCAAGGTCATACTTAGAGGTTGAAGGTCAAAAAAGGGGCCTTTTTTTCGTGTTTGGTCAATAACTTTCTTATTTTGAGATGGATTGTGAAATCACTTGGCAGAAATGTTAACCAATATAAGACAATGTGTTGCGTGCATGACTAAGGTTGGTACCTCAAAGGTCAAGGTCATACTTAGAGGTCAAATGTAAAAAAGGGGCCTTTTTTCGGGTTTTGTCAATAACTTGCTTATTTTTAAATAGAATTTGAAGTTACTTGGAAAAAATGTTAACCATCATGAGACGATGTGTTTCATGCATGATTCAGTTTGGTACCTTAAATTTCAAGGTCATACATAGAGGTCGAAGGTCAAAAAAGGGGCCTTTTTCGTGTTTGGTCTATAACTTTCTTATTTTTAGATGGATTTTGAAATTGCTTGGCAGAAATGTTAACCACGATGAGATGATGTGTTACACGCATGATCCAGTTTGGTACCTGAAAGGTCAAGGTCATACATAGAGGTTAAAGGTAAAAAAAAGGGGCCTTTTTTGTGTTCTGTCAATAACTTCCTTATTTTTAGATGGATTTTGAAATTACTTGGCAGAAATGTTAATCACCATGAGACGATGTGTTGCGTGCATGACCCACGTTGGTACCTCAAATGTCAAGGTCGTGCTAAGAGGTCAAAGGACAAAAAGGGGCCTTTTTAGCTCACCTGAGCCGAAGGCTCATGTGAGGTATTAGTATACCACGAGCCGGCGTCCGTCGTCGTCCGTCGTCGTCCGTCGTCCACACTTTCAAAGAAGTATATCTCCGGAACCAGTGGGCCAATCTTGATCAAATTTCATGTGAAGCATTATCAGGTAGGGGGAAAGGCTTCATACTGTTTTCGGGCAGATCGGATTGGAACTCTGGTTGCCACGGCAACAAATAGCTCCCATAGACTTAACATAGGAAAAAGTTTGTCATCACTCTAGCTCCGTCAATTTTTTTCTGATCGACTTCATTCTTGCAGATAACGAGGACAGGCATGAAATCTCGATCAAGTTCGATTTTGGGCTGAATCGGATTATTCACTCAGGAGTTACGTGCCCTTGAGCGTTCTTAACATAGGAAAAAGCTTGTCATCACTCTAGCTCCGTTAATTTTTTTCTGATCGACTTCATTCTTGCAGATAACGAGGACAGGCATGAAATCTCGATCAAGTTCGATTTTGGGCTGAATCGGATTATTCACTCAGGAGTTACGTGCCCTTGAGCGTTGAAAAAATTGCCTATTGACTTAACATGGGGAGAAAGTTGTCATCACCGTAGCTGCTTCAATTATTTTCAGATTGGCTTTATTCTTGCAGATAACCAGCACAGCCATGAAATCTCGGTCAAGTTCGATAACTGGCAGAATCGGATCATTCACTTAGGAGTTACCTGCCCTTGTGTGTTTTTGCATTAGGGTTAATGGGAATTTAAAAAATGTATATCTTAAAGACTACTTGGCCAACTTTGATCAAATTTCATGTGTCGCATTATTGGGCAAGTGGAAAGGCTTCATTAGGTTTTCAGGCAGATCTGAGTGGAACTCTGGTTGCCATGGCAACATCTAGCTCCCATAGACTTCACATAGGAAAAAGCTTGTCATCACTCTAGCTCCGTCAATTTTTTTCTGATCGACTTCATTCTTGCAGATAACCAGTACAGGCATAAAATCTCAGTCAAGTTCGATTTTGGGCCGAATCGGATTATTTGCCTTGGAGTTACCTGCCCTTGAGCATAAAAAATACGTTGTGACCACGATAGCAACTTTATTTTTATTCAGATCAGCTTCAAACTTGTCGGCTTCATTCTTGCAGATAATAAGGACAGGCATAAAATCTCGGTTAAGTTCGGGCAGAATCGGAATATTGACCTCGGAGTTACATGACCTTGAGCGACAAAAAATTTGCCCATAGACTTAACATAGGGAAAATGTTGTGACTACGATAGCGACTTGAATTTTTTTCAGATCAGCTTCAAACTTGCAGGTAACGAGGACAGACATAAAATCACGGTTAAGTTCGATTTTGGGCCGAATCAGATTATTTGCCTTGGAGTTACCTGCCCTTGAGCATGAAAAAATACGTTGTGACCACTATAGCAACTTTATTTTTATTCAGATCAGCTTCAAACTTGCAGGTAACGAGGACAGGCATAAAATCCCGGTTAAGTTTGATTTTGGGCCGAATCGGAATATTGACCTCGGAGTTACGTGACCTTGAGCGTCAAAAAATTTGCCCATAGACTTAACATAGGGAAAATGTTGTGACTACGATAGCCACTTGAATTTTTTTCAGATCAGCTTCAAACTTGCAGGTAACGAGGACAGACATAAAATCTCGGTTAAGTTAGATTTTGGGCCGAATCGGATTATTTGCCTTGGAGTTACCTGCCCTTGAGCATAAAAAAATACGTTGTGACCACGATAGCAACTTTATTTTTATTCAGATCAGCTTCAAACTTGCAGGTAACGTGGACAGGCATAAAATCTCAGTTAAGTTCGAATCGGAATATTGACCTCGGAGTTACATGACCTTGAGCGACAAAAAATTTGCCCATAGACTTAACATAGGGAAAATGTTGTGACTACGATAGCGACTTGAATTTTTTTAGCTCACCTGACCGAAGGTCATGGTGAGCTTTTGTGACCGTAAGATGTCCGGCGTCGTCGTGCGTCGTCCGTCGTCCGTCGTGCGTAAACTTTTTCTTGTGAACAAACTAGAGGCCACAGTTTTGGTCCAATCATCATCAAACTTGCTCAGAATGATCATCATGACAATATCTCGGTCAAGTTCGAATATGGGTCATGTCGGGTGAAAAAGTAGGTCAGTAGGTCAAATCATAGAAAAACCTTGTGAACACTCTAGAGGGCACAGTTTTGGTCCAATCATCATCAAACTTGCTCAGAATGATCATTGTGACAATATTTTAGTGAAGTTTGAATATGGATCATGTCGGCTTAAAAAGTAGGTCAGCGGGTCAAATCATAGAAAAACCTTGTGAACACCCTAGAGGCCACAATTTTGGTCCAATCATAATCAAACTTGCTCAGAATGATCATCATGACAATATCTTGGTCAAGTTCGAATATGGGTCATGTCCGGTCAAAAAGTAGGTCAGTAGGTCAAATCATAGAAAAACCTTGTGAACACTCTGAAGGCCACTGTTTTGGTCCAATTATCATGAAACTTGCTCAGAATGACCATTGTGACAATATTTCAGTCCAGTTCGAATATGGGTCATATCGGGTTAAAAAGTAGGTCAGCGGGTCAAATCATATAAAAACCTTGTGAACACCCTAGGGGCCACAATTTTGGTCCAATCATAATCAAACTTGCTCAGAATGATCATCATGACAATATCTCGGTCAAGTTTGAATATGGGTCATGTCCGGTTGAAAAGTAGGTCAGTAGGTCAAATCATAGAAAAACCTTGTGAATACTCAGGAGGCCACAAGTTTGGTTAAATCATTAATCTTGCTCAGAATGGTCATTGTGACAATATCTTGGCTAAGTTTGAATAAAGGTCTTTTCGGGTCAAAAAGTAGGTCAGTAGGTCAAATTAAAGAAAAAACTTGTGAACACTCTAGTTTTACATAGACTTATATAGGGAAAATCTTTAAAAATCCTTTTCTCTGAAACCACAAGGCCTAGGTCTTTTATATTTGGTATGAAGCTTCATCTAAAAGACCCCTAACAAGATTATTCAAATGATAGTGCTGAGGCCAAAAATGTCCCCGCCCCCGGGCCCTTTGGTTTTACATAGGCTTATATAGGGAAAATCTTTAAAAATCTTCTGCTCTGAAGCTGCAAGGCCCAGGACTTTGATATTTGGTATTAAGCTTTATCTAGTGGACCCCTACCAAGATTGTTCAAATTATAGTGCTGGGGCAAAAAATGCCCCCGTTCCGGGGCCCTTTGGTTTTACATGGCCTTATATAGGGAAAATCTTTAAAAATCTTCTTCTCTGAAACCGCAAGGTCCAGGACTTTGATATTTAGAATGAAGCTTCATCCATTGGACCTCTACCAAGATTGTTCAAATTATCGCCCTTGGGCCAAAAATGCCCCCGCTCAGGGGCCCTTTGTTTTTACATAGACTTATATAGGGAAAATCTTTAAAAATCCTTTTCTCTGAAACCACAAGGCCTAGGTCTTTTATATTTGGTATGAAGCTTCATCTAAAAGACCCCTAACAAGATTATTCAAATGATAGTGCTGAGGCCAAAAATGTCCCCACCCCCGGGCCCTTTGGTTTTACATAGGCTTATATAGGGAAAATCTTTAAAAATCTTCTGCTCTGAAACTGCAAGGCCCAGGACTTTGATATTTGGTATTAAGCTTTATCTAGTGGACCCCTACCAAGATTGTTCAAATTATAGTGCTGGGGCAAAAAAAGCCTCCACCTGGGGCCCTTTGGTTTTACATAGGCTTATATAGGGAAAATCTTTAAAAATCTTCTTCTCTGAAACCGCAAGGCCCAGGACTTTGATATTTTGTATGAAGCTTCATCTAGTGGACCCCTACCAAGATTGTTCAAATTATAGCCCTTGGGCCAAAAATCCCCCTGCTCAGGGGCCCTTTGGTTTTACATAGACTTATATAGGGAAAATCTTTAAAAATCTTCTTCTCTGAAACCGCAAGGTCCAGGACTTTGATATTTAGAATGAAGCTTCATCCAATGGACCTCTACCAAGATTGTTCAAACTATCGCCCTTGGGCCAAAAATGCCCCCGCTCAGGGGCCCTTTGTTTTTACATAGACTTATATAGGGAAAATCTTTAAAAATCCTTTTCTCTGAAACCACAAGGATTAGGTCTTTTATATTTGGTATGAAGCTTCATCTAAAAGACCCCTAACAAGATTATTCAAATGATAGTGCTGAGGCCAAAAATGTCCCCGCCGCCGGGCCCTTTGGTTTTACATAGGCTTATATAGGGAAAATCTTTAAAAATCTTCTGCTCTGAAACTGCAAGGCCCAGGACTTTGATATTTGGAATTAAGCTTTATCTAGTGGACCCCTACCAAGATTGTTCAAATTATAGTGCTGGGGCAAAAAAAGCCTCCGACTGGGACCCTTTGGTTTTACATGGCCTTATATAGGGAAAATCTTTAAAAATCTTCTTCTCTGAAACCGCAAGGCCCAGGACTTTGATATTTTGTATGAAGCTTCATCTAGTGGACCCCTACCAAGATTGTTCAAATTATAGCCCTTGGGCCAAAAATGCCCCCGCTCAGGGGCCCTTTGGTTTTACATAGACTTATATAGGGAAAATCTTTAAAAATCTTCTTCTCTGAAACCACAAGGCCTAGGTCTTTTATATTTGGTATGAAGCTTCTTCTAAAGGACCCCTACCAAGATGATTCAAATTATAGTGCTGGGGCCAAAAGTGGCCCCGTCCCGGGGCCCTTTGGTATAGACTTATATAGGGATAATCTTTAAAAATCTTCTCTGAAACCACAAGGCCCAGGACTTTGAAATTTGGTATGAAGTTGCATCTAATGGACCTCTACCAAGATTGTTAAAATTATAGCCCTGGGGCCAAAAATGCCCCCACTCTGGGGCCCTATGGTTTTACATAGACTTACATGGGGAAAATCTTCAAAAATCTTCTTCTCTGAAACCACAAGGCCTGGGTCTTTGATATTTGGTATGAAGCTGCATCTAGTGGACCTCTATCAAAATTATTCAAATTATAGCCCTGGTACCAAAAATGTCCCCGCTCCGGGGCCCTTTGGTTTTGCATAGACTTATATAGGGAAATCTTTAAAAATCTTCTCTGAAACTGCAAGGCCAAGGCCTTTGATATTTAGTATGGAGCTTTATCTAGTGGACCTCTACCAAGATTGTTCAAATTATAGCCCTGGGGCCACAAATGCCCCCACCCCGGGCCGGGGCCCTTTGTTTTTACATAGATTTATATAGCCCTGGGGCCATTTGGTTTTGCATAGGCTTATGTAGGGAATATCTTTAAAAAAAATCTTCTTCTCTGAAACTGCAAGGCCCAGGTCTTTGAAATTTGATGTGTAGCTTTATCTAGTGGACCTTTGCCAAGATTGTTCTAATTATAGCCTTTGTTGATGTTTGGTATGAAGCTTCACCTTTAAGACCTCCCTCAACATTATGCACATTAAAACCCTGGGGCCAATAATGGCCCTCTCTGGGGCCCACTTGTTACACTATGGATCAGGTGAGCGATCCAGGGCCATCATGGCCCTCTTGTTTCAGATCAGCTTCAAACTTGCAGGTAACGAGGACAGACATAAAATCTCGGTTAAGTTCGATTTTGGGCCGAATCGGATTATTTGCCTTGGAGTTACCTGCCCTTGAGCATAAAAAAATACGTTGTGACCACGATAGCAACTTTATTTTTATTCATATCAGCTTCAAACTTGCAGGTAACGAGGACAGGCATAAAATCTCGGTTAAGTTCGATTTTGGGCCGAATTGGAATATTGACCTCGGATTTACGTGACCTTGAGAGACAAAAAAATTTGCCCATAGACTTAACGTAGGGAAAATGTTGTGACAGAAATAGCGACTTGAATTTTTAGCTCACCTGAGCCAAAGGCTCCAGTGAGCTGATAGTATACCAAGGCTCCGGAGTCTGTCGTCTGTCGTCCGTCCATCCGTCGTCCACACTTTCAATGCAGCATATCTCAGAAGGCAGTCGACCAATCTTGTTTAAATTTTATGTGTAGCACCATTGGGCAAGGGGAAAGGCTGCATTAGGTTTTGGAGCTAGTCTGGTTCATTTGTTCCTTCATTCTTCTTTCTCTCCATATAGAGATAATAGACCAAAGTTAAATTTTTAATCAAAGATTTCTCAGGAACTATAAAAGCTAGAAGCATCAAATTTGGTATTCAATAGAATAATGATGACTTATTTTGTGTAAGAGACATTGGGCTTTCTCAGCTTATTTGTTCATTTGTTCTTTCATTCTTCTTTCTCTCCATTTTGACCAATGTTAAATTTTCGTCAAAGATTTCTCAGGAACTATAGAAGCTAGAAGTCTCAAACTTGGAATGCAATGCAATAATGATGACTTATATCCTGTAAGGGTCAATGGGCTGGATTCTGTTAGCAGATTTAGTAGTCAAGTCTGTGAATTATTAAAACTTAAGTTCCTCAGGTGAGCGGTTTAGGCTCATTGAGCCTCTTGTTTAGTGTTCAGTCAATGACTTTCTTATTCCTGGATAGATTGTGAAATTACTTGGCAGAAATGTTAACCATCATGAGGCGATATGGTGCAAGTTAGACCCAGGTCGGTATCTCCAAGATCAAGGTCATACTAAGAGGTCAGAGGTAAAAAAAGTTTGTTTTTTTTTTGTGTCCAGTCAATAATTTTTTTTATTTCTGGATGGACTTTATAAAGTAACCATGCAGAAATGTTCACCGTCATTAGACCATGAGTCATGTACAAGACAAAGGTCCATATACCTCCAATGTCAAGGTCATACCTAGAAATCAAAGGTAAAAAAGGGACAGTCAATAACTTCCTTATTCTTTGATGGATTATGAAATTACTTGGCAGAAATGTTAACCATCATGAGACGATGTGTTGTACCTCAAAGGTCAAGGCCATACTTATAGGTCAAAGGTAAAAAAGGGCTTTTTTTGTGTATGGCCAATAAATTTTTTATTTTTCTATGAACATTTTTAAAGTTACTTTGCAGAAATGTTCATCTTCATTAGATGATGTGTTGCACACAAGACCCAGCTCAATACCTCCAATGTCAAGGTTATACTTAGAGGTCAAAAATGGGGGAGACATCTGTGTTTTTGTAGAAAAACAAATTCTAGTTACCCTTTATATTCAGACACCTCAATTCCTTATGCCATATGCCATACATGTTCTAAAATTTGAACAAGTTCAAGTTCATAGTTGTGTCTTACAAAGCTGGCTAAGTGGCAAATGGTGTAGACCAAGATGAGACACCACAGAATGCTGAGTAACACTGTTTCTCAGTAAATATAGTAATGGTCACAAAGCACTTTGTTTGACCCAGGTAGTTATTTATGACAGAGCTTGAGTGTGTAAAACTATTTTCATGGTCAGCACAACTATTAAAAGCATGAGTTGCCAGACTCTGGTAATCAGGGGCCAGTTGTTCAAAGCATCGTTAGCTTAACGAGCTCGTTAGTGGTCATATTGTTAACTCTTCTAGCAAGTACAATATTGTAAATTTTGGTATTTTTGCTGAAAAAATGTGAGCAGCTTTTGCGTCCACAAAAGCTGCTCACATTTTTTCAGCAAAAATTTCAGCATATTTACCATATTTAATGATCAAAGTTTTAACGATACGTTAACTAACGAGGTCTTTAGTTTTGAACAACTGGGCCCAGGAGTTCAAAGGTTCGATAACTGCTGGTTAAGCAGCATTCTTTTTGTGGAAATTGACCATAAAATCTTTTCTATGGTCAGTCTCCCTCCTTCTGAACGACAGTTGTTAGTTTCTGATGAAAGAATGTACAGTTATGGGTAGCCACTTTCGTATAAGACTGCCCAGGTAAGGTGTAGTTAGGGGAGCTGACCAGCTCAAGAAGACCTAAATAGTGTTTACTGGTCTGTTTAAAACCAAACAAACAGACTTTAAAAAGTCCTTTACATGTTCAGATTATCCTGCACATAAATATTAAGCTTCCAGCTTTTGTTTTGGATCTCTTGTATCACTTCTGGAACCCAAACTGACCTTTCCTCTGTTTAGTCCGCTATATATTCTCAAATCGTTTTTTTTTTCACAGCCTGTACACTCCAAAAATTACAATTGTCTTGTGCAACTGATAGGTTAAAATCTGCGGACCTAAATGTCCACATCAACATCTTGGTTTTCAATTTATGAATGAGCAACATTACAATTGCCTATTCAATTATATTGAAAATTTTACCACCAGAAATCAAACTTTTCAGATAAAAAAAATCTGATATTTTAACATCTCTGCTCAAAAGCAAAGATTGTGGGCACTCCTTAGAACTTCCTTGGTGAGGCAGTTTCTAACAAGCACTTGTTAGAACTGCCTCAGTGAGGCAGTTCTAACAAGTACCCTAGAAGCCTCCGTGATGTAGTGGTTATGCTACTCGCCTTGTAAACCAGGGCCGCAGGATCAATCCTGGGCTTCTCCAGACTTTCAGATGAGTCTTTAAACTGAGGTCCCATCTCCATATGATCTTAGCTGTTGGTGGGAAGTAAAAATCAAACACTCACTCACTCTAACGAGTACCCACAATCTATGCTTCAGAGCAGAAATAAGAAAAATAATGCATAGTCCCGTTAACCCCAGTTTTACTTTATAATAGTGGGGTTTATGGGGAACACAACTATATAGGCATGTTTTTATGATGAGGACCCACTGATTACTCAGGCAACCTGCAAAGATTCTGATCAGACTGTGCATATGCACAGTCAGATCAGAGTCTTTCCTGGTTGTGCATGTTAGTCTGCACATTTGCCCATTTAAAGAGCAATTACAAAGAAAGTTTAAAAATTCTTAGTATGAAGCAGGGTGAAACAGACACAAAGAGGGTCATTTTATAGAAAACCGCATGAAAAATTTCCTGTTCGTTCTAAAGTTTTGCTCATTTATATTTGACACATACCTGTTTTCCTCAAAGAGTAACCTCCCTCGAATTATCCTTGATTTTAACCCACAATGCAATATTCTGTGATGTCAAAGTGGCTTTAAACTTTTTTAAAATATTTTTAAACAACTGTATTTTCCATTTTGCAGTTGCCTAATACAGTTTTCCCATGCCCTTTGATTAATGTGTGTGTTGTTCATAATTTAGGATACAAATGAGGAATTGGATTTCAAAATTTAAACTTAAATTTACATTTAAAGTATTTTCTTGTTTAAATATTTAAAACTACCATTTAGTTCAAAATATCATTTAGACTAGTAAATGTAAGTGTCTTTACATGTCAGTTAAACAGATCAGTAAGTTCTTACGTTATTTCATCCACTTACAGATACAGAAACTGGAATTTAAATTATTTTTAAAAAATATTTAAAATTTGAATTTAAGGTTTGCGATTGTAAAAAGGAGAAAACTGGTTTAGCATATCGGTTAAGGTCAGTTTCAGTAATTCAAATAGGTGATTATAAATTTCTGAGGACTATAGAACACAAGGTATTTCAATATTTAAAAAGTTTAAAAATTTCAATGTCCATCTATGACATCATAGAATACCTCATGAATATTAATGAGGCAGTCTGAATTGCGTTGTTTACATGAAATATTTCACACTTCAAATTGTAATATCTTGAAAACTAATAAAGATGATTTGATGTGGTTTTATCACTTAGATTCCTTGAATCAATGTCTTTTTAAATTTAATGGGTTTCTATACCTTTGTTTATGACCTTTAAAGTACTATTTTACAGGAAATTTGCAGACATTGGTAACACAGTAGTACATCAGTACAGTGGGGGTGTATACAAGATCTCTGACTGGGCTCATCTGGTAAATGCCCATGCTGTTCCAGGGCCTGGTGTGATAAAGGGTCTTAGACAGGTAGGCAAAACTTTTAAACTGCATCATAGAGCAAGTCTGTGTATTTCTCTGACTAGTCCAGGCCAGATCTTGCTTTTAGTCACGATAGTGATGGGGTATTATGATATACAGTCGAGTGTCTGTCCGTCCATCTGTCTGTCTGTCTGTCCATCTGCACCATTTCCGATCGATAACTGGAGTAATTTGTCACGGATTTCTTTCAAATTTTGCATACATATTTATATCGGGAATGAGTGGTATGGGATTGTTAAAGGGGAAATTCTGTTAATTTTTGATAGAATTATGGCCCTTTTTAGTTCAAAATAAGGGTTTTTTGGGCATTTCCGATCAATAACTTGAATATTTTGTTCACAGATTTCATCAAATTTTGTATATACATTGGTATTGGGTATGAGTGGTTTGGGATTTTTAATGGGAAAATAAGTTAACATTTAAAAGAGTTATGGCCGTTAACAATTTCCATTACATAGTTTTTGGGCACTTATTCCTTTTACTACATGGAATATATGTATGAAACTTCACTGATATATAGACCACCATAAGAAGCAGGTTTTGGATTGTTTATAGGCAAAATGCATTAACATTTGACAATTTCCATTTAATGGTTTTTGGACTCTTATTTGTTTATTTTATGGAATAATTGGATGAAATTTTGTATATATATTGGTATTGGGAATGTGTGGTTTGGGAATTGCTCATGGCATAAATGCGTTAACATTTGACAGAGTTATTGTCGTTAACAATTTCCATTAAATGGTTTATGAACTCTTATTCCATTACTAAATGGAATATATGGATGAAACTTCACAGATATTTAGACCACTATAGGAAGAATGTTTAGTATTGTTATTTGGCAAAATATATTAACATAGTCAACAGTTATGGTCTTGTACATGTCCCATTTAATGTTTTAGGGGCTTATTCCTTACCTTAATGGATATGTACTATTAAAGGAAACAACAATGGCCACACCTTCTGGCACTGGCTTCAGTAGAGTTCTATTTTCACAATGATTCTAAATGAACTCAAGTGATCCCAAAAGGACCATAAAATATAATCTGCACTATGATGATGTAAGGGGAGACCTTTTACAGCAATCACACGGCACAACATCAGTAGCATTGAATATAAATAAGTTCTGAATTGTTAGATCGTTTGGAAGCAAAAAATACACCAAATAAATGAAAATAGCAGACTCAGCTTTATTGAGTCCAATTTATATGGAGAAAAGTGTGGGTTACAGGGATATAAATTATTTTCTTTATTTCTGCTCCAAGACATAGGTTGTGGGTACTCATTAGAACTGGCGGTTATAACCAGCACCCTCAACCTAGATTTTGGATTAAAAATAGGAAAACTATCACAACTTTTCGACAGAATAATGTCCGTTTTTGAGACCCGAAAAAATGCACTATGCCTCACGGATATGTTATGTTCGTAATGAAACAGCCTTTTAATGACAATTTCAGTGGAATGAATCCAAAACTGAAGACGACAGTGACTGGTTATCATAGTCAAGAATATTATACTCCTAATTTCAATAATATACATGTCTATACTTAAAAAGGATTTGAGATTCTTAATACTAAATAAAAACATGTTGTGGATATTTGTTATAATCGCTTTTAGTCACAGCATTTGTTTTTTGTCTGTTTAAGGGCAAAAGGTTCTTTATTTCCTACTTTCCTAATATATGTTCTGCTCCTTGAAATATTGCGATTTTTTACATGGGCCGATTCTTATCACTTCTTATTGCTCGTGTTGTAATGAGGGTCCGCTGTATGTGTTTTTATTGGTCAATTTTCTTCCAGGTTGGGTTGTCTAAAGGTCATGGTTGTTTATTAATAGCTGAAATGAGTTCTGAAGGAACTCTTGCCATAGGAGATTACACTAAAGGTATTCCATTTTAGATGTTACCATAATGTTTGGGGCAGACAGTCGTTTGCAAACACTACTGACCCAGGTCAGACTGCTCGTGAAGGAGCAGTCTGATCAGTCTTCACTGTTTGCCATTCCGTCTGCACCTTTTGGACTCGGTGTGGGATTGTGAAAAAAAAATGTTAATAATTAAGGAGAATTATACCAAACCCTTTAGGTGTCCAACTTTAAAAGAGTTTCATTAAAGGTACTTGGTACAAGCATTCATCTAGGAATAGCAACTTCAATGCAAGCATCCATATCTGACCTTGACCTATATTTCATGGCTCACAGACTTTGTGACTTTCACCCTAATGTAAGAGTCCATTTCTCAAGAACTATAAGAGATTCATTAATGTAACTTGGTACAAGCTTGCATGTAGGAATAGCAACTTCAATGCAAGCATCCATATCTGTCCCACATTTCATGGTTCACTGACTTAGTGAATTATTGTGACCACCCTAACTTTCCCCCGAATGTAAGAGTCCATTTCCCAAGAACTATAAGAGCTTCATTAATGTAACTTGGTACAAGCTTGAATCTAGGAAAAGCAACTTCAATCCAAGCATCCATATCTAACCTTGACCAACATTTCATGGTTCACCTACTGAATTATTGCAACCACCCTCACTTGCACCCTAATGTAAGAGTCATGTCTCGAGAACTATAAGAGTTCCTTTACGATACATGGTACAAGCATGCATCTAGGAAAAGCAACTTCAATGCAAGCATTCATATCTGACATACATTTTATGGTTCATTGACTTTGTGAATTATTGTGACCACCCTAACTTTCACCCTAATGTAAGAGGCCATTTATCAAGAACTATAAGAGCTTAATTCATGTCACTTTGTGCAATCTGTCATATAGGAATAGCAACTGTAATGCAAGCGTCTATATCTCACTATGACCTACATTTCATGGTTCACTGACTTGGTGAATTATTGCGACCACCCTGACTTTCACCCTAATGTAATGTAAGAGTCCATTTTGGGGGAAGTGTAAGTGCTTCATTGATGATACTTGGTACCAGCATGCATCTAGGAGTGACAAATTTTAACTTGACCTAGATTTTATGGTTCAGTGGCTTTGCACCCCGAGTTGCAACATAGCCTTTGCCGGAATACTTGTTTGGGATTTTTATGGTAAATAGCATTATGTTATATCACTTAAAACAAAGTGAGGGCAAGGGTTCAGATCTCTTAAAGTAATCTTAAGCCCACCAGTAATATTTAATAACCTATATTTGCCCTACTCTCATGAAACTCACACACATACTTACAATCACAAGACCTACATTCTGACAAAGGGCCAAAACTTTATTGCTTGATGTCCTTGTCTTTGTCATGCTTTAACAAAAAAAAACTTAACCTCGGTCTTAACTTGAAAAGTATTTCTTACATGATTTATCAGTGAAATATAAATCAATATTTTCACTGTTTCAAACAAAACAGGAACAAAGATAATTTTCTCCGAATGTGAGGGACACCATTAAAGACGCTAAATATTGCCTTTTGACGCATGTAAGAAACAGAAAATTTGATTTTTTCAGTGCAAGATCAAATTTTATTTCACTCATGAACACCAAAACTGCTATTTTCACTCGTGGCTACGCCACTCGTGAAAATAACAGTTTTGGTGTTCATTCGATGAAATAAAATTCGATCTAACACTGAAAAAATCAAATATCCTCTATTTGTCCTACTGTCATTAAACTTCAGACAAATGATAACCATCACATGACCTACAGTCTGACGAAAGCCCATAACTATATTGCTTTTGTCTGTGTGTTTGTCACATCTTAACCAAAAAAAAAACATAACTTCGGCAATAACTACAAAAGTATTTGCCCTACTCTCATGACACTTCACACACAAACCTACCTGTCGCAACCAGACACCGTCGTGATATGACTGAAAAATTGTTGAAAGCAACGTTAAACCCAAATTCACACACACACACACACAAACCTACAATCACAAGACCTACATTCTGACAAAGGCCTAAAACTATTTTGCTTTTGTCCCTGTTTTCCACGCCTTAACCAAAAACTTAACCTTGATCATAACTTCAAAAGTATTTGCCCTACTCTCATGAAACTTCACACACATACTGACAATCACAAGACCTACATTCTGACAAAGGGCCGAATTTATATTGCTTTTGTCCCTTTGTTTTGCACGCCTTAACCAAAAAAACTTAACCTCGGTCCTAACCCTCTACTCTCATCAAACTTCTCACACATGCCAACCATCACAAGACCTACATTGTGACAAACTTAACCTTGGTCATAACTTCAAAAGTATTTTCCCTTCTCTCATGAAACTTAACACACATACTGACCATCACAAGATAGAAGTGAAGGCAATGATCAGGAATCTATACAATTAACCCACAGCTCCCATCAGAGGCACCAAAGGAAAAGAAACACAGACATGAAATAACCAGACCCTAATGGAAACATCAGAAGTGGAAAGCCAAAAGGACAGTTACTTTCCAAGAAAATGGCCAATTGGCTAATCCAAAACAAAAAGATATAAGTGACACACACTCAAAGACAAACCATATCAAAAACTAACCACAGCAGAAGAATCCCTTGGAACAGTCAAGGAAAAGAATATGACTTGGTGGTTGAAGGGGGGGGGGGGCTTACATTATTTTTATGCGGCCGCAGCCCTTGCCCTTACTCTCGTCGCGACCTACCTTCTGACAAAGAGCCAAAACTATATTGCTTTATTGTGTGTGTCACACCTTAACCAAAAACCTAACTGCAGTCATAACTTCACAATATTTTCCCTACTCTCATGAAACTTCACACACATACATGATCTACATTCTGACAAAGCAAAGGGCCATAATTAGGGCCCCGCACTGAAAGTGTGGGTGCCCTATAGTAATCACTCTGTCCGTCCGTCTGTCTGTCTGTCCGTCCGTCTGTCTGTCTGTCCGTCCACAAATTTTTTTATCCTCCATAACTTTCTTATTCCACTGAAAGTGTGGGTGCCCTATAGTAATCACCCTGTCCGTCCGTCTGTCTGTCCGTCCACACATTTTTTTATCCTCCATAACTTTCTTATTCCTGGATGGATTTAAATATTACTTGGCAGAAATGTTAACCATAATGTGATGGATTGTTGCGCGCAAGACTCAGGTCCGTACCTCAAAGGTCAAGGTCATACTTAGAGGTTAAAGGTCAAAAAAAGGGTCTTTCCTGTGTCCAATTAATAACTTTGTTATTATTCCTGGATGGATTTAAATATTACTTGGCAGAAATGTTAACCATAATGTGACGAAGTGTCACACGCAAGACCCACAGCCGTACCTAAAAGGTCAAGGTCATACTTAGAGATAAAAGGTCAAAAAAGCGTCTTTTTTATTGTGTCCAATCTATAACTTGCTTATTCCTGGATGGATTTAAATATTACTTAGCAGAAATATTAACCAAAATGTGACAGTGTGTCACGCACAAGACCCAGGTCCATACCTCAAAGGTCAAGGTCTTACTTAGAGGTGAAAATTTCCTTGTTCTTTCCAGTTTTTTAACATCAACATTTTCCTACTCCTCTGATAGCGCTGCCGGGGCCCTAGTCAGTTTCACTGACAGCTCTAGTTATATTGTGTTTGTCCATGTGTTTGTCATGACTTAATAAATAAACTTAATCTGTAGTATTAGCCCTACTCTTATGAACATTCACAAACATAACCTGCTTTCTGACAAAGGGCCATATCTGTATTGGTTTTGTATGTGTGTTTAGCACTCCTTAACCAAAAACCTTAACCTTGGTCATAACTTTAAAAGTATTTGCCCTACTCTCATTAAACTTCACACATATCATCAAAATTGCTTTTGTCCATGTGTTTGTCGCACCATAACCAAAAATATTTAACCTCGGTCAAAACTCCTTTAAGTGCTTAAGCCCTACTCACATGCACATACTTACAATCTTATTAGCTATATATCTGCACATCTGACTGGTGATTAGGAGTGCGTGGGTTAGATACCTGCGGGGTCCCAACATTCTTTCGTGGAGATTGATCATGAAATATTTTCAATGGTCATTCTCTCCCTACAGCTGATTCAAGAAGGGCAGTTGTCAGTTTCTGGCGAAAGAATGTGCACTGTACTGGTTAACCCCTTACGTATAAGCCTGCCAAGGAAAATTGTGGATAGGTAAACTGACCAGCTCAAAATGATCTAAATAGTGTTGACTGGGTCGTTAAACTTTAATACAAGCAAGCAAGCGTATTAGCTGTATGTAGTAACTTGTACCCTCCCTCTTTGATATAGAAGCCTCCGTGGTGCAGTGGTTACGCTACTTGCCTTGTAAACCAGGGATCGCAGGATCGATCCCGGGCTTCTCCAGACTTTCGGATGACTCTTTAAACCGAGGTCCCGTCTCCGTATGACCTTAGCTGTTGGTGGGACGTAAAACTAAAACTCACTCACTCACTCCCTCTTTGATAGCTTTATGTGGGAACCTTTCTGACTTAGTCAGTGATCTAGATCTTGGTTTAAGACCATTGTAAGTTGAAACTTGTTGGAAATGTCTGAACAAGGCAGTTCTAACAAGCACCCTTAATCTATGTTTTGCACAGAAAAAATAAAATCATCACAATCTTTGCTAGAAAATATTAGTTAAGAACCAGTGAAAAACATCATTACATCACAAAGTTACATTGCCATTAGATTGTCCAAAAGAAAATACACATTTTCGCCGAAAAACATTAGTTCTGGACCAATGAAAGACACCAGTATTTCACATAGATGCATTGTTTAGACTTTGTTGCTGAAATTTAATGTTGTGGCACTATTAAGTTAACACTGCCATGTAACATAGTGCATGCTTTCATATCTTGAAATCAGCCATTTTTCTGATGAAAATTTGCGATATGTTTCTTAATTATAGCCCAGCTATAGTTGATGTGTACTCGTTAGAACTGCCAAATGAGGCGGTTCTGAGGAGTACCCACAACCTATGCCTTGCAGCAGAAATAAGACGAATGGTGTATACCCCTGTAAGCCCCCATTTTTATGCCCCTGCCTATTCGAAGAATAGCGGAAGGGCATTAAGTTTTACCCCTGTCCATCCGTCCGTTCGTTCATCCGTCCGTCCTGACATCGTGTCTGGGCCATAACTCCTAAACCGTATGGAATATATTCATGAAACTTCACAGGTGCATTCATCACACTGAGATGATGTGTCATGAACAAGGAAGACAACTCTTGCATTTTTGGTTTTTGAATTATCTGCCCTTGACTTAGTACCATATAGTAAACCGTGTCCGGGCCATAACTCCTAAACTGTATGGAATATATTCATGAAACTTCACAGGTGCATTCATCACACTGAGACGATGTGTCATGAACAAAGGAGACAACTCTTGCATTTTTGGACGGGTTTTTAAAAAAAATCCGTCCTTTAAAATAGCGATGTCCGGGCGGGCGGTTGGGCGGGCGTCGTCCCAGGTTTACCTTTTGGTTAACCTTTTTTCAAAGTGATATTTTTCATCTATTCTGTAGCAGATTGTTTTAATATCAGGACTGATGCATAAGTGGAGGTACCGCTTTCATGTATTATCCATAAATAGCTCAAAAGACTAAAATTTTGGCGGAAATTGTCATTTTTCAAACTTGTGTTTTTCAGGTTTACCTTTTGGTTAACCTTTTTTTAAATGCCAGTGCAGTGGATAGAGTGCTGGACTACGAATCCTATTGTTGACTATGAATCTGAGGGGCGTGAGTTCAAACCCCGGTGGAGACATTTTATTTTTTTTTTTTTATTCTTTTTTTTTTCTTTTTTTTTTCTTTCTTTTTTCTTTCTTTCTTTTTTCATTCTTTTTTTTTCTTTATTTTTCTTTTCTTCTCCATAAACACATATGAACAATTATTATCTTCCTCCCCTGATAGTTGCTAGTAATAATACACATATGCATGCACAGGCATGGAATTTTTTTTTTTTTTTTTTTTTTTCGTTCTTTTTTTAGCTCACCTGAGCTCGAAGTGCTCAAGGTGAGTTGATGTCCGTCGTCCGTCAACAATTTCTTTAAACGACATCTCCCCTGGGATAATGGCCCGATTTCAAAATTATTTTACAGAAATGTTCATTAGGTGACCCTCTCTCAAAATTGCTAAAATCAGTGGCCGCCAGAGCTAAAAATAGAAAAAAACTTTATTTTTTTTTCTTCGTAAAACACATAAACAAATCAACCCCCCCACAAAAAGTTGTTACTGGGTTAGGATATTGCATTTGTTCTGTACATACATGCATACATAGTTTTACATACATACAGAAATGTTCATTAGGGGACCCTTTTTCTAAAATCGCTAAAATCAGTGTCCTCCAGAGCTAAAAATAGAAAAAAAAAATTTATTTTTTTTTTCTTCTTAAAACACATAAACAAATCATACCCCCCCCCCTCCACAAAAAGTTGTTACTGGGTTAGGATATTGCATTTGTTCTGTACATACATGCATACTTAGTTTTACATACATACCCTACCCACCCCACCCTACCCTAGCATACCCTACCCCACAACCCCATCCCACCCCCATCCCAAAACAACCCCAATCCACCCCCAACCCCACCCCATCCCACCACTCCCCACCTTACCCGACCTCACCCCATCCCACCCACCCAAGCCCACCCCACCCCACAACCCCACCACACCCCATCCCACCCCACACCCCACCCCACCCGACTCCTAACCCATCCCACCCCACCCCACCCCACCCTACCCCACACCAGCACCCCCCACCCTACCCCACCCATGCCACCACCATCCTAACCGTACTGAAAAAAAAACCGTCCATAATGCCATTAGGCATTTTTCTTGTTGGTTTTTGAATTATCTGCCCTTGACTTAGTACCATATAGTAAACCGTGTCCGGGCCATAACTCCTAAACCGTATGGAATATAATCATGAAACTTCACAGGTGCATCCATCATACTTGGACGATGTGTCATAAACAAGGAAGACAACCCCTGCTTGTTTAGTTTTTGAATTATCTGCCCTTGACTTACATCCATATATAGTCAAATGGTATGTTGTGTCCGGGCCATAACTCCTAAACCGTATGGAATATTTTCATGAAACTTCACAGGTGCATTCATCACACTTAGACGATGTGTCCCGCCCCCGCCCATAGGGGCTTGAAGAAATATATGGGCTGCACGATGCTTCCACGCAGAGCTGAATCCGGCCCGCACACTAGTACTGGTAAACTGCTTAAAGGATCTAAGCCTGTCCAGGCTAATAAACCCTATTGGTGTCATTGGGCGACAGGGCTTGAGATGTCATTTCATCTCAATGTCGGGTAAAAGTCCCACAAAATTGGAAGCAACGTCTCCAAAATGACCTTTACAGTGTTCACGGGGACGTTAAACCTCAAATCAAACTAAAAGACGATGTGTCATGAACAAGGAAAACAACTCTTGCATTTTCGGTTTTTGAATTATCTGCCCTTCACTTAGTACCATATAGTAAACCGTGTCCGGGCCATAACTCCTAAACCGTATGGAATATATTCATGAAACTTCAAAGGTGCATTCATCACACTGAGACGATGTGTCATGAACAAGGAAGACAACTCTTGCATTTTTGGTTTTTGGATTATCTGCCCTTGATGCATATATTTTATGATTGATTTGAAGTACATTTGTAATATTTTTTATGAATGGCATTTGGCGGGGGCATCCGTGTCCTATGGACACTTTTTCTAGTCTCTTTATAAAGTGTGGGTGTAAAGGGGGTGTTCAATACAGACAGTTGTCAAAATGACAACATTGATGCACATTCAATCTTACATACTCACTTAAAAGGAGTCAAAAAAAAAAATAGAATCTCATACTTCAGGCTGATTCTTAAAAAATGGAATTTACATGCCAATAATGATATGTTGTATATTTTCGTGTACTATCAATAGGGCATCTGACTGTGTGGCCTGATGACCTATGTGAATAACAGCCTGGTCACATAATTTTCAGTTGATATTGATCATGTATTACTTAATGAAGGCATTATCTTCAGTCTTCTGGTCATAGGTGGCAGATCCTACTGCTAAGGATAACAGCTCCAGTTAAGCATATGATAACACAGATTTATCAGACCTTGACCAATACTTGCGCAAGGGCACTGCCCTCCGTCTGATATTATAGTCCGAGTGAGTGAGTGTTTGAGCTTTACATCCCACCAGCAGCTAAGGTCATACGGAGACAGGACCTCAGTTTAAAGACTCATCCGAAAGTCTGGAGAAGCCTGCGATCTATCCTGCGACTAGTCCGAGTCTCATAATTCAAGTGTAACAAAATGCCCAGGTTTTGAATTATATGCAGTCTGATTAGCTGTATTGTTCTTCATCATTAGGTCTCTCACTTCTGTGGTCCTGCCTTGCTCGGGCTGCATGTGAGACACCAAGTTCTGCAATGGAAGGTTGGGTGGTTTTTCTCTGAGTTCACATGTTTTTGCCCACCTTTGATTAACAATAGTCTGAGAATAGTCTCAGAATAAGTGAAATAATCTTGAAATGGCCATAAAACACAAAGAGAAAAAAGTTTTATTGTTACAATACCGATTTTGCTTTATTGGACTGGGTACATGATGAAAACATATTCACCTTCACTTTATCGCATGTGCAGAGTGCCAGAATCAGAGTCTGAAGTAATGTATGCATATGACAAAAGTGTATTTACTTTACCCTTAGCCTGCTGAACATGACAACTCCTACCTTTGCAAACATCTGGGGCCAGTTGTTCAAAGCATTGTTAGCTTAACGCGCTCGTTAGTGGTCATATTGTTAACTCTTCTAGCAAGTACAATATCATAGATTTTGGTATTTTTGCTGAAAAAATGTGAGCAGCAAAAGCTGCTTACATTTTTTCAGCAAAAATTTCAGCATATTTGCCATATTTAGTGATCAAAGTTTTAACGATACGTTAACTAACGACGTCGTTAGTTTTGAACATCTGGCCCCTGATCAGGATAAACACTGTTTGTCATGTAGGTTGTGAAATGAACAATTAAATTATATTAAGTAATTTGATTGGTTGATAGCCAGGAATGGGTGTGACTAAATGTATTCAACAGGATAAGCGGTATCGCTAAATCAATTGCAGTTTAATCTGTATATTATGAGGATTGTTTTTTTTTTTTTGGTAAATATGTCGTAGTCATGTTTGTTTACTTTATATAACATGTTACAATAAAAATAAATGTGCGTCTGACGGGGGACCAGCAGGTCACATATTTGATCCCTGCTGGGTTGTGCAACATTCTTAAGCGCCGATTTATCTGAAATAATTTCTACCTTCACTCTCTCCCACTCCATCAAGAAGGGCAATTGTCAGTTTCTGGGGAAAAATATGCACTGTACTGGTTAACAGCTTAACTCCTTACCAAACCAAAATTTCATTACGAAAACACGCCTATACAAACACATTGTAAATTTTACTGCCGAAAAATGAAAATTTTAAGATGAAAATTTGTGACATTTTTTTATTTGTGCTAAAAATAGAGATTGTGGGTACTCGTTAGATCTTCCTCATTGAGGCGGTTCTAATGAGTGCCCACAATCTATATTTTAGAGCAGAAACCAGCAAAGTAATGTATACCCCTGTAAACCCCAGTTCAAGGGGGTCAGAACTATATAGGCGTGTTTGCATGATGTTTGGGTTGCACTGGGTGCATAACAAAGCAACTGGAAATTATGTACATAAGTTGTCTACCTTATAAAATGGTGGAAAAAAAGTATATTCATTCACCCGAAACACCCTGCTGTTCCATTGTTTTTCAGCAACAGTAAAGCTTGCAGAAGAGAACAAAGATTTTGTGACAGGATTTATATGTCAGAATAGACTCTCTGAAGATCCACAGATGATACATTTAACACCAGGTTTGTGTTTGGTTTTTACTCTGCTCTCTCTAGTTAAGTAATTTCACTCTAGCCCTGAGTTTATAAAGCTCAGCTTCCTTGAGCATAACATTTTTCCTGCTGATTAATATTAAAATGTCAACAATTGGCATTTAAATGTTTATCAACAGGACAAATACCAAATATAGTTATAAATATGACACAATCCTCAAATATTGGCATTTAAATAGTTATTACCTGTATAAATTTCACGCTCAATTCAGTCTAGTATGACAAAAGTTCTATAACTTAGGATAGTGTAGCACAGTACCAACATTATTTCTGGTATTGCTTTTCCTCTCATTGCCATTCAATTGCTGTTTGTTTTGAGGTTTAATGTCCCCATCAACATTGTTTAGGTCATTTTGGAGACATTGCTTCCAATTTTTGCGGGACTTTTACCCGACATTGAGATGAAATGACATCTCAAGCCATGTCGCCTAATGAAATCAATAGGGTTTAGAAGCATGGGCGCACAGCTTTGCCTGGGCAGGCTCAGTTCCTCCAAATGGTTTGCCAGTACTCCTGTCACAGTGTGTGGTCCGTTTCAGCTCTGTGTGAAAGCATCATGCCACCCGTTTATTTCTTCAAGCACAGATAGGCGAGGGTCACATTCATTACCTATTAACGTTTCATTGTGGCTGTTCCTGGCTGTCTTTATATTCTTGGTAGAAACACAAAGTAGATCTTGAAATTTCAGATATAGAAGCAATTGTTTTGATTTTAGGGCCCTTTCAAGACTATTTCTGTCATATCGAGCCAATCATTAATCAGGTGGGTGAAAACTGGATTACATGAAAAAAAACACACAAAAAAACACCTGACCTTCTGTTGCAGATCTTGGCATCTCACATGCGACACGAGCCAGGCTCGAACCTACAGCAGTGAGAAACATAGAAACAATGTGTTTTACTATTCAAGCAGCAAAAGCAAGGTGCTGATTAGGCAGACTCATTTGCATTCTTGTAAATTGCAAACATATATCAGAGAAATTATACTGTCCAAGCAGGGACCAGAAAGGTGCTGTTCAGACTCCCCAGAAGCATAAACTAAGCTGCATCTGTGTTGATTGCAAATGGTAAAGTCGGCCCCCGCCCATCGGGGCTTGAAGAAATAGATGGGCTGTATGAAGCTTCAGCACAGAGCTGAAAATAACCGCACATGAATACTGGTAAACCGCTTAGAGGATCTAAGCCTGCCCAGGCAAAGCAGTGCGAGTCTGACCATCCATGCTTATAAACCCTATTGGTTTCATTGGACGACAGGGCTTGATGTCATTTCATCTCAATGTCGGGTAAATGTCCCACAAATTTGGAAGCAACATCTCCAAAATGACCTATACGGTGTTGACGGGGACGTTAAACCTCAAATCAACCAAACAAAAGCAAATGGTAAAGTATGTCTGATTGTTTCGGTGTTTAATGATCCAGTCACCACTGTTTAGATCATGTCAAGCCAGTCAGTTTACCAAACCAGACTTTTCCTGTGCACACTTAAACATAATAAAGCAGTAATCAGTACAGTGCAATTTCTTTTGCAAGACATTTACAACTGCTCTTCTTGAATCTGCGGAAGAAGATATTGACTGTTGAAAGGATTTCATGAAAAAATGTTGACTATCCCCATGACTTTGTAATCACCATTCAAATGCAATATGTTTTAAATACTGACAAATTATTGGCATGGTAAAATTTTTGAGTGGGGTAAATTGCATGCTTAAACAATTTGGGTATGAAATGAAACATTTGATAACCATTGGTCCTAACTGTACTAACTTTTATTTTCAGGTGTTCAGTTAGAAGTAGGCAGTGACAGTCTGGGACAGACATATGCTACACCAAAGGATGCCATATTAACAAGAAAATCTGACATTATAATAGTGGGTCGGGGTATAACTAAAGCTTCTGATCCACAAGAAGCTGCCAAAAAATATCAGGAATCTGCTTTCAGTGCTTACTTAGAGAGAATATAGTAGTTGTGGAAATATAGACTGATGTTTGTTTTAAATTCAGATCTATTGACGTTGTTTGGGAAATTATGTTCCCTTTACAGTTGAAAGTTCATTTCTCAGTGTTCACAAAGGAATGAATGTAAATTTATTTAACATTCAATGAAGTATGAACAACATGGGGGTTCACTTAAACTTTACTCTTGACTCCATGGTGTTCATATTTCAATGCTTGATAAACAAATTACATTTATTAGCTCACCAGAAGCAAATATCCAGGTCAGCTTATGTCATGGACTATTGTCTGTCGTCCATTCATCGCCCATCATTAGCTTTCCACATTTTCAACATCTTCAGAATCAGTAGAGCTGATACTTGGTTTGCGGCATTTGGGCAACATGGAGATTCAGAATGGCTATATTCGTTTGTTTAGACATCCAAGAAGGCTGCCCCACTGCAGCTTTCTTGAAATTCCTTTTACAACATCTTGTCCTGAACTTAAGGTTGGATTGAGCTAAAACTTGATGGGCGCCATCAGGTGACATGGAGATTCAGATTTGCTAAAATGTCAAATTCCAATGTCCAAGGTGGCCACCATGGAGGACCATCTTGAAATTCTTCAAACAACATCTCCTCCCTTACCAAAAGTCGGATTGAACTGAAACTTGATGGGAGGCATCAGGGTGACATGGAGATTCAGATTTGCTACAGCAGTGAGAAACATAGAAACAATGTGTTTTACTATTCAAGCAGCAAAAGCAAGGTGCTGATTAGGCAGACTCATTTGCACTTTCCAGTATCCAAAGGCAGGTGCAAACGATAGCCCATCCTTGCCAATCTAGACTTCCGCACCAGCATTCATCTCTTCTTGAATCCTAAATGGGACAGCTATTCTGAAACTTAACCCTTATCTTGCTGTTCACAACAACCCCTATCTTTGCAAACAGTGTAGTTCCAGATCAGATGGCTTCTGAAGAAGCCATCTGATCAGGATCTATGCTGTTTGGCATTCATTTTATGAATTTGTAGCAATAAATTACATCAAGTAATTTGATTGGTTGATATAACGAAATGGGTGTGGCTTAAATGAATATTCAGCAAGATAAGGGTTAATCAGAGGCATCAAGGCAATTTGCAAATTAAGAATTGCAAAAGACAAATGAGCCCCGCCAAGCGAATTTGTGTCTTCGAGCATTCCCTCATGACAAATTTTAACTGCGCATGCCCAGCCATTCAGAGGGGCCAGGGATATGGCTTTCTGACTGAAGGTTCCACTTGATTCACAGCTTGTTTGAGCGAGCAGCGAAGGTTCTGGTGAGACTGCGCGGATGCGCAGGCTCGCCTGAACCTACGCTGCTCGCATAGGCGATAAGTACCAAAATCGCTTGACGGGGCCCAAATGTGGTTTGATTGCCAAGATGACCATCAAGAAACGATATAACCTTTCATGATCAGCCTCATCCAGGTGAGCTATTTCTCGCCCACTTGGGCATCTAGTCACTTATATGTACATCATGTTCCAACCATTATAAGACAAAATGCTGGTTTGAGGGCTAAAATTGAAGCAAGAAAACAGTTGCAACAGGGAAGTGCCACTGGCATCATAACATTGCCATCATCCAATCGTAATGGAGAGAACCAAGGTTTATTTTGAACTTACTTAATGATCATGTGATGTATATTCTTTGAGGTGTGAATAACAACATGTCCCAATAGTAAACTATAGGGGGTTTCTTTAAATGCACTGAGAATGTAAATTACACCACAATCTCAATATAACACTGTTCATGGTTTCAAGGCGGATCTCAAAAATGTATAGATTATGTTGAAAATGACCATAAATTTTTCTGTATAATGTGAGTGTTTGAGTTTTACGTCCCACCAACAGCTAAGGTCATACGGAGATGGGACCTTGGTTTAAAGACTCAACCGAAAGTCTGGAGAAGCCCGGGATCCAGTAGCGTAACCTCTACACCACGGAGGCTTCTCATTCTATATATTGTATGAATTTTTGTTTGCCTATAACATGTATTTTTAACTTACACATTTTCTGTTTGAACTGGATTAATACAGGTTGTGATGTATTTTATGAAGACAGTTGTCATCACTAAAATTCTTCATGAAGTACGGAGCACTTCAAGAATTGTTAGGCCTTCCCAGTGACTTCATTACATCATGAATGTTGAAAAATGAAATTTCATTTTTTTACTTTTTCAGTGACTGCATTACGCAAACACACCTATACATTTACATTGCCACCTTTATCGCCGAAAAAATGAAAATTTTTAAGATGAAAAATTGTGATATTTTTCTTATTTCTGCTCCAAAATATAGATTGTGGGTACTCGTTAGAACCGTCTCGATGTTCTTATTTCTGCTCAAAATATAGATTGTGGGTACTCATTAGAAATGCCTCATCGAGGCGGTTCTAACGAGTACCCACAATCTATATTTTGGAGCAGAAGTAAGAGAAATAAGGTATACCCCCGTTTTACTATATAAAAGTGGTGTTCAAGGGGGTCAAAATTATATAGACGTGTTTTTGTGATGTTTAGGCCATTCCTTATATTGTTTATGAAGGCTGGGTGTCAGTTTGGCAAAATAAGTGGCACAAAAAATCTTATTAGCCTAAGATTCAACAGCTGTCATCGTCATTTGACTTCATTGATATTATGTTGCATTGGCCACTGATGCCATTTGTTTATCTGTAGTTTGGGTGTTGGTTTTACAGCCCTTTCAAGATTATTCATTTATTTTGAGGCCAATCATTAACCGATGGTGGGTGAAAATTGGAGTTCCTGGAGAAAAACTACCTGTCAGACCTTCTGTTGCAGAATTTGATGTCCCACTTGACCAAAGCGAGGCTCAGACCCACATGGGTGAGATACCTTATAGTTTAGAGACAGAGCTCTTACCCTCTGGTCCAAAGAGGCATGTGTACTGCTCAAACATATCGCCACTATTTTTCTGAATCTCACTTTTCCGTCTTTGAATTTGAACAGGTTCATTCTGTTAATCTTGGGGTTTTCTTAAACAATCGTAAACAGGGAGGCAAACAATGTAGATCCAGATGAGATGGCTCATAATGAGCTGTCTCATCTGGATCTACACTGTTTGCAAAGATAGCTGTGCCAGTGTACAGGGTTTAGAGTCAGATGATCAGGGAAAAAGACATCTGGTATCAAATAGTTCATGTATAGACAGTCTGTGCCAAGTGCAATCAAACTGCTGCTTAAGTCAAATTAAATTTTTGGCACTATCATTTTCTTGTCCTGTGGGATCATTAATTCCATTGTGGAATTTTGAAAATATTTGAGGGTCACTGATGAGGCCTAATTGGCCGAAACTAGCTAGTCTGGCCCAGAAAACTTGTACACTTCATATTTTCCAGTTCGGTTGTCTATTCCTTGCTTCCAAAGGATAACTCTTTCATTCTTTTATAGAACATATTTGCAGTATAGTCCTGAATAGCTCAACTTGACCTATATTGTTTTGACTGGGTTGTTAAACTTCAAAATAATCAACTAAACCCCTCTGTAAATTAAGCGGTGATTATTTGCTCTATTATACAAGGATTTCTTTCCTCCTTATACCTAGGTTTAAATGGAAACTGGGAGACAAGTTCCCACAGTTTCAAATTTTTTTTTTTGGCTCAACTTACTTGAGCAAGAAATTAGTCTGTTCATAGAGTTTAAAATGCCACCATTTGATGGGGCTTTAAAATTCATGAGCAGGATAAACAACATTCTTCACTGATTTTAACAGGAAATACTTGATTTGTTTGGATTTTAGTACTCACAAACATTACAAATTTCATCATGCTCATGAAAAAATGTTTAAACTTTCAGGGTCTGATAGTGTAGTCCCAGATAATATTGACATGGCAGAGCTATTTTTTTGTATCTGCCTTTGAAATAAACCTGTTAATATAGAAATCATTCAGTTATGTTGATTTAGCTGCAGCACAAACAAATTTTTGGTGTTTATTTGTCCGCAAGCATAAAGCACGCACAAGGCACTCTACTGAATCTTCTTGTGGACACAGAAAATTCTACATTCAGTAAAATTCCTGTATTAAGACCACCTTTGAGACTGTTCAAGAGTGGTCTGTAAGACCACTTTTGAACAGTCCCAAAGGTGGTCTCTGACCAGAGGAACTTGTATGCAGAAAACACAAAGAAAGAATAACTGCAGCTTACTAAATAAGCTTTTTAAAGCAGAATTAGCCTTAATTTTAGGTGGTCTTAATAGCGGAATTACACTGTACATTAATTGCAGGATCGATCCCGGGCTTCTCCAGACTTTAGGATGAGTCTTTAAACCCGTCTCGGTATGACCTCAGCTGTTGGTGAGACGTAAAACTCAAACACTCACTCACTCACTGTATATTGATAACACCTGAACTGCCCTGCCCTGCCAATCCTATCTGTGACTACTACACCAGAGATGTCATTGTTTGACTCCTTCTAGCTGCACCAAGCCAATGTGTGTGTTCCAAATGTGTGCACAACACATCTGCACAGCCTGATCAGTCTTCACAGTGCAATGTTAGATACATGTGACCAAACCCCAATTGAATGCACATCTGACTGATCACCAGGGGCCGGTTGTTCAAAACTAACCACGTCGTTAGTTAACGTATCGTTAAAACTTTGATCATTTATTATGGCAAATATGCTAATATTTTTGCTGAAAAAAATGTGAGCAGCTTTTGCATTCGCAAAAGCTGCTCACATTTTTTCAGCAAAAATACCAAAAATTTATAAATTAAACTTGCTAGAACAGTTAACAATATGACCACTAACGAGCTCGTTAAGCTAACGAGGCTTTGAACAACTGGGCCCTGGTGGAAGTTGTTTCAGTACCTGCAGGTTTGGCATCATTCTTTTGCATGCAGAGATGGATTTCAAAATCTTTTCTATGGTCATTCTCTCCTTTCTGCAGGTTCAAGAAGGGCATTAATTTTGTCAGTTTCTGGTGGAAGGGTGTTCACTGAAGACAAGGTGATTTCTGGGTACTACGGTTTTCACCAACCTGACTAACAATTGGCTTGAAATTAATGCAATTATCTTGAAAAAACTCCCCCCCCCCCACCCAAAAATGGTGCTGACTTATATTAAACTATAAATAAACAAAGTATTAAACAAAAAAGTGACCAAAAGCTTTTCCTGCAGACTGTTAAGGCTGATATCTGAGTGGCCATGCAGGCTGATCTGGGTCTTTGCTGAGTGTACATACTCTAAAACAACTTTTGATTTATTGCAGCCGATTGAGGTACAGTTGAACTTAAATTGCTTAATACCATGGATACCATGAACATTTGTTCAAGACAATAGTGATTGAGCCACTGAGGGCTACTCTGTGTCATGGCAAGAGGAATAATAGGGAAACGTTTTTGATTTTCTTTAACCCTTTTTGTACCAAATGGAATCCCCCTCCTTATATATAACAGGAGTCCATTTCTAAATTTAGGGGTGTCAGCTTGTGTTTTCTTCAAAATTTATTAGAAAAATGGCTGAACATTTGCAAACAGTGTAGGCCCTGATCAGACCCACATTCTGCGGCATCTGATCTGGGCCTGCACTGATTTCCAGGCTACCCGTTTAGATGTATCTGGTACAAAATGGGTGAAAGTAAAGGTATCTTGTGTGTACTCATTAGAATGGCCTTGTTGAGGCCATTCTAATGAGTACACACAGCATATATTTTCAAGATATAAAAATCTCCCCAAATTATCCTAAATCTATTAAGATCTGCAGTTATTGAAGACACAAGAAAAAAATTTGAAATAGCCCCTCGGGGCTTGAAGAAATATATGGGCTGCATGATGCTGTCACGCAGAGCTGAAACCAACCCGTACACGAGTACTGGTAAACAGCTTAGAGGCTCTAAGCCTGCCTAGGCAAAGCTTATAAACCCTATTGGTTTCATTGTGCGACAGGGCTTTGCACTTCATTTCATCTCAAGGTCAGGTAAAGGTCCCACAAAATTGGAAGCAACGTCTACAAAATGACCTTTACAGTGTTGACATGGACGTTAAACCTCAAATCAAACAAACAAAATTTGAAATAGTAATGGTCAACAAGCCCTCAGTGTTTTTAACCATCAACGTTTCACTGCATATGCATTAAGCTTAAAATTGAAAATAATTGTCTTATTTGTTTGTTTGATTTGAGGTTTAAAATCCCAATCAACACTATTTAGGTCATTTTGGAGATGTTGCTTCCAATTTTGTGGGACTTTTACCAGACATCTCAAGCCCTGCTACCCATTGAAACCAATAGGGTTTATGCATGAACGGTTCGACTTGCACCACTGCCTGTGCAGGCTTAGAACCCTCTAAGCAGTTTTCCAGTACTTGTGTTCGGTCGGTTTCAGCTCTGAGTAGAAGCATCATGCAACCCAATCTATTTCTTCAGGCCCCGATGGGCGGGGGTGGACACTTGTTACTTCTAGCATCTTCCGGACTAAACAATTGTTACATTTGCTAGGTGTCATTGGTGCATTTGTTAAATGAGATCGGTGCATTTGTGAGACAAGAAAGGTGCTTTTGTGAGATAAGATTGTCAGATGAGATTGGTGCATTTGTGCAGACATGTTAAGTTTTAAAAATAAAAATGAGGGAGACAGCGCGTTCGAGGAGGATTGGCGAGTGCCAAAGGCGCGATGTAATGGTGGCAAGCTCTCAGGATAGGTCAGAAAATGGTGCATTCTGAGAGCTTTTTGAACATTTTTTTGTTTATTCTTTTCACTCCTGTTCATGGATAAATAACTAACAAATATTTTTAAAATCATTTCTTTGTGAAGATACCGACAAACTAACACCTAGCCAACATCCCCCATCCCTGTCCCAGGTGTATAATGCTTCAGCACAAGAGCATATCTTATCATTTATGCCAATATAGGTCACAAAAATGTAGCCCAATTGATTCTATATTCCTAGGGCCATCCAATAACCAAAGTTTCAGAAGTGTAGCTCCAATAGTTTAGAAGATATGGCAAAATAATACTTTTTGACTGTTTACCTTGGGGTCATGTTGAGGTCAAAGTCACACCCAAAGTAGCTCAATGTGTTCTGTACTCCAAGGGCCATCCAATAAGCAAAGTTTCAGAAGTGTAATTCCAATAGTTTAGGAGATATGGCAAAGTCATACTTTTTTACCTTTGACCTTGGGGTCATGTTGAGGTCAAGGTCATGCCAAAAGTAGCCCAATTCAGTCTATATTCCAAGCGCCATCCAATAACTAAAGTTTCAGAAGTGTAACTCTAATAGTTTAGAAGATATGGCAAAATAATACTTTTTGACCTTTGACCTTGGGGTGATGTTGAGGTCAAGGTCACCCCAAAAGTAATCTGATGTATTCTATATTCCAAGGGCCATCTAATAAGCAAAGTTTCAGAAGTGTAACTCCAATAGTTTAGGAGATATATCAGAGTCATATTTTTTGACTTTGACTTTGGGGTCATGTTGAGGTCAAGTTAGCCAAAAGTAGCCCAATTCATTCTGTATTATAAGGGCCATCCAATAACCAAAAAAGTTGCAAAGAACATTATAATTGATAAACAAAGTTTCAGAAGTGTAACTCCTATAGTTTAGAAGATATGCCGAAGTCATACTTTTTGACCTTTGACCTTGGGTTTATGTTGAGGTCCACCAATAGTATTCCAATGTTTCTATATTCCAACAGCCATCCAATATCCAAAGTTTCAGAAGTATAACTCCCAGGGTTTAGAAGATATGGCAAAGTCATACTTTTTTACCTTTGACTTTGGAGTCAGGTTGAGGTCAAGGTCACAACAAAAGTAGCCTAAAATTATATATTCCAAGGGCCATCCAATAACCAAAGTTTCAGAAGTGTAGCTCCAATAGTTTAGAATATATGGCAAAATAATACTTTTTGACCTTTGACCTTGGGGTCATGTTGAGGTCGAGGTCACACTAAAAGTAGCCAAATATATTCTATATTACAAGGGCCATCCAATAAGCAAAGTTTCAGAAGTGTAACTCCAATACATGTAGTTTAGGAGCTATGGCAAAGTCATACTGTTTGACCTTTGGCCTTGGGGTCATATTGAGGTCAAGGTCATGCCAAAAGTGGTCCAATTCATTCTATATTGCAAGGGCTATCCAATAACCAAAGTTTGAGAAGTGTAACTCCAATAGTTTAGAAGATATGACAAGATAATACTTTTTGACCTTTGACCTTGGGGTCAAGGTGAGGTTAAGGTCACCCTAAAAGTATCCCAATTTATTCTATATTCCAAGGGCCATCCAGTGACCAAAGTTTCAGAAGTGTAACTCGAATAGTTTAAGAGATATGGCAAAATCATACTTTTGACCGTTGACCTTGGGGTCATGTTGAGGGCAAGGTCATGCCAAAAGTAGCCTAGTGCCATCTACATCCAATGTACTAGCCACAGGCAAAGTTTGAAAAGTGTACCTTAACCGGTTTCAGAAGAGATACATTCCATAGAAACGTGACGGACGTAGGTACACATACATACAGACCACAGACTGACAGACACTCGACTCTGACACGAAAACAATATACCCGATTATTCGTCCCAAAAGCGGGTATAATAATCAAAGGTTTCGGTCAAGTTTCAAGCAGAAAAACTTTATTCCCCTCCGACTTTTAAGTGCGAAAATACGGTAGATAATACTGTAGTTGTCACGGTCAATAACGGTACTTTTTCAAGTTCAAACTAATTGCAGACAGTTCAATTAGCAATTAAAGATTCTGATAGTTATATAAACTTGACACGCATGATTAAGACAAGCTGCAGCCGATATACTCAAAAGATCAAATGTGTCAGGTTAGCGAGAAAAGAGAATAAAGAATGCAGATAAGTTTATAATTTAATGATCCAGCCACAAGACGAGGACCCCTCCATCCAAAACTTTCACACCCTCTCAACAAGCAAGTTCAAGGCGAACATCAATGATCTCCACCACCAAAATTGCCATGAAATCCACCGTCCACGAACAGCAGCTACCGTTTTTCTGCACGCGATCGGAAAATGACGTCATCCCACCCCAGCAACCCCGCACGTGTTTACTGTTTTATTGTTTTATTTTAATGGGGCGTAAATGTTTGCAACGGGTAAAAAATATTTTCTCGATAGCTAAACGGTTGTGGATAGAGATGGATAGGGAACGGTGCCTTCCACAATTCCCGACTTATCCCGGGAAGCTTCCTGTCAATCACCAACAACAGCATACAGATGTGTTAACACACATTAAAGCGTTCGACTTTTCCCTCCCGCCAAGTATCTGCTATTTTGGCGCCAAAACATAACCATGCACGAGACAGTAGAATAGTCTGTTTTTGTTATGCATACATTTACCGTTAGATGTAGCTTAACATCTTAGGAGCGATTACATCATTTTCACACTGATTGTTGATTAAATTTTATGACTGGGGGATAAATGCAAATTGGAGCCATAACTTAATCTTATTTTCACACCTTGTCACGCAGAAGATTGTAGGCTTATCGAGAGCACCGGAGGCTTGTGTATACAGTGTAACAATAGAATAGACTGGTCCGTGACAAATACGGTCGGCGTTTATAACACGATTCGGTTAACTAACATGGTCCGTTGGTTGAAGGAAATCAACCGTTATGATTTACTTTCATTTTTGCAATCACTTCAAGAAACGGCTGTTTTCATTTGTTAATGCCCATCTACAGGTGTGGAACCGTGTTTTAATCCCCAATAATACTGGACAGTGCATTAATTATTATTGATCAGTATTATTACCACGGGTTAACTAATTTTTCCGCTGGTTTGCACACACAAAAATACAAGCGGAGCTTTTCAAAAATTTGCCCCAAAACGGTATTTTCATTTTTCCGGGAGTTTTATCCTGATTTTCGTGAGACGTGAGAAAAACTATTTTTTCGGGAGTCTCCCGCGATTTTCGGGAGACTTAACATGTCTGTTTGTGAGACAAGAAAAGTGCTTTTTGACATAAGTTTTTTGACATAAGATTAGTGCTTTTGCAAGATGAGATTTGTGCATTTTAAGATGAGATTGTGCATTTGTGAGATAAGATTGGTGCATTAGTTAGATGAGATTGGTGCATTTATGAGATAAGAATGGTGCTTTTGCAAGATGAGAATGGTGCACTGTTAGATGAGATTGTGCATTTGTGAGATAAGATTGGTGTATTTGTTAGACATGGCGGTTCTAACGAGTCCCACCAGTTATGCTTTTGAGCAGAAATAAGAAAAATAATCTACACCCCTCCAAACCCAGTTTTTACCTCAGGGATTACTTATACAATTGCTTTTCACTGTTCCATCAATTGACATCCTTTAGATACCTGTTGAAGGTCATTATTAAACCGATGTTCGTTCCTCGTTGTATTACAACTGCTTGTTTGACATCCCTGTACTTTAAGTAGACTAGGATGTTTTGTGGGCTTTTGTTGTACCTTCCTTCTATTCGAAGGAATCTTCTTCAGTAATTTTATATGCTGTTTTATTTATTTATTTAATAACCGGTATGAACATCGCTTTAGTTTTGACGGTATCACAACCTTATTAACCAAAATGAGTATTACAAATACATTTAAAATATCAACATCACCCCTTAGGTTACACTCTGCTTCTTCTGCACGGATTCCCCATTCTATTAAGAACTTTAATACTATGTTGCCTTCGGTATTGGTTAGACCCTTAAATTTGTCTTCTGTAGCTTCAGTTAATCTCAAAGGAGCAGGCAATACCAATGTTTTTGGGAGTAGTCTTCGTATAAGACTATCTCCTCTCAAATCACCCATCCTTCGAAAATATACTAATCCGTGGAAAAGAAGTGGAATGTATCCCAGTATTTCTAAGTGCAATGCCAAGAGGTGCAGATGTTGTTCGCATTTAAGCACTGCGTCTACCGTTACTTCATCTGTAAACGGTAGACGCTTCTCTGTAGTTAACATGTCTGATTTGACATGACAGTCTACAGATTTAATTTATCTAATTACTTGACGTGCTACAAACTGTAATATGCAGTACGTCGGTCAAACTAACCGCATGCTTAAAACTAGATTGAACGAGCATTATCGTAGAATGAGTAAGCCTAAGAAAACTGACACTTTCTTGTACCGTCACTTTCGACGTACAGGTCATTCTGTAAATAACATTGTTATACAACCAGTGGAAAAACTTTATTACGATGCAAATTCTACATCTAGATTCAAAATAATCAAAAGACATGAAGCTGAACTGAAATGGATTAAATTTTTACAGACCCCTTTTCCACTGGGATTTAATGACAACATTTATCATGAGGGTAATATTTCCAGAATGCCGGACTTTGATATTTTCTCACTCCTGGAATGTCGAAAACGCAGAACTAGATCTCACGGCACCAGGAAAAATGGTAACTTTAAACGTAAAACACGTGCGTTTAAACGAAACAATACTAGACTGAAGTGACTGTCAATTATATTATTAAATCATGGACGCCACTCTATGCTTTCATTTTTAAGTTCATTACCCGTTTCTGTTTTACGTCTTCTGGACACCGAGGCGAATAAATTCTACGATAGTTCTCATCAGTTATATGATGCGGCTCTCTTAACTAGAGGCTATACTCAGCATACTCTCCGTACTTACATTGATTCTGAAATTAATCATAAACGCCATTTCTTCAAAATATCCTTCATTAATAAGGGTATGGATTTTATAGATTTGCCCAGTATCTTCCGTGAGAGATCGGTGCTTTCTTCCATTCCTGCTTATTTTCAAAATACTGAAACACCTATAATTTGCTATAAATATAACAAACCTGTTAGATCTATCATTTTTAATTTCAATAAACTTGTTTCAGATCTTGATATTGATACTAATACTCCTGATTCATGTGATTGTAAAAACTCAAAGTATTGCTATCCTGCTGCTGGTCATGTAATTACTGGCAATTTGAAAATTATTCCTGATTCTAGGATAAGGAATATAATTTCTAAAGGACCGAAATATCGGTTTCCTTCTAAAATTGATTTCAGTAAATGTAGAGATGAAATCGCTGCTTCCTTGAATGAATTCGGTAATCGATGGTGCAAGCGAGAGTATGTTGAGCATAAAGCCCTTAAGGACTGGAAACTTAGCATTTTAAAACTAGTGAATAAACGCATTTCTTTCTATTCTCAAAATACTAACTTATTACCTCCTAAGCCCAAGACGTCTTTACGTCATCTTAAACTAGGTATTCAAGAATTTCATAAGAAGTTTGTTTTGGCCCCTGCAGACAAGGCCGCTAACAACGTCGTCGTTGTGTGACGGCTCCACTATGTTAACACGCTTAAGCAGGAGCTTCGTGGTACTATGGCCTATGAACTTCAGCCTTTAGCTGAAGAGAGAGCTATAGTAGATAAACATGTTTGTCTTTCAGCCACCAAGTTTGCTGTGTGTGTTAACGAAGGCCAAGACAAGCTTGCTACGCTATACTGGTTACCAAAACATCATAAAAAACCTTACAAAGCACGGTTTATTGCAAATTCTAGCTCTTGCACTACTACTGAACTTTCTAAATTATTAACTTCCTGTCTTATTGCTATTAAAACGCATGTAATTAAATATTGTGATAAAGTCTTTGAAAAATCAGGAAGAAATCTGTTTTGGTCTATAAAAAATTCGAATGAGGTTTTAAATAAATTGAAATCTAGACATTTTCGTGCTTCTAGTCTGTCTACCTACGATTTTTCCACTCTTTACACTACACTTTCTCATAATCTTATAAACGAAAAGCTTAATGATTTAATTGAATGGGCTTTTCACAGAGAAGATTCTCTCTATCTTGCATGTAATGTCAGAAATGCATTTTTCACTTCTAAAGAGCATAAGAATTATACACTTTGGTCATGTCAGAAAGTGTGTGATGCCCTCACCTTTCTACTTGACAATATTTATATTAGATTCGGTACTAAGTTATTTAGACAAATTGTGGGTATTCCGATGGGTACTAATTGCGCACCTCTTGTGGCTGATCTGTTCTTGTATTGTTATGAAAGAGACTTCATTTTGTCGCTTTCCATTGATAACCAATCTGAAATTATTGAAGCTTTTAGCTCTACTTCTAGAGATTTAGATGATTTATTAAATATTGATAATACCTATTTTGATGGTTTGATCAGTCAGATTTACCCCCTAGAACTTCAGTTAAATAAAGCAAATTCTTCTGATACCGAGGCCCCGTTTTTGGATTTACATCTATCTATTGTAGATGGATTTGTTTCGTGCAAAATTTATGATAAACGCGATGACTTTGATTTTGAGATTGTAAATTTTCCTTTTTTGGATGGTGATGTTCCTCGTGCGCCATCCTATGGCGTTTATATTTCGCAATTAATTCGATTTGCTAGAGTGTGTAGTCATGTAACTGACTTCAACACTCGTAATAAATTATTAACGGCTAAACTCCTTAATCAGGGTTATCGGTACCATAAACTACGCAAAGCCTTTTCAAAATTTTATAGACGCCATTCTGATTTAATTTCAAAATTCAATATTGGACTTAAATCTCTTCTGCAACAAGGTCTATCGGAACCCGAATTTTATGGTGACTTAGCATATAAATTCAGAAAAATATATAACCGCAATGACTTCAGCACCCAATTTCGTAAATCATTCTTCGATATAAAAAGATTGGGTACAACATGGATATTATACGACAGACTGCATGCATGGTAGTTAACCCAATCAAGGTTGGCAACTTTGCTTCCCTCTTTAATTGCACGCCGGTGGGTCAGGCCTCAGATTCTATGACGGCTCCAACGTAAAGGCTTATTGAAAATTAGAGAGATAATGTCGGTTGGTGCCTGATGCTCTGTCTCTGGTCGGGCTCATCGGAGTCTAACTGTTGGTTTTCTTTTGCTCCAGCATTTCAGTGGTTTCTTGCTGTCGAGTCCTCACCGTTGTCTCACCTCTGTGGTTCTTTGATTTTTGTGTTCACGGAGATGTTGCACTGATGAGTTAGGAGGCCTTCATGCGGACTGAACAAATTATTTGTCTAAATCGCGACGGAAGTAAGGGCGAGGATTGTGGCCACGTAAAATCGATTTAAGCCCCCCAGTGGAAATCTTCCACTGACCGTTCCAAGGCGGCTCTTCTGTGGCGATTTATTTATGTTGTTGTTTGTTACTTACTGTGTGTATCACTTGTGTCTTTTGGTTTTGGATGGCCATATGGCCATTTTGTGGGAAAGTAACTGTCCTTATGGCCTTCCTTTGTTTAGGTTTCCATTATGGTCTGGTCGCTTAATGTTTGTCTTTCTTTCCCTTTGGTGTCTTTTATGGGTGGAGTAAGTTAATTGTATTAATTCCTGATCTTTGTTTTACTTCTACTTTACTATATAAAAGCGGGGTTTAATTGGGTCAAATTTATACAGGTGTGTTTTCATGATGTAAGCATAAGCATTTAGTTGAATCATTCGGATAACATATCTGTGAGACTTAAGGCATTCTCATTGAGGCAGTTCTAACGGATACCCACAACCTAGGTGTTTGAGCACAAATAAAAAAAGTAACGTATACCTATGTGACCCCCAGTTTTCTCTTTAAAATATAAAGTGGGGTTTACAGGGGTTTCTTTCTTTCTTTCTACTTATACTGCGATCGGTCACATATGGCCATTACTCACAGGTGTACATTACATACACACCAGGTTTGCAGGAGAGAAGCCTACACAGTAATCATGTAATTATGGTAGGGATCTTTAACCTGCACAGGGCATGACTCTCCCTGCACAGGGGGCCTCCAGTTAAAGTCCCGATATGAAGTCGGTGCTCTTTTTATGACATTCATGATGCCAATGGAGCGTATTCGGACACAGATATGTTCATGTGATGAGAGAACCTATATGTACAAATTTTAGAATTATTTGTTGAAATAAAATGCAAATAAATCCTGAATAATGTTATTTGTTTAAATAAAACAAGAAAAGGCACGTAACTAGTTAACAGTGTGAAGTTCTTAGCCTCTCCTAGAACAATATGGTGAGGTGAACTAAATGGCTCCACTTGACTGTTATGGTTTTGACTAGAAAACGCCACAGCAAACAAACAAAATGAACGTGGCAGGTTTTAGAGTCATTGGTCTTCTGAAACATAATTCTGATTTGATCCAAGACAGATTCAGAATCTACCACCTGACCTGAATTTTAATTCTAGTTTCGGTTGAACAAAATCTGGAATTGCTTTGGCCAAACTGCAAATTTGATTTTAGTTTTAATATCAAATGAGTCTGGGTCCATCTTGAAACTAGGTTAGGTAAACAAACCATTATATCTACACGAAAATATGTCATTTATATGGAAAAATGGCTATTTATGATTGTCTATATAATCTCAACATTTTTTTGATACATCTTTAGCCCGTGTTATATCCACAACTATGTTACAATGAAGTTTATTTTATAGTCGCTTATTTACAAAAACTTCTTGATTACACTTAAACATATCTTGTCCCAGTGAGTTTGATTGCATCTATTTGCATCCAGTTGGTGAAATCTACATCCAGCTTAATACGCTTTGTAAGGATGGTACCCGGATTCTGAAAAAAAAAAACATATTATTAAATAATCAGCAGGTAGGAATTATAGCTTCTGTCATGGACTGTTGTCTGTCGTCTGTCCCCATTGTCCCTTTGTCCGTCAGTACGTCCGTTGTTAGCTTTTCACTTTCTTTTTTTTTTTTTTTTTTTTTTTTGGTTTTGGTTTTACGGCCCTTTCAAGATTATTTCACTCATATCGAGCCGATCGTTAATCAGAGGTGGGCGAAAACCGGAGTACCCGGAGAAAAACCACCTGACCTTCCATTGCAGAACTTTTCACATTTAAGATATCTCCTCCAGAATCAAAAATAGAATTGAGCTTATACTCACAAGAGGCATTTGTGCAACACAGATTCAGTATTGCTGTTCCAACATCGAAGTTGTCGCCACGAATTTTTTTTTTGGATGACAACTGCAATTTTTACAGTTTTGTTTGTTTGATTTGAGTTTTAACGTCCCCGTCAACACTGTCTATGTCATTTTGGAGACGTTGCTTCCAACTTTTACCCAACATTGAGATGAAATGACTTCTCAAGTCCTGTCGCCCAATGAAACCAATTGGGTTTATAAGCATGGACGGTCCGACTCGCACCGCTTTACCTGGGCAGGCTTAGATCCTCTAAGCAGTTTAACAGTACTCGTGTGCAGTCAGTTTCTACCCTGAGTGGAAGCATCATGCAGCCCATCTATTTCTTCAAGCCGGCAATTTTTGCAGTAGCCTCTTCTGTAATTTTTACAGGAGTCGCTGCTGAGAGACGGTCAACTGCCTTTAAAAAGTCGAATAGAATCACATATACTTAAATTTTAGTTGGGTACAGTCTGCTTGCTATCCCTTTGAGAGTTGAGATCAGTGGCATTTAACGAAGCAATGTTGACTTATTAGTGCCCCGCAAATTTTTGCGGGTGCCCTTTAGTAATAATTCTGTCCTTCAACAACAATACAGAATATCATTGCAAGTTACGTAACTTAGCTACAATATTGTCAGAGTTATGGCCCTTTGAAAAATTCAAAATTTCACCATTTTTCATCTTTTTTCATAATAATTTCGAAACTGGTATAGATATTCCAATGGAACTTGCTGTAGTTATATGCAAATGTGCAGCAAAGGGCAAAAACTCTATTTTTTATGAAACTTGCTGTGCCTATTGACAGTGACATTATTCAAATGGGTAACAAGGGGCTACGACTCTAGCATTACTAAATTTTGACTTATGCACCTTAACCGACTTGAAAACTTCTTCATCGCCATAGCTCTAAAACTAAGCAATCAATGTTTAAAATAACTAGCAAAAAACAGTCAGAGTACTGACGGAGACTACTGACAGGGCAACCCCACTGTTTAAACTGTTCTACCAATATATCCCCCACCACTACACACACATACACCTCCCCCCCCCTCCCCCCCGCAAACATGGTATCAGTTTCGCAGGGCCCTGATCACGACTGTGGAGAATTCTTGTTTCTCTAGAAATGATCCTGATTCCATTACATTACTGTGAACGATAAGGTCCATGATTGTAGTTTTACCCTTTCTATTCGTCCTGCTCGATCGTATGTTCATGTTTATTCGTCTTTCCGTCACATTTGATGGGTTTCATTTATTTTTGGCATGATGGTTTGTATAGGTCTAAAAGTTTTATTTACTGCCATACTGACTTTGAGGTCAAGGTCTCAGACATGAGATTTTTTTTTGCTATGATTACATCAACTATGAACCTTCCAATTTTACGGTCCTCCAAAGCCTAGTGGATAAGGGCGCTGACTCATTAATCATTAGGTCTCTCAACGCTGTGGGTTCGAGCCTCGCTCGGGTCACATGTGAGACGCCAAGTTCTGCAACGGAAGGTCAGGTGGTTTTTCTCCGGGTACTCCGGTTTTCGCCCACCTCGCCAGGGTTCTCACTAGGATTTTGAAAATTGGAGTAAAATGCTGTCCTCCAGAAAAAGTTGGAGTTTTACCATACGTTCTATTGAGACTTTCCAAAAAGTTGGAGTCAGTAATCAAAAAGTTGGAGTAAATTACTCCAAATTTGTAGTTAACGAGAACTCTGCTCGCATTAACGATCGGCTCGATATGATTGAAATAATCTTGAAAGGGCCGTAAAACCAAAGCCAAGAAAAAAAAACCTTCAAACTTTGTGTTTATGCTTGACTAGGTGACTCGGCATACACTTTGACCCAATAACCTTGACTTTAATTTTCCACTCCAATGGCTTTGCCAGATAACACCATAAGCTTTGAGGTTCCGGCAACCCTTTATAATGTTTCTTCTTGACATGCCAACTCGGCATACATCTTAATCTCTTGACCTTGGCCTATATTTCATGCACCATTGACTTCGTCAGATTATACCATCACCCTTGTGAAATTATAGTTTCTACAACCTTTAACCCTTCTCTTGCTGAATATTTATTTGAGCCACACCCATCTCTGACTTTGAACCAATCATATTACTTGACGTAATTTATTCCTACAAATTCATAAACTGAATGTCAAACATTGTAGATCGGACTAGATCCTGATCAGATCAGATCTGGATCTAGACTGGTTGCAAAGATAGGGATTGTCGTGAATAGCAAGATAAGAGTTAAAACTTTATACAACATTTCTTTGTGACATGCTGACTCAGCATACACCTTGACCTATATTTCATGCTCGGAATCAGAATTATTACTGGCGATAAGTCAAATAACATTCATACACCAGGGCCTGTGATATAAGAAGTTAGTCCATAGCTCCCACCAGAGGTAAACTTAGCTACGCATCCCTCAGCACCTTCAGCTGTGAAAAAGATCGAATCGGGAAGGGAATTCGAATCTCTAATGGTCCACGGGAAGAAAGAATCTTTGTAAATGTCAGTTCATGCATTAGGGGTGTGAAACGCCAATTAATGGTGATTTCTACAGTGCCTAGCTGGGGGAACAAGGTCATCTGTTGGATGCACCTTTAGAACTTTGTATAATAGAATGAGCCTACTGTCCCTTCTCTTTTTCTTGAGAGACTCCCATCTTAATATTCCTATTAATCCAGTCATACTCCTAGTTCCAAAGCAGCAATTGCTTGGCGCAAATCTAGCAGCTCTATTCTGAACTTTTCGATTCCTTCATTAAGGCCCACTCCACTGTGGTCCCAGATACAACTACCATATTCCAAGACTGGGCGAACAAGTCCTTTATATGCTGCCTCTTTCACATCCCGAGGACACCGATCAAGAGTCAAGTGTTCTATATGCCTTAGTACGCATGTTGCAAGTGTGTGAATTCCATCTCAAAATGTGTGTGATTGTCATATCAAGGTACTTAATGGAACTACGTTCTCCAGGAAAAGGTTCCTCTTAGATGTAAGATGCCTCGATTTTATTTGTTTCCTCTTAGTTATCTGCATAATATTGCATTTAACAGGCTGAAATCTCGCGCCTCAATTTTCGTGACCAACATCCTAATCTTTCTATGTCGTTCTGAAGTTTCGGCGAGTCCTTTGTATGTCTTATTTCCCGGAAGCAAACACGGTCGTCTGTGAATAGTCTTTATTTCAGAATCAATGTCCGTGGAAATATCATTGATGTGCAGGGAGAATAACAGTGGCCCAAGAACAGTCCGTTGTGGGACCCCAGATAAAGTTGGAACCCACTCCGAAGATACACCATTAACGACGATTCGTTTCCTGTAGCAATGACAGGAATCTATTAACCCCCACCCCAAGCCGTAGCCAAATAATTTGGATTTAAGTAGTTCATGAGGCGCAAGCCTTCTCGAAGTCCAGAATAAATGTATCCAGTTATGTCAAAGATTTTTACCCAATCATTTATAACCGTGCTCAACTGAGTTTCACATCTATGTCTTTTCTTAATGCATGTTGCCTGTCTGACAAAAGTTTATGTTCATCCATGTGGGCCATGGTGTTTGAGCAGACTACATGTGCAAGAAATGCTCCATGGACTTTGTCAGTTTAAACCATAACCTTTGTGGTTTTAGCAACCTTCAGAATTTACATAATGCTTCTTCTTGACATACCGACTCAGCACACACCTTGACCTACACCTATATTTTACGCTCTAGTGACTTTGTCAGACTATAACAGAACCCTTTAAATCGCAGCACCTATATTGGATAGAACCTGCAAATTTCACATTTAATGTTTCTTCTTGTTGACATGTTGACTCAGCATACACATTGCCCAGTGACCTTGACCTTGTCAAATTACATCATACCTTGCCATCTCGCCACCTATATTTGCTAGAACATTCAAACTTGACATGTCGAAACTCCCATTACCTTGACCAATATTTCTTGTAATGGCCCCTGTGATCTTTATAGTGGCTATGAATTTGAACTTTTACATGTGGGTAATATTTCTTATTAAAATTCAGACAGTGATAAATGCAAAAAATATTGGTTTAATAAGAAAAATATCACAACTAATCACCAGAAAGAAGTCATGTTAGATATACGAAAGAAAACGCTTTGCCACACGGTGTGCTATCGTAATGTATGCGCTTAAAGTTTTTTATAATGCCACTTTGGTACAATTTTACCTGGATGGGTACAATTTTACGCGGCATTTGAACAGAAAAGTTTAATGTAGCTGTAGATTGACATATTTATACTCCAAACATAGGTTGTGGGTACTCGTTAGAACCGCCTCATTCAGGCGGTTCTAACGAGTACCAACAACGTTTGTATTGGAGCAGCAATAATAATAAATAATCGACTCGACAGCATGATGATTCAGCAAAGACAAGCAGTATTATCATTGGACATGTCAGAAATGTACTAAAATTATTGATGAAATTCAGTGGACTGTTGTATATGGAAAGAATCTATTGACATGGCCAATTCCAGCAGAGCGGATGGCTTCCAGCAGAGACGATGGTACTGGCCTGGGCAGTTTGTCTAGTTTTAGATGAGAGTAAATAACACAAGCCAATGATTTCAGAATTTAATTCTGTCACCGTTCTTGAAAAGCGGAACTATGAGCGTTTCCTGACAGTCATATGGCAGACTGGCACTGTTCTAATATTCATTTATGTCTAGAATGAACGCTAGCAGCTCTGCTTTATAAAAGTAGGAATAACATGGTTGATCGTTGTCAGTTCTTCAGGAGCTTGAAAACACATACAAATCTGAAATTTTGTAATCTCCACAGAAACTTGTACTTAGATGAAAAATAGAAGTAAAGACAATAATCAGGAAACGATGTCTTTAACCCATACCTCCCATCAGAGACACCAAAGGGAAAGAAATACAAATATGAAATAACTAGACCCCAACTGAAACACCAATAACGGAAAGCCCAGAGGGTAGTTACCTTCCCACAAAATTGCCAATAGGCTATCCAAAACAAAAAGATATAAGCGATACACGTATTCTAAGACGATTTACAACAAAAATAAACCTCGACGGAAAAACAGCCTTGGAACGGTCAGTGAAAAGTATTTCATTGTGGGGCTTAAATCGAGTTTATACGGCCGCTACACTCGCCCTTACTTCCGTCGCGATTTGGAAAAATAATTTGTTCAGTCCGCGTGAAAAATAGAAGTGACGGCAATGATCAGGAATCGATACAATCAACCCACACCTATTAGTCACCGAAGGGAAAGAAACACAAACATGAATTAACTAGACCCTAATGAAAACACCAATAGCGGAAAGCCAAAAGGACAGTTACTTTCCCACAAAATGGCTAATAGGTTATCCAAAACAAAACATATAAGCGATACACACACTCAAAGACAAACCATAACAAAAATAAACCGCGACAGAACAGCCTTGGAACGGTCAGTGAAACATTTTAACTTGGGGTTGAAGGTAGGGGGTAAATAGATCTTACGCGGCCGCACTCCTCGCCCTTAATTCCGTCGCGATTTAGACAAATTCACTCAGCATGAATGCTTCCTAACTATTCAGTGCAACATCTCCGAGAACGCAAATATCAAACAACCACACAGACAACGGCGAGGACTCGGCAGCAACAAACCACTGAAATGAGAAATGAAATAAAACCAACAGTTATACTCCGACGGGCCCGACCCGAGACAGAGCATCAGGTACCTGTCAACATTACATAGGTAAGCCGTTACGGTGGAACCGTCATGGAATCTGAGACCTGACACACCGGCGTGCAATTAAAGAGGGAAGCAACGTTATCAACCGAGATTGGGTTAACTACCATGCATGCAGCATGTCATATAATATTTATGATGTACCCAATATTTTTGTTTACGAAATTGGATACTGAAATCATTGCAAGTATATATTTTCTGAATTTATATACTAAGTCACCATAAAATTCGGCCTCCGATACACCTTGTTACAGAAGAGACCTAAGTCCAACAATAATCTTTTGAAATTAAATCTGAATGACGTCTATAAAATTTAGAAAAGGCTTCCTAACTCATCAGTGCAACATCTCCGAGAGCACAAACATCAAAGAACCACAGAGAACTCAACCGAAAGTCTGGAGAAGCCCGGGATCCAGTAGCGTAACCTCTACACCACGGAGGCTTCTCATTCTATATATTGTATGAATTTTTGTTTGCCTATAACATGTATTTTTAACTTACACATTTTCTGTTTGAACTGGATTAATACAGGTTGTGATGTATTTTATGAAGACAGTTGTCATCACTAAAATTCTTCAATGAAGTACGGAGCACTTCAAGAATTGTTAGGCCTTCCCAGTGACTTCATTACATCATGAATGTTGAAAAATGAAATTTCATTTTTTTACTTTTTCAGTGACTGCATTACGCAAACACACCTATACATTTACATTGCCACCTTTATCGCCGAAAAAATGAAAATTTTTAAGATGAAAAATTGTGATATTTTTCTTATTTCTGCTCCAAAATATAGATTGTGGGTACTCGTTAGAACCGTCTCGATGTTCTTATTTCTGCTCAAAATATAGATTGTGGGTACTCATTAGAAATGCCTCATCGAGGCGGTTCTAACGAGTACCCACAATCTATATTTTGGAGCAGAAGTAAGAGAAATAAGGTATACCCCCGTTTTACTATATAAAAGTGGTGTTCAAGGGGGTCAAAATTATATAGACGTGTTTTTGTGATGTTTAGGCCATTCCTTATATTGTTTATGAAGGCTGGGTGTCAGTTTGGCAAAATAAGTGGCACAAAAAATCTTATTAGCCTAAGATTCAACAGCTGTCATCGTCATTTGACTTCATTGATATTATGTTGCATTGGCCACTGATGCCATTTGTTTATCTGTAGTTTGGGTGTTGGTTTTACAGCCCTTTCAAGATTATTCATTTATTTTGAGGCCAATCATTAACCGATGGTGGGTGAAAATTGGAGTTCCTGGAGAAAAACTACCTGTCAGACCTTCTGTTGCAGAATTTGATGTCCCACTTGACCAAAGCGAGGCTCAGACCCACATGGGTGAGATACCTTATAGTTTAGAGACAGAGCTCTTACCCTCTGGTCCAAAGAGGCATGTGTACTGCTCAAACATATCGCCACTATTTTTCTGAATCTCACTTTTCCGTCTTTGAATTTGAACAGGTTCATTCTGTTAATCTTGGGGTTTTCTTAAACAATCGTAAACAGGGAGGCAAACAATGTAGATCCAGATGAGATGGCTCATAATGAGCTGTCTCATCTGGATCTACACTGTTTGCAAAGATAGCTGTGCCAGTGTACAGGGTTTAGAGTCAGATGATCAGGGAAAAAGACATCTGGTATCAAATAGTTCATGTATAGACAGTCTGTGCCAAGTGCAATCAAACTGCTGCTTAAGTCAAATTAAATTTTTGGCACTATCATTTTCTTGTCCTGTGGGATCATTAATTCCATTGTGGAATTTTGAAAATATTTGAGGGTCACTGATGAGGCCTAATTGGCCGAAACTAGCTAGTCTGGCCCAGAAAACTTGTACACTTCATATTTTCCAGTTCGGTTGTCTATTCCTTGCTTCCAAAGGATAACTCTTTCATTCTTTTATAGAACATATTTGCAGTATAGTCCTGAATAGCTCAACTTGACCTATATTGTTTTGACTGGGTTGTTAAACTTCAAAATAATCAACTAAACCCCTCTGTAAATTAAGCGGTGATTATTTGCTCTATTATACAAGGATTTCTTTCCTCCTTATACCTAGGTTTAAATGGAAACTGGGAGACAAGTTCCCACAGTTTCAAATTTTTTTTTTTTGGCTCAACTTACTTGAGCAAGAAATTAGTCTGTTCATAGAGTTTAAAATGCCACCATTTGATGGGGCTTTAAAATTCATGAGCAGGATAAACAACATTCTTCACTGATTTTAACAGGAAATACTTGATTTGTTTGGATTTTAGTACTCACAAACATTACAAATTTCATCATGCTCATGAAAAAATGTTTAAACTTTCAGGGTCTGATAGTGTAGTCCCAGATAATATTGACATGGCAGAGCTATTTTTTTGTATCTGCCTTTGAAATAAACCTGTTAATATAGAAATCATTCAGTTATGTTGATTTAGCTGCAGCACAAACAAATTTTTGGTGTTTATTTGTCCGCAAGCATAAAGCACGCACAAGGCACTCTACTGAATCTTCTTGTGGACACAGAAAATTCTACATTCAGTAAAATTCCTGTATTAAGACCACCTTTGAGACTGTTCAAGAGTGGTCTGTAAGACCACTTTTGAACAGTCCCAAAGGTGGTCTCTGACCAGAGGAACTTGTATGCAGAAAACACAAAGAAAGAATAACTGCAGCTTACTAAATAAGCTTTTTAAAGCAGAATTAGCCTTAATTTTAGGTGGTCTTAATAGCGGAATTACACTGTACATTAATTGCAGGATCGATCCCGGGCTTCTCCAGACTTTAGGATGAGTCTTTAAACCCGTCTCGGTATGACCTCAGCTGTTGGTGAGACGTAAAACTCAAACACTCACTCACTCACTGTATATTGATAACACCTGAACTGCCCTGCCCTGCCAATCCTATCTGTGACTACTACACCAGAGATGTCATTGTTTGACTCCTTCTAGCTGCACCAAGCCAATGTGTGTGTTCCAAATGTGTGCACAACACATCTGCACAGCCTGATCAGTCTTCACAGTGCAATGTTAGATACATGTGACCAAACCCCAATTGAATGCACATCTGACTGATCACCAGGGGCCGGTTGTTCAAAACTAACCACGTCGTTAGTTAACGTATCGTTAAAACTTTGATCATTTATTATGGCAAATATGCTAATATTTTTGCTGAAAAAAATGTGAGCAGCTTTTGCATTCGCAAAAGCTGCTCACATTTTTTCAGCAAAAATACCAAAAATTTATAAATTAAACTTGCTAGAACAGTTAACAATATGACCACTAACGAGCTCGTTAAGCTAACGAGGCTTTGAACAACTGGGCCCTGGTGGAAGTTGTTTCAGTACCTGCAGGTTTGGCATCATTCTTTTGCATGCAGAGATGGATTTCAAAATCTTTTCTATGGTCATTCTCTCCTTTCTGCAGGTTCAAGAAGGGCATTAATTTTGTCAGTTTCTGGTGGAAGGGTGTTCACTGAAGACAAGGTGATTTCTGGGTACTACGGTTTTCACCAACCTGACTAACAATTGGCTTGAAATTAATGCAATTATCTTGAAAAAACTCCCCCCCCCCCACCCAAAAATGGTGCTGACTTATATTAAACTATAAATAAACAAAGTATTAAACAAAAAAGTGACCAAAAGCTTTTCCTGCAGACTGTTAAGGCTGATATCTGAGTGGCCATGCAGGCTGATCTGGGTCTTTGCTGAGTGTACATACTCTAAAACAACTTTTGATTTATTGCAGCCGATTGAGGTACAGTTGAACTTAAATTGCTTAATACCATGGATACCATGAACATTTGTTCAAGACAATAGTGATTGAGCCACTGAGGGCTACTCTGTGTCATGGCAAGAGGAATAATAGGGAAACGTTTTTGATTTTCTTTAACCCTTTTTGTACCAAATGGAATCCCCCTCCTTATATATAACAGGAGTCCATTTCTAAATTTAGGGGTGTCAGCTTGTGTTTTCTTCAAAATTTATTAGAAAAATGGCTGAACATTTGCAAACAGTGTAGGCCCTGATCAGACCCACATTCTGCGGCATCTGATCTGGGCCTGCACTGATTTCCAGGCTACCCGTTTAGATGTATCTGGTACAAAATGGGTGAAAGTAAAGGTATCTTGTGTGTACTCATTAGAATGGCCTTGTTGAGGCCATTCTAATGAGTACACACAGCATATATTTTCAAGATATAAAAATCTCCCCAAATTATCCTAAATCTATTAAGATCTGCAGTTATTGAAGACACAAGAAAAAAATTTGAAATAGCCCCTCGGGGCTTGAAGAAATATATGGGCTGCATGATGCTGTCACGCAGAGCTGAAACCAACCCGTACACGAGTACTGGTAAACAGCTTAGAGGCTCTAAGCCTGCCTAGGCAAAGCTTATAAACCCTATTGGTTTCATTGTGCGACAGGGCTTTGCACTTCATTTCATCTCAAGGTCAGGTAAAGGTCCCACAAAATTGGAAGCAACGTCTACAAAATGACCTTTACAGTGTTGACATGGACGTTAAACCTCAAATCAAACAAACAAAATTTGAAATAGTAATGGTCAACAAGCCCTCAGTGTTTTTAACCATCAACGTTTCACTGCATATGCATTAAGCTTAAAATTGAAAATAATTGTCTTATTTGTTTGTTTGATTTGAGGTTTAAAATCCCAATCAACACTATTTAGGTCATTTTGGAGATGTTGCTTCCAATTTTGTGGGACTTTTACCAGACATCTCAAGCCCTGCTACCCATTGAAACCAATAGGGTTTATGCATGAACGGTTCGACTTGCACCACTGCCTGTGCAGGCTTAGAACCCTCTAAGCAGTTTTCCAGTACTTGTGTTCGGTCGGTTTCAGCTCTGAGTAGAAGCATCATGCAACCCAATCTATTTCTTCAGGCCCCGATGGGCGGGGGTGGACACTTGTTACTTCTAGCATCTTCCGGACTAAACAATTGTTACATTTGCTAGGTGTCATTGGTGCATTTGTTAAATGAGATCGGTGCATTTGTGAGACAAGAAAGGTGCTTTTGTGAGATAAGATTGTCAGATGAGATTGGTGCATTTGTGCAGACATGTTAAGTTTTAAAAATAAAAATGAGGGAGACAGCGCGTTCGAGGAGGATTGGCGAGTGCCAAAGGCGCGATGTAATGGTGGCAAGCTCTCAGGATAGGTCAGAAAATGGTGCATTCTGAGAGCTTTTTGAACATTTTTTTGTTTATTCTTTTCACTCCTGTTCATGGATAAATAACTAACAAATATTTTTAAAATCATTTCTTTGTGAAGATACCGACAAACTAACACCTAGCCAACATCCCCCATCCCTGTCCCAGGTGTATAATGCTTCAGCACAAGAGCATATCTTATCATTTATGCCAATATAGGTCACAAAAATGTAGCCCAATTGATTCTATATTCCTAGGGCCATCCAATAACCAAAGTTTCAGAAGTGTAGCTCCAATAGTTTAGAAGATATGGCAAAATAATACTTTTTGACTGTTTACCTTGGGGTCATGTTGAGGTCAAAGTCACACCCAAAGTAGCTCAATGTGTTCTGTACTCCAAGGGCCATCCAATAAGCAAAGTTTCAGAAGTGTAATTCCAATAGTTTAGGAGATATGGCAAAGTCATACTTTTTTACCTTTGACCTTGGGGTCATGTTGAGGTCAAGGTCATGCCAAAAGTAGCCCAATTCAGTCTATATTCCAAGCGCCATCCAATAACTAAAGTTTCAGAAGTGTAACTCTAATAGTTTAGAAGATATGGCAAAATAATACTTTTTGACCTTTGACCTTGGGGTGATGTTGAGGTCAAGGTCACCCCAAAAGTAATCTGATGTATTCTATATTCCAAGGGCCATCTAATAAGCAAAGTTTCAGAAGTGTAACTCCAATAGTTTAGGAGATATATCAGAGTCATATTTTTTGACTTTGACTTTGGGGTCATGTTGAGGTCAAGTTAGCCAAAAGTAGCCCAATTCATTCTGTATTATAAGGGCCATCCAATAACCAAAAAAGTTGCAAAGAACATTATAATTGATAAACAAAGTTTCAGAAGTGTAACTCCTATAGTTTAGAAGATATGCCGAAGTCATACTTTTTGACCTTTGACCTTGGGTTTATGTTGAGGTCCACCAATAGTATTCCAATGTTTCTATATTCCAACAGCCATCCAATATCCAAAGTTTCAGAAGTATAACTCCCAGGGTTTAGAAGATATGGCAAAGTCATACTTTTTTACCTTTGACTTTGGAGTCAGGTTGAGGTCAAGGTCACAACAAAAGTAGCCTAAAATTATATATTCCAAGGGCCATCCAATAACCAAAGTTTCAGAAGTGTAGCTCCAATAGTTTAGAATATATGGCAAAATAATACTTTTTGACCTTTGACCTTGGGGTCATGTTGAGGTCGAGGTCACACTAAAAGTAGCCAAATATATTCTATATTACAAGGGCCATCCAATAAGCAAAGTTTCAGAAGTGTAACTCCAATACATGTAGTTTAGGAGCTATGGCAAAGTCATACTGTTTGACCTTTGGCCTTGGGGTCATATTGAGGTCAAGGTCATGCCAAAAGTGGTCCAATTCATTCTATATTGCAAGGGCTATCCAATAACCAAAGTTTGAGAAGTGTAACTCCAATAGTTTAGAAGATATGACAAGATAATACTTTTTGACCTTTGACCTTGGGGTCAAGGTGAGGTTAAGGTCACCCTAAAAGTATCCCAATTTATTCTATATTCCAAGGGCCATCCAGTGACCAAAGTTTCAGAAGTGTAACTCGAATAGTTTAAGAGATATGGCAAAATCATACTTTTGACCGTTGACCTTGGGGTCATGTTGAGGGCAAGGTCATGCCAAAAGTAGCCTAGTGCCATCTACATCCAATGTACTAGCCACAGGCAAAGTTTGAAAAGTGTACCTTAACCGGTTTCAGAAGAGATACATTCCATAGAAACGTGACGGACGTAGGTACACATACATACAGACCACAGACTGACAGACACTCGACTCTGACACGAAAACAATATACCCGATTATTCGTCCCAAAAGCGGGTATAATAATCAAAGGTTTCGGTCAAGTTTCAAGCAGAAAAACTTTATTCCCCTCCGACTTTTAAGTGCGAAAATACGGTAGATAATACTGTAGTTGTCACGGTCAATAACGGTACTTTTTCAAGTTCAAACTAATTGCAGTTCAATTAGCAATTAAAGATTCTGATAGTTATATAAACTTGACACGCATGATTAAGACAAGCTGCAGCCGATATACTCAAAAGATCAAATGTGTCAGGTTAGCGAGAAAAGAGAATAAAGAATGCAGATAAGTTTATAATTTAATGATCCAGCCACAAGACGAGGACCCCTCCATCCAAAACTTTCACACCCTCTCAACAAGCAAGTTCAAGGCGAACATCAATGATCTCCACCACCAAAATTGCCATGAAATCCACCGTCCACGAACAGCAGCTACCGTTTTTCTGCACGCGATCGGAAAATGACGTCATCCCACCCCAGCAACCCCGCACGTGTTTACTGTTTTATTGTTTTATTTTAATGGGGCGTAAATGTTTGCAACGGGTAAAAAATATTTTCTCGATAGCTAAACGGTTGTGGATAGAGATGGATAGGGAACGGTGCCTTCCACAATTCCCGACTTATCCCGGGAAGCTTCCTGTCAATCACCAACAACAGCATACAGATGTGTTAACACACATTAAAGCGTTCGACTTTTCCCTCCCGCCAAGTATCTGCTATTTTGGCGCCAAAACATAACCATGCACGAGACAGTAGAATAGTCTGTTTTTGTTATGCATACATTTACCGTTAGATGTAGCTTAACATCTTAGGAGCGATTACATCATTTTCACACTGATTGTTGATTAAATTTTATGACTGGGGGATAAATGCAAATTGGAGCCATAACTTAATCTTATTTTCACACCTTGTCACGCAGAAGATTGTAGGCTTATCGAGAGCACCGGAGGCTTGTGTATACAGTGTAACAATAGAATAGACTGGTCCGTGACAAATACGGTCGGCGTTTATAACACGATTCGGTTAACTAACATGGTCCGTTGGTTGAAGGAAATCAACCGTTATGATTTACTTTCATTTTTGCAATCACTTCAAGAAACGGCTGTTTTCATTTGTTAATGCCCATCTACAGGTGTGGAACCGTGTTTTAATCCCCAATAATACTGGACAGTGCATTAATTATTATTGATCAGTATTATTACCACGGGTTAACTAATTTTTCCGCTGGTTTGCACACACAAAAATACAAGCGGAGCTTTTCAAAAATTTGCCCCAAAACGGTATTTTCATTTTTCCGGGAGTTTTATCCTGATTTTCGTGAGACGTGAGAAAAACTATTTTTTCGGGAGTCTCCCGCGATTTTCGGGAGACTTAACATGTCTGTTTGTGAGACAAGAAAAGTGCTTTTTGACATAAGTTTTTTGACATAAGATTAGTGCTTTTGCAAGATGAGATTTGTGCATTTTAAGATGAGATTGTGCATTTGTGAGATAAGATTGGTGCATTAGTTAGATGAGATTGGTGCATTTATGAGATAAGAATGGTGCTTTTGCAAGATGAGAATGGTGCACTGTTAGATGAGATTGTGCATTTGTGAGATAAGATTGGTGTATTTGTTAGACATGGCGGTTCTAACGAGTCCCACCAGTTATGCTTTTGAGCAGAAATAAGAAAAATAATCTACACCCCTCCAAACCCAGTTTTTACCTCAGGGATTACTTATACAATTGCTTTTCACTGTTCCATCAATTGACATCCTTTAGATACCTGTTGAAGGTCATTATTAAACCGATGTTCGTTCCTCGTTGTATTACAACTGCTTGTTTGACATCCCTGTACTTTAAGTAGACTAGGATGTTTTGTGGGCTTTTGTTGTACCTTCCTTCTATTCGAAGGAATCTTCTTCAGTAATTTTATATGCTGTTTTATTTATTTATTTAATAACCGGTATGAACATCGCTTTAGTTTTGACGGTATCACAACCTTATTAACCAAAATGAGTATTACAAATACATTTAAAATATCAACATCACCCCTTAGGTTACACTCTGCTTCTTCTGCACGGATTCCCCATTCTATTAAGAACTTTAATACTATGTTGCCTTCGGTATTGGTTAGACCCTTAAATTTGTCTTCTGTAGCTTCAGTTAATCTCAAAGGAGCAGGCAATACCAATGTTTTTGGGAGTAGTCTTCGTATAAGACTATCTCCTCTCAAATCACCCATCCTTCGAAAATATACTAATCCGTGGAAAAGAAGTGGAATGTATCCCAGTATTTCTAAGTGCAATGCCAAGAGGTGCAGATGTTGTTCGCATTTAAGCACTGCGTCTACCGTTACTTCATCTGTAAACGGTAGACGCTTCTCTGTAGTTAACATGTCTGATTTGACATGACAGTCTACAGATTTAATTTATCTAATTACTTGACGTGCTACAAACTGTAATATGCAGTACGTCGGTCAAACTAACCGCATGCTTAAAACTAGATTGAACGAGCATTATCGTAGAATGAGTAAGCCTAAGAAAACTGACACTTTCTTGTACCGTCACTTTCGACGTACAGGTCATTCTGTAAATAACATTGTTATACAACCAGTGGAAAAACTTTATTACGATGCAAATTCTACATCTAGATTCAAAATAATCAAAAGACATGAAGCTGAACTGAAATGGATTAAATTTTTACAGACCCCTTTTCCACTGGGATTTAATGACAACATTTATCATGAGGGTAATATTTCCAGAATGCCGGACTTTGATATTTTCTCACTCCTGGAATGTCGAAAACGCAGAACTAGATCTCACGGCACCAGGAAAAATGGTAACTTTAAACGTAAAACACGTGCGTTTAAACGAAACAATACTAGACTGAAGTGACTGTCAATTATATTATTAAATCATGGACGCCACTCTATGCTTTCATTTTTAAGTTCATTACCCGTTTCTGTTTTACGTCTTCTGGACACCGAGGCGAATAAATTCTACGATAGTTCTCATCAGTTATATGATGCGGCTCTCTTAACTAGAGGCTATACTCAGCATACTCTCCGTACTTACATTGATTCTGAAATTAATCATAAACGCCATTTCTTCAAAATATCCTTCATTAATAAGGGTATGGATTTTATAGATTTGCCCAGTATCTTCCGTGAGAGATCGGTGCTTTCTTCCATTCCTGCTTATTTTCAAAATACTGAAACACCTATAATTTGCTATAAATATAACAAACCTGTTAGATCTATCATTTTTAATTTCAATAAACTTGTTTCAGATCTTGATATTGATACTAATACTCCTGATTCATGTGATTGTAAAAACTCAAAGTATTGCTATCCTGCTGCTGGTCATGTAATTACTGGCAATTTGAAAATTATTCCTGATTCTAGGATAAGGAATATAATTTCTAAAGGACCGAAATATCGGTTTCCTTCTAAAATTGATTTCAGTAAATGTAGAGATGAAATCGCTGCTTCCTTGAATGAATTCGGTAATCGATGGTGCAAGCGAGAGTATGTTGAGCATAAAGCCCTTAAGGACTGGAAACTTAGCATTTTAAAACCAGTGAATAAACGCATTTCTTTCTATTCTCAAAATACTAACTTATTACCTCCTAAGCCCAAGACGTCTTTACGTCATCTTAAACTAGGTATTCAAGAATTTCATAAGAAGTTTGTTTTGGCCCCTGCAGACAAGGCCGCTAACAACGTCGTCGTTGTGTGACGGCTCCACTATGTTAACACGCTTAAGCAGGAGCTTCGTGGTACTATGGCCTATGAACTTCAGCCTTTAGCTGAAGAGAGAGCTATAGTAGATAAACATGTTTGTCTTTCAGCCACCAAGTTTGCTGTGTGTGTTAACGAAGGCCAAGACAAGCTTGCTACGCTATACTGGTTACCAAAACATCATAAAAAACCTTACAAAGCACGGTTTATTGCAAATTCTAGCTCTTGCACTACTACTGAACTTTCTAAATTATTAACTTCCTGTCTTATTGCTATTAAAACGCATGTAATTAAATATTGTGATAAAGTCTTTGAAAAATCAGGAAGAAATCTGTTTTGGTCTATAAAAAATTCGAATGAGGTTTTAAATAAATTGAAATCTAGACATTTTCGTGCTTCTAGTCTGTCTACCTACGATTTTTCCACTCTTTACACTACACTTTCTCATAATCTTATAAACGAAAAGCTTAATGATTTAATTGAATGGGCTTTTCACAGAGAAGATTCTCTCTATCTTGCATGTAATGTCAGAAATGCATTTTTCACTTCTAAAGAGCATAAGAATTATACACTTTGGTCATGTCAGAAAGTGTGTGATGCCCTCACCTTTCTACTTGACAATATTTATATTAGATTCGGTACTAAGTTATTTAGACAAATTGTGGGTATTCCGATGGGTACTAATTGCGCACCTCTTGTGGCTGATCTGTTCTTGTATTGTTATGAAAGAGACTTCATTTTGTCGCTTTCCATTGATAACCAATCTGAAATTATTGAAGCTTTTAGCTCTACTTCTAGAGATTTAGATGATTTATTAAATATTGATAATACCTATTTTGATGGTTTGATCAGTCAGATTTACCCCCTAGAACTTCAGTTAAATAAAGCAAATTCTTCTGATACCGAGGCCCCGTTTTTGGATTTACATCTATCTATTGTAGATGGATTTGTTTCGTGCAAAATTTATGATAAACGCGATGACTTTGATTTTGAGATTGTAAATTTTCCTTTTTTGGATGGTGATGTTCCTCGTGCGCCATCCTATGGCGTTTATATTTCGCAATTAATTCGATTTGCTAGAGTGTGTAGTCATGTAACTGACTTCAACACTCGTAATAAATTATTAACGGCTAAACTCCTTAATCAGGGTTATCGGTACCATAAACTACGCAAAGCCTTTTCAAAATTTTATAGACGCCATTCTGATTTAATTTCAAAATTCAATATTGGACTTAAATCTCTTCTGCAACAAGGTCTATCGGAACCCGAATTTTATGGTGACTTAGCATATAAATTCAGAAAAATATATAACCGCAATGACTTCAGCACCCAATTTCGTAAATCATTCTTCGATATAAAAAGATTGGGTACAACATGGATATTATACGACAGACTGCATGCATGGTAGTTAACCCAATCAAGGTTGGCAACTTTGCTTCCCTCTTTAATTGCACGCCGGTGGGTCAGGCCTCAGATTCTATGACGGCTCCAACGTAAAGGCTTATTGAAAATTAGAGAGATAATGTCGGTTGGTGCCTGATGCTCTGTCTCTGGTCGGGCTCATCGGAGTCTAACTGTTGGTTTTCTTTTGCTCCAGCATTTCAGTGGTTTCTTGCTGTCGAGTCCTCACCGTTGTCTCACCTCTGTGGTTCTTTGATTTTTGTGTTCACGGAGATGTTGCACTGATGAGTTAGGAGGCCTTCATGCGGACTGAACAAATTATTTGTCTAAATCGCGACGGAAGTAAGGGCGAGGATTGTGGCCACGTAAAATCGATTTAAGCCCCCCAGTGGAAATCTTCCACTGACCGTTCCAAGGCGGCTCTTCTGTGGCGATTTATTTATGTTGTTGTTTGTTACTTACTGTGTGTATCACTTGTGTCTTTTGGTTTTGGATGGCCATATGGCCATTTTGTGGGAAAGTAACTGTCCTTATGGCCTTCCTTTGTTTAGGTTTCCATTATGGTCTGGTCGCTTAATGTTTGTCTTTCTTTCCCTTTGGTGTCTTTTATGGGTGGAGTAAGTTAATTGTATTAATTCCTGATCTTTGTTTTACTTCTACTTTACTATATAAAAGCGGGGTTTAATTGGGTCAAATTTATACAGGTGTGTTTTCATGATGTAAGCATAAGCATTTAGTTGAATCATTCGGATAACATATCTGTGAGACTTAAGGCATTCTCATTGAGGCAGTTCTAACGGGTACCCACAACCTAGGTGTTTGAGCACAAATAAAAAAAGTAACGTATACCTATGTGACCCCCAGTTTTCTCTTTAAAATATAAAGTGGGGTTTACAGGGGTTTCTTTCTTTCTTTCTACTTATACTGCGATCGGTCACATATGGCCATTACTCACAGGTGTACATTACATACACACCAGGTTTGCAGGAGAGAAGCCTACACAGTAATCATGTAATTATGGTAGGGATCTTTAACCTGCACAGGGCATGACTCTCCCTGCACAGGGGGCCTCCAGTTAAAGTCCCGATATGAAGTCGGTGCTCTTTTTATGACATTCATGATGCCAATGGAGCGTATTCGGACACAGATATGTTCATGTGATGAGAGAACCTATATGTACAAATTTTAGAATTATTTGTTGAAATAAAATGCAAATAAATCCTGAATAATGTTATTTGTTTAAATAAAACAAGAAAAGGCACGTAACTAGTTAACAGTGTGAAGTTCTTAGCCTCTCCTAGAACAATATGGTGAGGTGAACTAAATGGCTCCACTTGACTGTTATGGTTTTGACTAGAAAACGCCACAGCAAACAAACAAAATGAACGTGGCAGGTTTTAGAGTCATTGGTCTTCTGAAACATAATTCTGATTTGATCCAAGACAGATTCAGAATCTACCACCTGACCTGAATTTTAATTCTAGTTTCGGTTGAACAAAATCTGGAATTGCTTTGGCCAAACTGCAAATTTGATTTTAGTTTTAATATCAAATGAGTCTGGGTCCATCTTGAAACTAGGTTAGGTAAACAAACCATTATATCTACACGAAAATATGTCATTTATATGGAAAAATGGCTATTTATGATTGTCTATATAATCTCAACATTTTTTTGATACATCTTTAGCCCGTGTTATATCCACAACTATGTTACAATGAAGTTTATTTTATAGTCGCTTATTTACAAAAACTTCTTGATTACACTTAAACATATCTTGTCCCAGTGAGTTTGATTGCATCTATTTGCATCCAGTTGGTGAAATCTACATCCAGCTTAATACGCTTTGTAAGGATGGTACCCGGATTCTGAAAAAAAAAACATATTATTAAATAATCAGCAGGTAGGAATTATAGCTTCTGTCATGGACTGTTGTCTGTCGTCTGTCCCCATTGTCCCTTTGTCCGTCAGTACGTCCGTTGTTAGCTTTTCACTTTCTTTTTTTTTTTTTTTTTTTTTTTTGGTTTTGGTTTTACGGCCCTTTCAAGATTATTTCACTCATATCGAGCCGATCGTTAATCAGAGGTGGGCGAAAACCGGAGTACCCGGAGAAAAACCACCTGACCTTCCATTGCAGAACTTTTCACATTTAAGATATCTCCTCCAGAATCAAAAATAGAATTGAGCTTATACTCACAAGAGGCATTTGTGCAACACAGATTCAGTATTGCTGTTCCAACATCGAAGTTGTCGCCACGAATTTTTTTTTTGGATGACAACTGCAATTTTTACAGTTTTGTTTGTTTGATTTGAGTTTTAACGTCCCCGTCAACACTGTCTATGTCATTTTGGAGACGTTGCTTCCAACTTTTACCCAACATTGAGATGAAATGACTTCTCAAGTCCTGTCGCCCAATGAAACCAATTGGGTTTATAAGCATGGACGGTCCGACTCGCACCGCTTTACCTGGGCAGGCTTAGATCCTCTAAGCAGTTTAACAGTACTCGTGTGCAGTCAGTTTCTACCCTGAGTGGAAGCATCATGCAGCCCATCTATTTCTTCAAGCCGGCAATTTTTGCAGTAGCCTCTTCTGTAATTTTTACAGGAGTCGCTGCTGAGAGACGGTCAACTGCCTTTAAAAAGTCGAATAGAATCACATATACTTAAATTTTAGTTGGGTACAGTCTGCTTGCTATCCCTTTGAGAGTTGAGATCAGTGGCATTTAACGAAGCAATGTTGACTTATTAGTGCCCCGCAAATTTTTGCGGGTGCCCTTTAGTAATAATTCTGTCCTTCAACAACAATACAGAATATCATTGCAAGTTACGTAACTTAGCTACAATATTGTCAGAGTTATGGCCCTTTGAAAAATTCAAAATTTCACCATTTTTCATCTTTTTTCATAATAATTTCGAAACTGGTATAGATATTCCAATGGAACTTGCTGTAGTTATATGCAAATGTGCAGCAAAGGGCAAAAACTCTATTTTTTATGAAACTTGCTGTGCCTATTGACAGTGACATTATTCAAATGGGTAACAAGGGGCTACGACTCTAGCATTACTAAATTTTGACTTATGCACCTTAACCGACTTGAAAACTTCTTCATCGCCATAGCTCTAAAACTAAGCAATCAATGTTTAAAATAACTAGCAAAAAACAGTCAGAGTACTGACGGAGACTACTGACAGGGCAACCCCACTGTTTAAACTGTTCTACCAATATATCCCCCACCACTACACACACATACACCTCCCCCCCCTCCCCCCCGCAAACATGGTATCAGTTTCGCAGGGCCCTGATCACGACTGTGGAGAATTCTTGTTTCTCTAGAAATGATCCTGATTCCATTACATTACTGTGAACGATAAGGTCCATGATTGTAGTTTTACCCTTTCTATTCGTCCTGCTCGATCGTATGTTCATGTTTATTCGTCTTTCCGTCACATTTGATGGGTTTCATTTATTTTTGGCATGATGGTTTGTATAGGTCTAAAAGTTTTATTTACTGCCATACTGACTTTGAGGTCAAGGTCTCAGACATGAGATTTTTTTTTGCTATGATTACATCAACTATGAACCTTCCAATTTTACGGTCCTCCAAAGCCTAGTGGATAAGGGCGCTGACTCATTAATCATTAGGTCTCTCAACGCTGTGGGTTCGAGCCTCGCTCGGGTCACATGTGAGACGCCAAGTTCTGCAACGGAAGGTCAGGTGGTTTTTCTCCGGGTACTCCGGTTTTCGCCCACCTCGCCAGGGTTCTCACTAGGATTTTGAAAATTGGAGTAAAATGCTGTCCTCCAGAAAAAGTTGGAGTTTTACCATACGTTCTATTGAGACTTTCCAAAAAGTTGGAGTCAGTAATCAAAAAGTTGGAGTAAATTACTCCAAATTTGTAGTTAACGAGAACTCTGCTCGCATTAACGATCGGCTCGATATGATTGAAATAATCTTGAAAGGGCCGTAAAACCAAAGCCAAGAAAAAAAAACCTTCAAACTTTGTGTTTATGCTTGACTAGGTGACTCGGCATACACTTTGACCCAATAACCTTGACTTTAATTTTCCACTCCAATGGCTTTGCCAGATAACACCATAAGCTTTGAGGTTCCGGCAACCCTTTATAATGTTTCTTCTTGACATGCCAACTCGGCATACATCTTAATCTCTTGACCTTGGCCTATATTTCATGCACCATTGACTTCGTCAGATTATACCATCACCCTTGTGAAATTATAGTTTCTACAACCTTTAACCCTTCTCTTGCTGAATATTTATTTGAGCCACACCCATCTCTGACTTTGAACCAATCATATTACTTGACGTAATTTATTCCTACAAATTCATAAACTGAATGTCAAACATTGTAGATCGGACTAGATCCTGATCAGATCAGATCTGGATCTAGACTGGTTGCAAAGATAGGGATTGTCGTGAATAGCAAGATAAGAGTTAAAACTTTATACAACATTTCTTTGTGACATGCTGACTCAGCATACACCTTGACCTATATTTCATGCTCGGAATCAGAATTATTACTGGCGATAAGTCAAATAACATTCATACACCAGGGCCTGTGATATAAGAAGTTAGTCCATAGCTCCCACCAGAGGTAAACTTAGCTACGCATCCCTCAGCACCTTCAGCTGTGAAAAAGATCGAATCGGGAAGGGAATTCGAATCTCTAATGGTCCACGGGAAGAAAGAATCTTTGTAAATGTCAGTTCATGCATTAGGGGTGTGAAACGCCAATTAATGGTGATTTCTACAGTGCCTAGCTGGGGGAACAAGGTCATCTGTTGGATGCACCTTTAGAACTTTGTATAATAGAATGAGCCTACTGTCCCTTCTCTTTTTCTTGAGAGACTCCCATCTTAATATTCCTATTAATCCAGTCATACTCCTAGTTCCAAAGCAGCAATTGCTTGGCGCAAATCTAGCAGCTCTATTCTGAACTTTTCGATTCCTTCATTAAGGCCCACTCCACTGTGGTCCCAGATACAACTACCATATTCCAAGACTGGGCGAACAAGTCCTTTATATGCTGCCTCTTTCACATCCCGAGGACACCGATCAAGAGTCAAGTGTTCTATATGCCTTAGTACGCATGTTGCAAGTGTGTGAATTCCATCTCAAAATGTGTGTGATTGTCATATCAAGGTACTTAATGGAACTACGTTCTCCAGGAAAAGGTTCCTCTTAGATGTAAGATGCCTCGATTTTATTTGTTTCCTCTTAGTTATCTGCATAATATTGCATTTAACAGGCTGAAATCTCGCGCCTCAATTTTCGTGACCAACATCCTAATCTTTCTATGTCGTTCTGAAGTTTCGGCGAGTCCTTTGTATGTCTTATTTCCCGGAAGCAAACACGGTCGTCTGTGAATAGTCTTTATTTCAGAATCAATGTCCGTGGAAATATCATTGATGTGCAGGGAGAATAACAGTGGCCCAAGAACAGTCCGTTGTGGGACCCCAGATAAAGTTGGAACCCACTCCGAAGATACACCATTAACGACGATTCGTTTCCTGTAGCAATGACAGGAATCTATTAACCCCCACCCCAAGCCGTAGCCAAATAATTTGGATTTAAGTAGTTCATGAGGCGCAAGCCTTCTCGAAGTCCAGAATAAATGTATCCAGTTATGTCAAAGATTTTTACCCAATCATTTATAACCGTGCTCAACTGAGTTTCACATCTATGTCTTTTCTTAATGCATGTTGCCTGTCTGACAAAAGTTTATGTTCATCCATGTGGGCCATGGTGTTTGAGCAGACTACATGTGCAAGAAATGCTCCATGGACTTTGTCAGTTTAAACCATAACCTTTGTGGTTTTAGCAACCTTCAGAATTTACATAATGCTTCTTCTTGACATACCGACTCAGCACACACCTTGACCTACACCTATATTTTACGCTCTAGTGACTTTGTCAGACTATAACAGAACCCTTTAAATCGCAGCACCTATATTGGATAGAACCTGCAAATTTCACATTTAATGTTTCTTCTTGTTGACATGTTGACTCAGCATACACATTGCCCAGTGACCTTGACCTTGTCAAATTACATCATACCTTGCCATCTCGCCACCTATATTTGCTAGAACATTCAAACTTGACATGTCGAAACTCCCATTACCTTGACCAATATTTCTTGTAATGGCCCCTGTGATCTTTATAGTGGCTATGAATTTGAACTTTTACATGTGGGTAATATTTCTTATTAAAATTCAGACAGTGATAAATGCAAAAAATATTGGTTTAATAAGAAAAATATCACAACTAATCACCAGAAAGAAGTCATGTTAGATATACGAAAGAAAACGCTTTGCCACACGGTGTGCTATCGTAATGTATGCGCTTAAAGTTTTTTATAATGCCACTTTGGTACAATTTTACCTGGATGGGTACAATTTTACGCGGCATTTGAACAGAAAAGTTTAATGTAGCTGTAGATTGACATATTTATACTCCAAACATAGGTTGTGGGTACTCGTTAGAACCGCCTCATTCAGGCGGTTCTAACGAGTACCAACAACGTTTGTATTGGAGCAGCAATAATAATAAATAATCGACTCGACAGCATGATGATTCAGCAAAGACAAGCAGTATTATCATTGGACATGTCAGAAATGTACTAAAATTATTGATGAAATTCAGTGGACTGTTGTATATGGAAAGAATCTATTGACATGGCCAATTCCAGCAGAGCGGATGGCTTCCAGCAGAGACGATGGTACTGGCCTGGGCAGTTTGTCTAGTTTTAGATGAGAGTAAATAACACAAGCCAATGATTTCAGAATTTAATTCTGTCACCGTTCTTGAAAAGCGGAACTATGAGCGTTTCCTGACAGTCATATGGCAGACTGGCACTGTTCTAATATTCATTTATGTCTAGAATGAACGCTAGCAGCTCTGCTTTATAAAAGTAGGAATAACATGGTTGATCGTTGTCAGTTCTTCAGGAGCTTGAAAACACATACAAATCTGAAATTTTGTAATCTCCACAGAAACTTGTACTTAGATGAAAAATAGAAGTAAAGACAATAATCAGGAAACGATGTCTTTAACCCATACCTCCCATCAGAGACACCAAAGGGAAAGAAATACAAATATGAAATAACTAGACCCCAACTGAAACACCAATAACGGAAAGCCCAGAGGGTAGTTACCTTCCCACAAAATTGCCAATAGGCTATCCAAAACAAAAAGATATAAGCGATACACGTATTCTAAGACGATTTACAACAAAAATAAACCTCGACGGAAAAACAGCCTTGGAACGGTCAGTGAAAAGTATTTCATTGTGGGGCTTAAATCGAGTTTATACGGCCGCTACACTCGCCCTTACTTCCGTCGCGATTTGGAAAAATAATTTGTTCAGTCCGCGTGAAAAATAGAAGTGACGGCAATGATCAGGAATCGATACAATCAACCCACACCTATTAGTCACCGAAGGGAAAGAAACACAAACATGAATTAACTAGACCCTAATGAAAACACCAATAGCGGAAAGCCAAAAGGACAGTTACTTTCCCACAAAATGGCTAATAGGTTATCCAAAACAAAACATATAAGCGATACACACACTCAAAGACAAACCATAACAAAAATAAACCGCGACAGAACAGCCTTGGAACGGTCAGTGAAACATTTTAACTTGGGGTTGAAGGTAGGGGGTAAATAGATCTTACGCGGCCGCACTCCTCGCCCTTAATTCCGTCGCGATTTAGACAAATTCACTCAGCATGAATGCTTCCTAACTATTCAGTGCAACATCTCCGAGAACGCAAATATCAAACAACCACACAGACAACGGCGAGGACTCGGCAGCAACAAACCACTGAAATGAGAAATGAAATAAAACCAACAGTTATACTCCGACGGGCCCGACCCGAGACAGAGCATCAGGTACCTGTCAACATTACATAGGTAAGCCGTTACGGTGGAACCGTCATGGAATCTGAGACCTGACACACCGGCGTGCAATTAAAGAGGGAAGCAACGTTATCAACCGAGATTGGGTTAACTACCATGCATGCAGCATGTCATATAATATTTATGATGTACCCAATATTTTTGTTTACGAAATTGGATACTGAAATCATTGCAAGTATATATTTTCTGAATTTATATACTAAGTCACCATAAAATTCGGCCTCCGATACACCTTGTTACAGAAGAGACCTAAGTCCAACAATAATCTTTTGAAATTAAATCTGAATGACGTCTATAAAATTTAGAAAAGGCTTCCTAACTCATCAGTGCAACATCTCCGAGAGCACAAACATCAAAGAACCACAGAGATGAAACAACGATGAAGACTCGACAGCGAAAAACTACTAAAATGCTGGAACAAAAGAAAACCAACAGATAGACACTGATGGGCCCGGCCAGAGACAGAGCATCAGGTATCCACCAGCAATATGTAAATTTTAATTTCAAGTAAGCCTTTACACTGGAACCGTCATAGAATTTGAGGCGTGCATCAGCCATGATTGGGTTAACTACCATGCATGCAGTCTCTTGTTATGTCTCCCCCGAATTTTTTTTTTCGGAGAGATATTGTTTTCCCCCCGGGCGTCTGTCCGTCTGTCACAAAATCGTGTCTGCTCTATAACTTGAAAACCGTTCAGGCTATCTTCAGAAAACTTCATATAAATATTAATCAATATTAGACGACGTGCAGTGCGAAAGAACGATAACTCGCATTTATACTTTTTGAGTTATCTCCCTTGTCGGTATGTATGTATGGGCGAATCGTGTCCGGTCAATAACTTTCTTATTTTCAGATGGATTTGAAATTACTTGGCAGAAATATTAACAACCATGTGACGATGTGTGGCGTGCATGAGGCAGGTCGGTACCTCAAAGGTCAAGGTCTAACAGAGGGCAAATGTAAAAAAGGGGCCTTTTTTTCCTGTTTGGTCAATAACTTTCTTATTTTTAGATGAATTTTGAAATTACTTTGCAGAAATGTTAACTATATGAGACGATGTGTTGCACGCATGGCCCCGCCCATAGGGGCTTGAAGAAACATATGGGCTGCATGATGCTTCCACGCAGAGCTGAATCCGGTCCGCACACTAGTACTGGTAAACAGCTTAGAGGATCTAAGCCTGTCCAGGAACCGCGGTGCGAGGCGGACCGTCCATGCTAATAAACCCTGTTGGTTTCATTGGGCGACAGGACTTGAGATGTCATTTCATCTCGATGTCGGGTGAAAGTCCCACAAAATTGGAAGCAACGTCTCCAAAATGACCTTTACAGTGTTGACGGGGACGTTAAACCTCAAACAAAATGGGGACGTTAAACCTCAAATCAAACAAACAAAAGCACGCATGATTCAGTTTGGTACCTTAAAGTCAAGGTCATACATAGAGGTCAAAGGTCAAAAAGGGGCCTTTTCCGTGTTTTGTCAATAACTTTCTTAATTTTAGATAGAATTTGAAATTACATGGCCGAAATGTTAACTGTTATGAGACAATATGTTGCGCACATGATTCAATTTGGTACCTCAAAGGTCAATGTCATACATAGAGGTCAAAGGTAAAAAGGGGCCTTTTTTCGTGTTTGGTCAATAACTTTCTTATTTTTAGATAGAATTTAAAATTACTTGGCAGAAATGTTAACTATTATGAGACAATGTGTTGCATTCAGTTTGGTACCGCAAAGGTCAAGATCATACATAGAGGTTAAAGGTCAAAAATGGGCCTTTTTGTGATTGGTCAATAACTTTCTTATTATTAGATGGGTTTTGAAATTGCTTGGCAGAAATGTTAACCACCATGAGACGATGTGTTGCGCGCATGAGTTTGGTACCTCAACGGTCAAGGTCATACATAGAGGTTAAAGGTAAAAAAGGGGCCTTTTTGTTTTCGGTCAATAACTTTCTTATTTTTAGCTAGATTTTGAAATTACTTGGCAGAGATGTTAACCACCATGAGACAATGTGTTGCTTGCATGACCCAGGTTGGTACCTCAAAGGTCAAGGTCATGCTTAGATGTCAAATGTAAAAAGGGGCCTTTTTTCGTGTTTGGTCAATAACTTTCTTATTTATAGATGTATTTTAAAATTACTTGGCAGAAACGTTAACCACCATGAGACGATGTGTTGCGTGCAATCCCCATGTTGGTACCTAAAAGGTCAAGGTCATACTAAGAGGTCAAAGGTAAAAAATGGGCCTTTTTAGTGTTCAGTCAATAACTTTCTTATTCCTGGATAGATTGTGAAATTACTTGGCAGAAACGTTAACCATCATGAGTCAATGTTTTGCACGCTAGACCCAGGTCGGTACCTCCAAGGTCAAGGTCATACTAAGAGGTCAGAGGTAAAAAAAGTCCTTTTTGTTTCCAGTCAATAACGTTTTTATTTCTGGATGGACTTTTTAAAGTAACAATGCAGAAATGTTCACCTTCATTAGACGATAAGTCATGTGCAGGACCAAGGTTCATACCCCCAATGTCAAGGTCATACCCAGAGGTCAAAGGTCAAAAGAGGGACAGTCAATAACTTTCTTATTCTTTGATGGATTTTGAAATTACTTGGCAGAAATGTTAACCATCATGAGACGATGCGTTGTACCTCAAAATCAAAGGCCATAATTAGAGGTCAGAGGTCAAAAAAGGGACAGTCTATAACTTTCTTATTCTTTGATGGATTATGTAATTACTTGGCAGAAATGTTAACTATCTGGAGACGATGTGTTGTACTTCAAAGGTCAAGGCAATACTTAGAGGTCGAAGGTAAAAAAGGGTTTTTTGTGTACGGTCAATAACTTTTTAGTTCTCCTTGAACTTTTTAAAGTTACTTTGCAGAAATGTTCATCTTCATTAGATGATGTGTTGCACACAAGACCCAGGTCAATACCTCCAATGACAAGGTCATACTTAGATGTCAAAACGGGGGAGACATCTGTGTTTTTGTAGAACAACAAAATCTAGTTTAACATTTATGATGTACCCAATACTTTTTCATCGAAGAATGATTTCACGAAAGCACCAAAATCGTTGCAAGTACATATTTTTATGCATTTACACACCAAATCACCACAAACCTCGGGCCCCAACAGACCTTGCTGCAGAAGAGACCTAAGTCCAATACTGAATTTTGAAACCAAACCGGAACGAAGCTTAGTAGGGAAAGTACTCCTCACAAAATCACATTTATAAAATTTTACCACTTTAACCCCACTTTTGTATAGCAAAACCGGGGCTTGCAGGCCTGGGGTAAACATTATAAGAAAAATATCACAATTTTTGTTTTCATCTTAAAATTTGCATTTTTTCGGCGGTAGAGTTTACAATATATTTGTTTAGGCGTGTTTTCGTAACGTTAAGATAAGGTTCGTTGCGTATACCTTACATAAGATAGATTCAGATGATTGCAACTTGGTAGAGTGTCCGCTCCGGGTAACTGGAGGTCACGGGTTCGACCCCGGGCCGCGACATACCAAAGTCGTTAAAAATGGTACTAGCTGCTCCTCGCTTGGCACTCAGATTTACGGGTTAGAACTAGGACTGGTCGACCCAGTGTCAGGATAATATGACTGGGTGTGGTATCATGAAATGTGTCTGGGACATGATACTTCAGTGAGGCAGCACTATAAAAGTTAGCATTGAGCTCCCTGTCGCAACCAGACACCGTCGTGATGTCTGAAAAATTGTTGAAAGCGATGTTAAACCCGAATTCACAAACACACACACACTCGCGCACGCGCGCAACTAAAAATCAAACCTAGAGCCGTGAACGAAGCATTTATCTCGAATTGGTTTGATATACTTAAATTTCCTGTTGAATTCATACCTGTAAGGTAGGCGAAAAGATTCTTTCCGAATGGATGTTTTGAATGTTTGTTGTGCTCCACAAAATATGCCAGGTTCCGTCAGTATCTCTAGCCTGAATTTTCTTCAACCCGCCTGCATGATGGGTCTCGTATACACCCACCTCCGTTATATATACAGTTTGGGAATATTGTACCTGCAACAGAATGCATTGTGTTAACAGGTCCGTGAAATGCTGTATCTACATGTACATATATATGAATTAAGTGAAAGGAAGTTGCTTGGGGTCCAGTAACTCTAGCTTTGCAGTTGTCGCATTTCTCTATAGAGATTTCCTTTCGAGATGACGGCTAAGTAGCGATAAAAAAAAAATCAAGAGTAACGTTTTCGTTGTATTTTCTCCATTTTGGTTGCTAGATGGTGGCAATTAGCTAATAAGTAACCCATTACCGAGTCACTAGCCTACCCTGTTAGAACGTGGCTAAATTATTTTACCGGACTTCCAGCAAAACCTACTTGCATTCAGTCTCTTGGCCCCAACAACCACAGGGATGAAAATCTAAAATGCCCTACTTTGATATTTTCTCGCTTCTGGACTGTCGAAAGCGTGAAACCAGATTGCACGGCACCATAAAAAAAATTGCCATCGAAAGAGATGGCAAATCCCCCCCACCAAAAGCCAATATGGCCTTTAGAAGAGTGTTCACAAATAGAAATTGCACCAGAATTAAACCAGCAATACATCACAAAAGTATTGCAGTTATGGCCATCGCAAGATTGTACTGTCAATAACTAAACAAGAGGCCCATGGGCCACGATGCTCACCAGAGCTCAGGCGGGCACTGCCCACTGGCAGCCATGTATGGTTTTAATTTATCGATTATAAAGTCTGCCAAATGAACCCCCATTCCATGAGGACTCTGTATCTGAAATATTAGACTTTTTATGAAGTGGAGGGGTGGGTGATGACCCAACAGAGCCCAATTTGATATAATTGAATGCATCTTATCATGAGTAACAAGAAAATATATGGTTTATGGGGGGGGGGGGTCTTAACAGTTTCAGAGATATTGGGCCTTTTATGAAGTGGAGGGGATGGGGAATGGCCCGGGCACATCCCAAGAGACCCCCAGGTTGGTGTCTCTGAATACGTTTTATCATAGAAAAACAAGAATATATATATGGTTTAGGGGTGGGAATCTGATAGGTTCCTGAGATTTATCGCCTTTTATGAAGTGGCAAGGTGGGGCATAGCCCCAGCACACCCCTGAAGACCCTTAAGTTGGAATCACTGAATGCGTCTTTTCATAAAGAACAAGAATATATATGGATAAGGGGTAGGGATCTGAACGGTTTCTGAGACTTTGGGCCTTTTATGGAGTGGAGGGGGTGGGACATGGCCCGGGCACATTCCAGAGGACCCCCAGGTTGGTGTAACTGAATGCGTCTTATCATAAGAAACAAGAATATATATGGTTTTGGGGTGGGGATCTGAAAGGTTGCTAAGATATATCACCTTTTCTGAAGTGGAGGGTTGGGCAATGGCGCATCCCGGGAGACCCCTAGGTTGGTATCACTGAAAGGGTCTTATCATCAGAAACAAGAATATATATGGTTAAGGGGTGGGGATCTGAACGGTTTCTGAGAAATAGGGCCTTTTTTTGAAGTGGAGGCGGTGGGGCTTGGCCCGGGCACTTCCCAGGGGACCCCCAAGGTTGGTGTCACTGAATACATCTTATCATAAGAAACAAGAATATATATGGTTTTGGGGTGGGGATCTGAATGGCTTCTGATATATATGGCCTTTTATGAAGTGGAGGGGGTGGGTCAGGGCCCTGACTCATTCCAGGGGTGGGAGGGGGCCTCCAGGTTGGTGTCATTGAATGTGTCTTATCGTAAGGAACAATAATATATATTGTTTAGGGGTGGTTTCCGAGATACTGGACATTTTGTGAAGTGGAGGGGGTGGTGCAAGGCCCCGGCGCATCCAGGAGGGCCCATAGGTTGGTGTCAATGAATGCATCTTATCGTAAAGAAAAAGAATATATATGGTTAAGGGGTGTGGGTCTAAACAGTTTCTGAGATACATGGCCTCTTATGTAGTGGAGGGTGTGGGGCATGGCCCCGGCGCATTCCGGGGCCCCCAGGTGGGTGCAACTGAATGTGTCTTATCATAAGGAACAAGAATATGTATGGTTTAGGGGTGGGGATCTGTAAGGTTTCCGAGATATTGGGCCTTTAATGAAATGGAGGGGGTGGGGCAAAGCCCCAGCGTATCCGGGGTTCCCCAGGTTGGTGTCAATGAATGTGTCTTATCATAAGGAACAAACATATATATGGTTAAGGGGTGGGGATATGTAAGGTTTTTGAGTTATGGCCATCACAAGGTTATATTGTCAGGGGAGATAATTAAAAAACCAGGGCACCCAGTGTCGTGGTTCTTGAACGTGACACACCTGCTTAACCTCATGTACAACTATACCAAGTACCATTAATATATATCAAAGAGTATTGGAGATGTGGCAATCACAAGGTAGTGATTCTATATAATTGGAAGGGGAGATAACTAAAAAACATGGCTCCCAGAGTTATGGTTCTTGTGCATGACACACCGTCTCGGCCTTGTGGACAACTGTGCCAGGTATCATCAATATATCTTAAAGGGTATTGGAGCTATGGCCATCACAAGGTAGTCACTCAATTTTATTGGAAGGGTAGATAACTCAAAAACCATGACAACCATGAATTTGCCCCTTGCTATCATGCAGATCTTGTCAAGTTTCATGAGGCTAGAGCAAAGACTTTTTGAAAAAATGGCCAATGTTAATGTTTTTGGTTACATTTTCGAAAAATAAGTCAAGGTTCAAAGGTCAATGTCATAGGTCAAAAAACTTGATATCAATTGAAATGTCTTGTCCCAATATGAAGTTTGAAGGCTGTATTGTGAGTGTTTGTTTGTTTGATTGATTTGAGATTTACTGTCCCCGTCAGCACTGTATAGGTCATTTTGGAGACGTTGCTTCCAATTGTGTAGGACTTTTACCCGACATTGAGATGAAATGACATCTCAAGCCCTGTCGCCCAATGAAACCAGGAAGGTTTATAAGCAAGGAAGGTCTGACTCGCACCGCTTTACCTGAGGAGGCTTAGATCCTCTAAGCGGTTTACCATTACTCGTGTGCGGTCGGATTTCAGCTCTGCGTGGAAGCATCATGTAGTCCATCTATTTCTTCAAGCCTTGATAAGCGGGGGCTGAGTATTGTTAATGGTATTAAAATGAGTGACAAAAGCATTTTAAAGACGTAGAGAGAAGGGGTGATTTGCAAGTCAAATTGGAAGATTGAGTTGTTGAACTTGGGTAGAATGTAGCCCTTGTGATGGTCAGTATGTGTAGGCCAAATACTTCAGGAAATATTATCAATGTTAAAGATTTTGTTTAAATTTTCGAAAAATAGGTCATAGTTCAAAGATCAATATCACGGGTCAAACAGTTTAGTATCCGTGGAAAGGTCCTGTCCTAATGAACATCTATGTGCAGTTTGAAAGCTCTGTTATAAATACATGTTGTATTGAAATGGGAGGAAAAATGTGTTTCAGAAAAATATAGAAAAGGGGAGATAATTCATCCAAAATCAACAATATAGTTATGGTCCTTTGTCAGAATGTAGCTATTGTGATGGTAAGTATGTGTATGAAGTTTCATGAGGCTAGGTCAAATATTTGAAGTTATAGCCAACCACTGTCAAGTTTTTTATGCCTCGCCACCAGAAAGTGGCGGGGTATTATGTTATACCCTCCGAAATTTTGAGTGTCCGTCTGTACGTCTGTCCGTCCGTCAGCGCCCCACACCATTCTTGTGTGCGCAACTCCTACATTTTTGGCCAATCCTTTTGAAACTTTTCATGTGCTTTTAGGATGGTCTGAAGACTTGCATATTATTTTTTCAGAAATCTTTTTATTATTTTATCATTTTTTAGCATTTTTAACTTAGACGTTTTTTTGCGCCCTAACACAACAGAAACATAGGGAGTATGTACCTTGTGTATGCAACTCTTCCTACAGTTTTGGTCCAATCCTTTTGAAACCTTATATGTGATTTGAAGATGGTCTGAAGGTATGCATATTGTTTTTTCAGAATGCTGAATTTATTTATTTTTTTTTCACTTTTTTTTTTTTGCATTTTCAACTTGGACTTTTTTGAGCCCTAATACTATAGAAATGTAAAGGGAGTATGTACCTTGTGTGCGCAACTCCTCCTACAGTTGTTGGTGAATCCTTTTGAAACTCTACAAATGCTTTTAGCATGGTCTGAAGATATGCATATTGTTTTTCAAAGTACTGAAATTATTTTTTTCACATTTGTGCACTTTTAACTTAGACTTTTTAGAGCCCTAATACGACAGGAATGTATACAGGTGCGTACGCAACTCCTCCTTCAGTTTTAGGCCAATCCTTTTGAAACTTCTCAGGCCTTTGTAGGATGGTCTGAAGATATGCATATTGTTATTTCCAGAAACATGAAATTCTTTTTTATCACCTTTTTGCATTTTTAACTTCGACTTTTTTCAAGCCCAAATACTACAGAAATGTATACAGGTGTGCGCATATCTCCGCCAAATAGAAGTGGAGGCAATGATCAGGAATCGATACAATAAACCCACAGCTCCCGTCAGAGACACCAAAGGGAAAGACACACAAACATGAAACAACAGACCCTAATGGAAATACCAACAGCGGAAAGCAAAAAGGACAGTTACTTTCCAACATTTGGCCATCCAACATATAAAAAACATAAGCGGCACAAACACCCAAAGACAAACCATAACAAAAATAAATCGCGACAGAAGAACCGCCTTGGAACGGTCAGCGGAAACGAATTCCACTGTGGGGCTTAAATCGATCAGCATCCTGAGGGCTAGAAATGCCCGTCTACAAAGAATCCCATATTAGATTATTTTTCTTGCAAAATACCACCAACAATTTCGATTTTACTTTATTTAACGTTTTAGTTTTCGCGCACTATACTCATAATGTTTGCCTGGGTAAGAACACCAGGATAAGAACGTAATTCCTATCCAAGGCCAGAACCACGGATTTCCTCATCTGGTGTGGAAGTACAAGGTTTATTTTTCATTACGAAAACACGACTATTACAAATACATAGTTAACTTTACCGCCGAAAAACGAAAATTTTAAGATGAGAAATTGTGATATTCTTCTTATTTTTGCTAAAAATATAGATTGTTGGTATTTGTTAGACCCTCCTCATTGAGGAGCAATAAAAAAATAAGGTTTACCCATGTAAACCCCAGTTTTACTATATGAAGAGGGGCTCAAGGGGGGTCAAAATTAATCCGTCGTGTTTTCGTGATGTATATTTATGCACAGCCTTTATTGACCGCCTATACCATAACTACTCTATTCTTATGTACGAATGTACCTTTTTCATATCCGTCTGTTCAGATAGTGGAAAATGAAGACATGCTGGAAGTGGAAACTGAAGACATGCTGGAATGGGCATACTCCGGGAAACTATGAGAAAACTTCTTCATAAACATACAAGAAAATTAGGGTCATGTGAAATCAAGGGAAATCAAGGGAACAAACCTGTACTAGCAGTTTTTTTTTTCAGGTAGCTTCCAGAATAACGCTACTTGACACCTGTTTTATTGTCGGCAGCTTTCGGCGACTATAGGTTGTGTCCGTTAATCTTTGTCTCAGACAATAGCTTAAGACATATTTGTTTTAACTACATATGATGATTTATTGGTCAATAAATAATACGGATTAAATTACTTTTCAGCTATTATAGTATTTTAAGAGAAAGTGTTTGTTTTATGCCGCATACATAAAATAACCTAATGCAACTTTTATTAATTTGTTTATTTATTTACTTTTTTTTTTATTTAAGCGACCGACATACTTAATTAGATAATGTTCCATTTTTCCCCAACACTGATAGCTAAAGACATGTGAGTGATTTCATAAGACGGACATGGACCTATATGGATGTGCTAACCTTGTTACCCGGGGGCCAGTTATTCATAACAAGCGAAGTCGTTAGTTAACGAATCGTAAAAATTTCGATCATTTTGTATAGCAAATATTTTAGTATTTTGTTGCAAAAATGCGAATAGGGTTTGCATCAATTTTGCAAAAACCTCCTCACTTTTTCCAGCAGAAATACAAGAGTATTAGGTACCTAATGAATAGTTATCGTTTTGACTAGTAGCGAACTCATTAACTTACGCTGCTTTTAACAACTTGGCTTTGACATTCAATGTGTGTAAAGTAGAACGCAGTTGATCCAATGTTAAAGTTTTGATAATTTTGAGACTGATTGACAAACGCTACTAAGTGCAGTAGCTTTGCACTGCTGATTTCCATGTGCCTGTCACTGGTTTGTTTGAAACCCATCATTCAAACTGCTCTAACGAGTAATAGTCTGACAGGTTACGTTTTTCAAAATCATGAATATCACAAAACACAGTGGACTTAGTCCCGAATACATGTCGAAATACGTCCAAGTCGACTGGAAATGAACTCTTGTGACTTCTACATTTCAAACGAGACTGTATCGCTCTCTCAAAAGAAGTTGAAAACTGACGAAGCCCGTTTTCGTCTATTTCTGATGGTACAAAATTAGCTATCAAATATGTTGGTAAATGTTTCTCTGGTTCCAATGTCCAATAAAAAGGTTTATAAATATATATTATTTTGCTTATTTCTGCTTAAATACTTAGGTTGTGGTACTCCCAGGTTTTATCGAGCACCAACAAGCTATGTTATCAGATAACAAAATGAGCTATTTAGGAGAAATGAAAGAATGCCATTTGTTACATGAAACGCACACGTGCGTTAGCAAAATTAACCTTTCTTATTGTTTTGTTTGAGGTTTAAGGTCTCCGTCAATACTGTATAGGTCATTTTGAAGACGGTGTTTCCAATTTTGTGGGATGATTACGATAACACACTCGTGCGAAATAGTCCAGTTTCCAAATCTCCAAAAATGGGCACATTTCCAATGAAATTCCGTGATATATTTCACATTTATATTGCAGACATAGGTTTAGGGTGCTCGTTAGAATTGCCTCATTGAGGCGATTCTAACGAGTACCCACAACCTATGTCTCGGAGCAGAAATAAGAAAAATAATGTATACCCCTGTAAACATAAGTTTTCTCTATATAAAGTTGGATTTAGGGGGTGTTCATTTCACAGACTTGTTCACGCGATGTTTCACCCGGCATTGAGATGAAATGACATCTCAAGCCCTGTCGCCCAATGAAACCTGTAAGGTTTATTAACACCAACCGCCTTGCCTGGGCAGGCTTAGAACTTATTTACATCCTATGAGCGGTTTACCAGTACTCGAATGCAGACGGTTTCAGTTCTGCGTGGAAGCATCATGCAGCCCATCTATTTCTTCAAGCCCGATGGGCGGGGCCGTATTTCTAAAAACTGGAACTAAGGCAAACTGTATCCCGAGTTCGTGAGTTATACGACTCACCAACTTCTAATGTCATACGAAGATGCGATCTATGTTTAAGACCCATACGGAGTTCAGGAGGAGCCCAAGATCGAACCTACGACCTATCGTTTTATAACGCGGGTAGCATGACCACTTCACCTGTTGGGTGCAGGAGATCTCTCGACAAACAATGTAGACCGGAGGGAGTAAAGTGGGGGTTGCAAGGGTATTCATTCAAAACTGGCATTTGTAACAGAAAAATAGGATACTTGAGATTATATGGCAAACGCTCAGACCAACCTGTATATGTTTTGTTATACCTAACAGACTTAAATTGTGCTCAACCTTTCGAGGTGGGCTAAATTCTAATTAACAGAAGCTTAGGGGTAAAATGGTTAAGTCAGAAGTGAAAGCGTTAACTTCATTGTGTCCATTACGTTTGTCGATATCATGTCAATAATTAAGGCTACCGGGTCATAAAGCGATTAATTTGAATACACACACAGCGCGTGTCAACTCTTAACCCTTTTGTACCAAATGGAATCTTCCTCCTTATATATAGCAGGAGTCCATTTCAAAATTTAGGGGTGTCAGGTTGTGTTTTCTTCAAAATTTATTTTGAAAATGACTGAACTTTTAGCAAACAGTGGAAGCCCTGATCAGACGCCGAGTTATGCGGCGTCTGTTCTGGGCCTGCACTGTTTGCCAGGGTACCCGTTAAACATTAGACGGCTCAAAGTACTGTAAATGGCAAGAAAAAAAACTGAAAATGACAGACTTTGTTTTTATTTGATCCTCAATTATTTGATACTGTTGGAAAGAAAAAACGTTTATCTTCTAGAATTTTTAACCACATTTTAACAGCAGATTTTATAATTTAATTATTACAGTATAAAAACAGACACCCTCGTGAGTTTTTGCTAATTTTCTATTGAAGTAAACGTGAGGGTCACGAGACGAAGGGTCCTATATTCATTTCAAAATTGACCAGTTTAAGTCTTATTTAAAAAATACAAAATTATAATCGAAATTAAGATAAAAGCTTGGATTTTCATAATTTTCAACCACATTTTCGCTATCTAGCCTAGTATTTTTAAATCATGTCTTAGATTCATGTGCCCTAGTAATTTCTATACAATTTGTCGCGCGGTTAAAATCGGACACAGGTAATAGGCTAATTAGAATTGTCCCACATGGGAAGAAAAAACACCGGACATCAATTTTTGTATTTTTATAAAACATTTGACTAATACAAAAGATCTCTTTATGAAAATCGTGAAAGCCTGCTTTAACTGTTTTGGAATTAAGACTCTATTATCCCTATTGCTCCTATAATTCAAGTTTAAATTTTATATTACCGTTTGTTATATGTTTGCCACAACCATTCACTATAAATGAGTTCAACGCAAATGAAATCATTCCCATTGCCATTGCATCCTTCGAAAATAGATCAAACACCCATGAAGTTACCATGTATACCCTAATACACAGCAGGTTTTGTGCCGAGGTTATTCGTCCCCGTCAACAATATTTAGTGAAAGGTGAAATTTACAAGGACATACACCCTTTTCCTTTTTTCTACACAAACGCATAGATTGTGCATACTCGTTAGAATGAGACGGTTCTAACGTGTACCAACAACATACATGAGTAGCAGAAGTAAGAAATATATTACGGACATGTCCGTCTATAGACTAAGAGCTGCACGCGTTGTCATAACAACGTAATTCGCTTCCCTGATAAATATTTTTTGATGGTCAAATCACGTGAATTCTCGGTGAGACTATGCGAGACAACTTCCTGTGTATGGTTCACGCGTTCTTCCATCTAATAAAATGTCTGCCTTTCACACAGTCGGTCCCCAGTCTAGAACAACATTCATCTTTTACGATTCTTTTTTCTCCTTTTCGTATTTTTAATCCGCTGTATGTATTACTTTTTGACGTATCCGACCAAATAAAAATAAATAAATAAATAAAAACTGTAAATTCGGATTCTTCAAAAAACGACACGATGACTGCTTCTCTATTATTGATCCATGTTGCAGAGACGCTTATTGCATTTTCATAGACAAACTGGCGGAGCGGTCGGCTCCGGTGGGAGTCTGTTTCGGGACTAAAGAAAAGAGCGTTATTTCTCATGTAAATACGTTAAACGTTTGTTCAACTGTTCCTGTGTCAGTTAATAATTTGCTTTTTCCATCAGTTGACTTTTTTAGTTCAACTTATACCCCACAGGAAGATGGGGATTTGTTATCTGAGGAATCTGAAAAATTTTCAGACAGTTTATTTTCTGCAGTAATATCTGACAATACATTATCTACAGTAAATCTTGTAGAAAGCTCAGAGACGAGCAGTAGTGATGATGACACAGCCTCCCTAATTAGTTCTGTTGATGAATCAGACTTGATATCAATCTCGGGCAATAATTTAGCCAGTTCAGATATGCTTAGTGGCAGCGAGAACTTAGTTTCCCATGACAGTTCTAGCACTATAGAATCAACCACTTTTTCAATGGAAGATTTCACCATTTATAATACAAATGCTGATAACTTTATGAATAAAAGGGATGAACTGGAGTATGAAATTTATTTGAAGAAGCCATGTATTATTATAATTACAGAGCTCTTTCCTAAAACTGGCAATTCTACCGAAATAGATAGAGCTGAGTTGAAAATTGATGGCTATGAATTAATACAGGGTGTAACTGTAGCAAAAAGCAGAGGTGTTTGTATATATTATAGAAACAATTTGACTGTGCAAGAATGCAAGCTATTAAATGACTTTAAATTTGAAGAGTCATGCTGGTGTAGTGTTAGGCTGTAATCCAATGAAAATCTTCTATTAGGAGCAATTTATAGAAGCCCCTCAAGTTCAGAAATAAACTCAAAGCAATTAGTCAAGCTTATAGATTTAGCTATGAACTGTAAGTTCAGTTATACAGTTGTTATTGGTGACTTTAATTTTCCAACTATTGACTGGAATGATTGGTCTACCCCTCATGATATTAACCATTCTGAATTTTTATTCTTGGAATGTCTTAGAGATAATTTCTTGAACCAAGTGATTAACAAACCTACAAGGCATCGTTATGGTCAAACAGCGAACATTTTAGATCTTTTAATATTGGATAAGCCAGACATTGTGAGCAAAGTGGAATATATTCACAATTTAGGGGCAAGTAATCACATAGCTTTGTTACATTGAATAGTAAGCCTGATATGTATTACAGAGAGAGGACAATCAGAAATTACTACAAGGGAGATTACCAGGGCGTACGGTCAGATTTGTGCGCAATAGATTGGAGTAAAATGGAAGGAATGTCAGTTAATGACAGTTATGACTTTTTTGTTCAGAATATTGAAAAGGTGGTGGAAAAGAATATCCCATTAAAAACTTCAAGTAGTCAGAAAAAAAAAGAAAAAGTGCCTAAATAAGATAGGTATGAAATGTATTCAGAAGAAATCTCGGGCTTGGAAATCTTATATTCACTCGAAGACACATGGGAATTATGAAAAATATTGTAAGATAAGGAATGAATGCACAAGAGTTGTAAGAAAAGCAAAGCGCCAATTTGAAAAGTCCATTGTTGACAATATGAAAAAAGATGCAAAAGGCTTTTGGGCATATGTGAAAGATCAGACAAAGTCAAGGACGGGTATAAGTGACCGTAAGAATGATAATAATGAAACAATTACTTCAGACAAAGATAAAGCAGACTTGTTGAACAACTTTTTCTCATCTGTGTTTGTTTCTGAGCCTCCTAGACCTTTACCTATATTTGACTCTAGATATCAGGGTATACCAGTGACTAAATTATTAACGGATAGAGAGTCTGTTTTTAAAAAATTGAACACACTGAATGTGACAAAATCAATGGGGCCTGACAATTGCCATCCAAGGCTATTAAAGGAAGCTGCAGATTTGTTGAGTGAGTCTTTGAGGGATATTATGAATAAGACTTTTGAAAGTGGTGAATTTCCTACAGCATGGAAAGAAGCAAATGTCACTGCACTATACAAAAATAAAGGAGAAAAGTGTGATCCATCTAATTATCGCCCGGTGTCGTTAACTTCTGTCCCAAGTAAACTTTGCGAAAAAACAGAAAGAGAGACTCTTATGCACCATATGTTGAGTAATAACTTATTTTCTGACTCTCAGTTCGGTTTTCGTGAAAAGAGAAGCTGTACTCTCCAGCTATTAACAGTACTGGATGATTGGACAAAATCTTATGATGAACGTTATCAGGTGAATACAATATATCTAGATATCAAAAAAGCATTTGATACTGTTCCGCATAGACGTCTTATCCTCAAATTACGGGAATACGGGATCAAAGGTGGTTTATTAGACTGGATACAAAGTTTTCTTGAGGGGAGAAGACAAAGAGTGCGTGTCAACAACTTCTACTCTGAATGGAAGGGCATATCGTCAGGCATTCCACAGGGGTCAGTGCTTGGCCCGGTGTTATTTATAATATACATTAACGATTTACCCGATGTGATTGACTCTATCTGCAAAATCTTTGCGGATGACACAAAGATATACAGGACAATTCATTCAAGGACAGATCAGGAGATTTTACAGAGAGATTTATGGAAAGTCTGTGACTGGAGTGAGAAATGGCTTTTGGCCTTTTCAATACCAAAATGCAAATCTGTTCAATTTGGATATGTAAGACACAAATTTCAATATGAAATGAGAGATAGCAGTAATACTTTTATTACACCGCCTTGTGTTGAAGAAGAAAAGGACTTAGGAGTAAAATTTGAAAGTTCACTCAAATTCAATAAACAAGTGATAGAGGTGGTGAATAGAACAAACAGACTTACAGGAATGATAAAACGAACATTTACTTTCATGAACAAGTCCATGTTTCTAACGGTATACAAAAGTCTCTTAAGATCTATCATAGACTATGGAATTACCATTTGGTATCCTTCTTCAAAGAAAAATATCCAACTAGTTGAAAATATACAAAGACGGGCCACAAGAATAGTGCCAGATTTAAAAGGATATATTCAAAATAGTAAATGGTTTCGAGGATATTAATTCAGAGAAGTTTTTCACATTTAATGACACTTTGACAAGAGGACATTTGTTCAGAATTTATAAACCATCGGTTAACAAGTCACTTAGGTTAAATACATTTCCAGTCAGAGCCATAGATAACTGGAATAATTTAAGTGAAGACATTGTTATAAGTGACAGTGTAACAAGTTTCAAGACCGAATTAGACAAATCCTGGAGTCATAAGAGATTTAATACAGAGAACATATATTAAGATATTAAAGACAACCGGAACCGGAAAAAGTAACTATACAGGAGGAGCACTATAAGCCAATACTGGCTTCCATCGCTCCGAAAACCAGAAGATAAGATAAGAAGGAGGGGTTGGCAGTAAACAGAGATAGATAATTAAAAGGAGCACTAAACGATTTTGAAGGGCATTGTAATAGGAGCGTCATGTGTTTTTCTCATAGGGAAATGCACAAGTGACTTACTTAAGTACCAGGAGATTATAGGCAGCGATAAAATGCCTTATAGATATACAACAACAACAAGATAGATAATATTGGAAGGTATTTTTTATTTGTGCAGGGGATGGTTCTCCCTGCACAAGGCGCCTCCAGTTGACGTCCGGATCAGACGGACTGTGCACTTTGTGGCATTCATCCCTGCAATTGATGCCAGAGGTCCCGGGTTCGATCCCCCGCAGCGGCGATCAAATTTCGGTGTCCGAACACGCTCCATTGGCATCATTTGCAGGGATGAATGTCACAAAGTGCAACATCCTTCGGATCGGGACTTTAACTGGAGGCCCCCTGTGCAGGGAGAACCATCCCCTGTGCAGGTTAAAGAACCCTACAGTAATTACATGGTTACTGTGTAGGCTTTCATCCTGCAAAACCTTTAGTGTATGTAATGCACACCTGCGAGTAATGGCGAAATGTGACCGATCACAGTATCAGTAGAAAGAAAGAAAGTGTAGCAGTTCGGACACCACGATGTTCTTACGTTCTTACGTACAGCAGTCTCATTATCTGGATGAAGAAGAGAGCAGTTAGAGCCTGACTTGGGACCAATGGCGATAGATCAGGACACATCCATGAAAGACACTAGTCGCATGTCATTTGTAAACATTGTCAGTTAAAGAAGTGTTTCTTTGACATGCTTCTTGTGTACCCTTAAGGCAGCTAATTTGATTTGGATCTGTTCATGAACAACCAGATTGAGACGGATGTTCGTACGACCCTGCAGATCCCAGCACATGACTGGCAGATGTAGATGACTTGGTTAACAGACAAATTTACTGTCCATGGGATCTGAACTCGAATATTCATGATAACAGAAAGTAGTGCAGCACTTTGGTGCAGTGGTAGCGCATCGGATTTGTGATCGAGAGGTTGCGGGTTCAAGCCTTACGCTGACGAAAGTGTTGTGCCCTTCAGCAAGGCACTTCATCCACATTGCTTAAAAAAATAAAAAATAAGTACTAGTTACCACCCAGGAAATCCTGCTCGTAATGCTCAGATGTGAGCGAGTAGCAGTATAAATAGGAGAAAAGAAAGAACAAAAAGTATTTGCGATTCAGATAAAGAGAAAAGATGGGAAAATGGTGACAATATTTTTGACTATTTGAAAAAGATTTTATGGATAACCGTGAAATGCCATGTTGTGATTGTTCCAACAAGCACCCACAACTTTCCTTTTTAGCTCTACTGTCACATAGTGACAAGGTGAGCTTTTGTGATCACTTTTCGTCTGTTGTCCATGTGTGCGTCCGTAAACAATTCTTCAAACGACATCTCCTAAACCACTAATCAGATTTTGACCAAACTTCACAGGAATGATTCTTATCTGGACCCCTTTCAAAGTTGTTCAAATGGTACGCTCCGTTGCACATCTAGGTCAAAGCAGCCAAATATAGATTTTTTTTCACTGAAAACTTGAAAAATCTTCTCTGAAACCACAAGGCCCAGGCCTTCGATATTTGGTATGAAGCTTCATCTAGTTGACCTCTACCAAGATTGTTCAAATTATAGCCTCCGCCCCAGGGGCCTTTGGTTTTACATAGGCTTATATTGGGAAAATCTTTAAATATCTTCTTCTCTGAAAATGCAAGATATTTGGTGTGAAGCTTCAACTAGTGGACCTCTATCAAGATTGTTCAATTTATAGCACTAGGGCCAAAAATGCCCCCGCCCCGGGGCCCTTTGGTTTTTTCATACGCTTATATAGGGAAAATATTTATAAAATCTTCTTCTCTGAAACCACAAGGCCCCCGTCTTTGCTATTTGGTATGAAGCTTCATCTACTGGACCTCTACCAAGACTGTTCAAATTATATCCCCAGAGCCCTTAGGTTTTACATAGATTTATAGGGAAAATTTTTAAAAATCTTCTTCTCTGAAACCGCAAGGCCCAGTTCTTTGATATGTGGTGTGAAGCTTCATTTAGTGAACCTCTATCAAGATTTTTCAAATTATAGGCCTAGTGCGATAAATGCCCCTGCCCTGGGGGGCTTTGGTTTTACAAAGGCTTATATAGGGAAAATCTTTAAAAATCTTCTCTGAAACCGCATGGCCCAGGTCTTTGATATTTGGTATGAAGCTTCATCTAATGGAGGGCTACCAAGATTGTTCAAATTATACCACTGGGGCCAAAAATGCCCCCGCCCCATGGGCCTTTGGTTTTGCATAGGCTTTTATAGGGAAAATCTTTAAAAATTTTCTTCTCTGAAACCGAAAGACCCAGGTCTTTGGTATTTAGCGTGAAGCTTCAGCTAGTGAACCTCTATCAACAGTATTCAAATTATAGCCCTAGGGCCAAAAATGCCCCCAACCCGGGGCCATTTGGTTGTATAGGCATATATAGAGAAAATATTTAAAAATCTACATCTCTGAAACCATTAGGCCCGGGTCTTCGATATTTGGTATGAAGCTTCATCTACTGAACCCCTCCAAATATTGTTCTAATTATAGCCCTAGGGCCAAAAATGCCCCCGCCCTCGGGCCCTTTGGTTTTACATAGACTTCTTTAGGGAAAATCTTCTTCTCATTAACATTATAGGGAAAATTTTTCAGGGAATAGAAATTTTATTTTCCCTGTATAACAGGGAAAATGTTTAAAAATCTTATTTTCCGAATCCGAGATTGTTCAAATCATAGCCCTTGTGCCAAAAATGCCTCCGCCCCGTGCCTTTCGGTTTTTACATAGACTGATATATAGGGAACTTTAAGAAAATCTTCCAATCTGAAACCGCAAGGCCCAGGTCTTTGATATTTGGTGGTCTATCAAAATCAAGTGGACCTCTATCAAAAGTGTTCAAATTATAGCCGTAGGAAATAGAAGTCAAGGCAATGAAACATTTGAAATCTTCTTGTCTGAAAGGAGAAGGCCAAGGTCTTTGATAACTGACATGAAGCTTCGTCTTGATGATTTCACCAAGAATGTTCACATTCTCAGTGGGAATAATTTCTCTGTGAGAAATATCGTTTTTCTTTTTCATAGAAATCCTGTATTTACTTAGTAAAAATTTAATATACATATTTATTTCAAAATTTCTATGACAGGCAATACATATATACATACAATAATAAGTCATAGGAACGAAAGCTTAATACAGTGTTGATGGGGGACATTTACACATTGTATGCTTGTAGACTTTTCCACTGCCATACGTTGGACAAGTCCATTTGTCATATAAGGGGGTCAGGCCTATTTTTTTTCGGGAGCCAACAACAGATTTTGTTAAATAGAAAAATATTCACCTCTGAAACCAGGCCTTCAATGTTTGGTGCGTAGCTTCATTTAGTGGACCTCTGCCAAGATTGTTCAAATTCTAGTCCTGGGACCAAAAATGCCCCCGCCCCGGAGCCCTTTCGTTTTACATAGACTTACGTAGGGAAAAGCTTTAAAAATCTTCTTGTCTGAAACCAGAATGCTCAGGTGTTTGATATTTGGTATGAAGCTTCTTCTTGTAGACCACTATCAAGATTGTTCAAATTTCAAATCTTCTCCGCTGAAAGCGCAAGGCCCAGGTCTTTGAAATTTGGGGTTTAGCTTCATCTATTGGACCTCTACCAAGATTGTTCAAATTATGCCCCTGAGGCCAAAAATTCCCCCGCCACATTGAACTTCATCTGCTAATCGGCCTCCCACTGTGCAAGTTGATCCAGGTCATCTTGTAAAATAAGACATTCAGACGGAGAATATATACAGGACACATTATCAGCAAACAAACTGACTGATGACCTGATATTATCAGTCAGATCATTGATGAAAACTAAGAAGACCGGTCCAAGGACTGAACCTTGTGGGGGCTCCAGATAAAACAGGGACTTGATCAGATGCTTGGCCATCAAGTACAACTTCTTGTGAGCCCCCAGAGAGCCATGAGCTTATCCACCTATGTGTTAATCTGCTTATCCCATAGTAGTCAAGTTTCTTTAATAGCCCTCTGTGAGCTAGTATCTTCAATTTTGTCAAAGGCCTTGGCGAAGTCTATGATGATCAAGTCTGTCTGTTTGTGGCCAAGATTTATGTCCCCATCCAGATTGCCCACAATGTCATGGTAAAATTGAACAAGTTGCATTTCGCAAGACCTTTTGACTTCGGAAACCATGTTCACTGGTGAAGGATTATCTATGGACGTGTCACCAGTAAACAATTCTGATTCTGACAGTAAGAATGCTCACAAAGGCTATACAGTCAGCAGTCAACAAGAATGCTCTCAAGTAAAGCTATACAGAACCAAAAATGTTGTCTGTTTCAACAAGGGACGTAAATTAACCCTTATCTTGCTGAATATTCATTTAAGCCACACCGATTTCTGTCTATCAACCAATCAAATTACTTGATGTAATTTATTGCTACAAATTCATAAACTGAATGCCAAACAGTGTAGATCCTGATCAGGTGGCTTCCTCAGAAGCCACCTGATCTGGATCTATGCTGTTTGAAAATATAGGGGTTGTCGTGAACAGCAAGATAAGGGTTAAAGCATATTGGTAAAGTGGCTTGCAATTATTCATTCGGACTTCAAGTTCAGGTAGGTTAAAACACTATCATCTTTGCTTTTAAACATTAACTGACCGGTAATGTTTATGTCCGTATCTAGGCTGTGCCTAAGTTCATATTACAAATTTAAATTGGGATGCTGTCATTTTTAGGAGCCATGGTGTAATCCACATTGTCACTTGGGTGTATTTACCTATGTATCATTTAACGTTGCAGTTATTAAGTGAAGTTGATAGCGTCAATTCATTTAAGTGATATGACCACATGTATAAAAATACATGGTTACTGGCGCGTAAGGTGGCAATCCTAGGTTATTTTATTGGCAATAAATCCGATTTGAAAACGTTAAATGATAAACAGCATCTTACATTTGTAAAATTTCATATGCAAATTATGAAACTCGCCAAAGCTCGTTTGAGAAATTTCATATGATATAATCACTCGTATAAGATTCTCTATGTGTATCTTAACAGACAACTAGTATTTTCTGTCAGCCTACCTCAATGTATCCATTTGAATCATCGTCCTCACTGCACCATGCTCCCGCTTTATCGCCGTACGACGGGTAAACATCTGGTGCTCCTACCACTTGGCTTGCATAGTAACTGTAAGATAAATTTAGAAAATTAATCGTATGGCTAACGTCGTTTGCAGTGTCTTAATGTACATCTATGAAAACACGCCTATATAATTTTGACCCCTTTTCCTTTAGAAGCAAGGAATACACCACAGAACTGAAAAATATACGGTGTACATGTTTTCTGTGCCAGACTAGCTAGTTTCGGCCAATTAGGCCTGATCAGTAACCCTCAGATATTTTCGAAATTCCACAGTGGAATCAATGATCCCAAAGGACAAGTAAATATAAACTACACTATAATGTAGGGCATCGAGACTTTTTACTGCCGCCACACATTCCCAGACACCAGCTGTAGTGACGTCAAATATGTTCTATAAAAGGGGTATCCTTCGGAAGCAAGGAATACACCACAGAACTGGAAAATATGAAGTGTACATGTTTTCTGGGCCAGACTCCACTGTATTTAGTAAAACTGGGGTTTACTGGGGAATACATTATTTTTTCTGCTCAAAAACATAGATTGTGGGCACTCCTTAGAACAGCCTTGCCGATGCGTTTCTAACGAGCACAAACATCTATGTTTTGATTAGCAATATGAAATATATCAGAATTCTTTTCTTTCTAAAATACACCTTTTCAATATATTTGAATGATGTGACTGCATAGTTCCCGTATGTAATACGTGTTATATCACACTGCAACGACGTGAAATAATCATGATCACGTTGTCACGCTGTCCGTGACAGTGTACAGTCGAACTTCAATATCTCGAATACCTTCGGGGCCATAAATTTCTGTTAGAAATAGGGGTAGTTCGAATTACTGAGGGTTAATCATCTCGCCAGGCCATGAAACATTATAAGGATGACTTAAGGATATACAGTAAATTTCTGCTATTAAGACCACCTAAAATTAAGACTAAAGCTGCTTGAGAAGGATTCAGTTATTCATTCTTGGTGTTTTCTACACCAAGTGTTTCCTAGAAAGAGACCACCTTTGGGTCTGTTCAAAAGTGGTCTTAAAGACAACTTTTGAACAGTCCCAATGGTGGTCTGAATATAAGACGTTTACTGTTTTTTGGATTGTCTATAAAAACAATCGAAAATGTTTATTGTGTGTACTCATTAGAATCGCCACAATGAGGCGATTCTTATAAGTACACACAACATACTTTTTAGTTTTATCTTTTTGTTTTGGATAGCCGATTGGCCATTTTGTGGGCAAGTAACTGTCCTCTTTGTTTTCCGCTTTTGATGTTTCAATTATAGTCTATTTATTTAATGTTTGTGTTTCTTCCCCTTTGGTGTTTCTGATGGGAGGTGTGGGTTAATTGTATCGATTTCTGATCGTTACCTTCACTTCTATTTTAATCAGAAAAAACTTCATACATTACCCTGAACATATGGATAACTTGAGCTATCTTTTTCTAGGGAATTCAGATCGAATTAGCCTTAGTAGATGTGTTCGAGTTATTGAAGTTCCACTGTAATGTTTTCTATGCGAGCTGTAACATGCATTCTCGCTATATTTTCAAAGGAAAATGCTCATATGATACGAAGTATCTCACACTCGTGGTCATTTTAAGGGACAGTGGAGGCAACTCCTACAAAAGTATTTTTGTCTCCTATGTCAATAGGGGTCAACTCTTTTGGTTTTTCCGCTATTGATTTTTCTATTACGGTCTAGTTATCTAATGTTTGTGTTCTTTTCCCTGTGGTGTCTCTGCTGGGAGTGTGGATTAATTGTATCGGCTGCTGATCTTTGCATTCACTTCTATTTTAAATCTCTTCTTACCAAGTAATATAAGTATCTTGCTTACCAAGTAATGCTTAATATCCGCGGACGCCTGATTACACTCTTCTGGAGTCCATGTCTGTTGATCCGAACATTGATATTTGCCCTTTTGTCTATGGATTAACGATTTTGGATTAACGCTATGGTACTACGACTTAAACTTCTGCAACAGGGTCTATCAGAGTCGGAATTTTATGATGACTTAGTGTATAAATTCAGGAAAATATATACTTGCAATGGTTTCAGTACCCGATCTTCGATATAAAATGCTTGGGTAGAAAATAAATGTTATTCGACAGATTGCGTGAATGGTAGTTAACACAGTCACCATTGATAACTTTAATTCCCTCTTTAATTGCACGCCGGTGGGCCAGGCCTCAGATTCTGTGACGGTTCGGCGTAAAGGCTTACTTATGTAATGTTGGTTTTTACCTGATGCTCTGCCTCTTGTTGGGCACATAGGTGTCTAACTGTTGGTTTTCTTCTGCTCAAGCATTTCGGTGGTTTCTTGCTGCCGAGTCCTCACCGTTGTTTCATCTCTGTGATTGTTTGATTTTTGTGTTCCCCTATTGAGTCAGGAAGCCTTCCTGCGAACTGATGAACTTATCTGTCTAAATCGCGACGGAAGGCAGGGCAGGAATTGGGGCCGCGTAAATTGGGTTTAAGCACCCCCCCCCCCCCAACCAGTGAAATGTCAAATTTTTCACTGACCGTTCCAATGAGGTTCTTTTGTCGCGGTTTATTTTTGTAATGGTTTTTGTTTGATTCTGTGTATCGCTTTTATCGTTTTGTTTTGGTTAGAAAATTGGCTATTATTTTGGTAAAGGAACTGTCCTTTTGGCTTTCCGCTATATATGTTTCATTTAGGGTCTAGTTATTTCATGTTCCACTGGGGGTCTTAAATCCTCGCCCTTACTTCCGTCGCGATTTTGACAAATAATTTGTCCAGACCACATGAAGGCCTCCTAACTCATCAGTGCATCATCTCCGAGAACACAAAAATCACATATTCACAGAGATGAAACAACGGTGAGGACTCGACAGCAAGAAACCACTGAAATGCAGGAGCAAAAGAAAACCAACAGTTTGACTCTGATGGGCTAGACCAGAGACAGAACATCAGGCACCAACCAACATTACATAAAATTAATAATCAAACCCGAAACAAACATTGAAGGCCCAGATCAATCACTGCGGCATTTGATCGGAGCTTGCGAGGTTTGCAAAACATTCAAACATATACTAGATAATTTTAAATAACTCATCCTGACACACCTAATTCATAAAATGCACAATATTCAAATATTCAAGACAAAAGTGGTTGCCCGAACATCCAGGGGAATTTCAGCTCAATGTTCAAAAGAAGGTTTTTTTTTGTTTTAGTTTCAAGGCCTTTTCAATAGTATTTCAATCATATCGAGCCGATCGTTAATCTGAGGTGGGAAGGAACCGGAGTACCCGGAGATAAACCACCTGACTTACCGTTGCAGAACTTGGTGTTTCACATGTGACCCGAGCCAGAGACCTAATGATTAAGAGTCAGCGTTCTTATCCACTAGGCCACGGAGGCCCAAAGAGAAGGGATATTTGACCTTAACTGAATTTAGTCTTATTGCCTGGGGCAAGCCCGCGATCTTCCCTTCAGCAGCTTACATTGGCCGGTGCATAAATACATACCCTCCATTATCCCCTTGCCACTCTGAAGAGAAAGACAATACTGAGGAGACCCACTGAGAGGTTACTGTACCTGAAATAACATGAAAAGACATTACGTTAACAGTAACCTGTAATAAACACCTCTGAATATAGGAGAAAATTGAGATTAACAAAACTGTACTGTTTTCTGATTATCAATACTGCCTTAACTTAACATAAAAACGTGTTTCGTGCGATATTCTGAAATTGATATTAACCCATTGAGTACCAGAAACCCCAAAACGAGTACACTGGCAAACAGTGCAGGCCCAGATCAGACGCTACAGAACGCGGCGTCTGATAGGGCCTGTACTGTTTGTAAAACATTCAGCCAGTAACCAAATAGATTTTGAAGAAAGCACAACCTGACAACCCTAAATCTTGAAAGGGACTCCCGCTATATATAAGGAGGAAGATTCCATTTGGTACAAAAAGGGTTAAAACATCCACTCGACGCGATGCAGTAAGTAAATAAGCAGGATTTGTGACTGCATTCTGCGTATAAGTGTTGTGACCTTTACTGCATGCCTGGCTCCGTATTTCGCATGTTTGGTTTGTAACGTTGCAAACGGAAGTGTTTAGGAGAAGCCTCGTATTAAAGACAGTTGGTATTGTATAAAGTAGTGTTTAGGGGGTGTTCATTTCACGGACTTGTTCACGTGATGATATGGGCCCCGTCAAGCGATTTTGGTACTTATCGCCTATGAGAGCAGCGAAGGTTCAGGCGAGCCTGCGCATCCGCGCAGTCTCGCCAGAACCTTCGCTGCTCGCTCATACAAGCAGTGAATCAAGTGGAACCTGCAGACAGAAAGCCATATCCCTGGCCCTTCTGAATGGATGGGCATGCGCAGTTAAAATTTGTCATGACGGAATGCTCGAAGACAAAAATTCGCTTGGCGGGGCTCATATGTCAGGGTTAGTTCCTCTAACCGTTGTTGGAATAGGAATGCCAGCGACGTGTCGATGGCTATAAGATTTAGTTTACAGGTATACGGTTATTGCACTGATATTGGTGTTTCATCGCCCCTACCAGGGATATCACAGAGTGCAAATCTGTGAAGGTTTTTGGAATCTGATAGATAGACAATATTTACCGATGTCAGGGCAGTAACCCTTTTGTCATAATGTCATATTCCTTTGGCCGGATGTGGGACTATTTATATTCATCCAAAAATATGTGTATTATTATCTACTGTATAGCCTTCAGAGTAGCGTGCCTTTTCCCTCCTGACTTGATCGCCCTCATCAAAAGCAACAATGGCACCATCTTAAGTCACTCCAGTGACGTTCAATTTAATCGATCAGTTGAAAACGGCACGCTTACTTGATAATTTTAAGTACGCGTGCTGTCTGCAGGCATGGTCCTGCACTCTTGCTGTCGCATTTACGAGCATTCGATATCTATCGTTATGTGACAGATGACGTTTATGGCAGGAGAAACAAGCGGGAAGTTATCAGCTGAAAATTCGAACACATACATGATATGTACCGTTCTGGGGGTGCTTTTAGATGACAATTTGAATTTGAGGATACGAAATATAATTTCTAAAGGACCGAAATATCGATTTCCTTCTAAAATTGATTTCAATAAGTGTAGAGATGAAATCGCTGCTGCCTTGAATGAATTTGGTAGTCTATGAAGTAAACGAGAGTATGTTGAGCATAAAGCCCTCAAAGAATGGTAACTTAGCATTTTGAAAGTAGTGCACAAACGCATTTCATTCTACTCTCAAAATACGAACTTATTACCTCCTAAATCTAAGACGTCTTGGCGTCACCATAAACTAGGTATTCACGAATTTCAAGAGATAGAAATGGAGGCAATGCTCAGGAAGATACAATTAACCCATAGCTTCCATCAGCCACACCAAAGGAAAAGAAGCACAATGATGAAACAACTAGACCCTAATGGAAAGATCAATAGCTAAAAGGTCAAAAAGACGGTTACTTTCCCATAAAATAATATAAGCGATGCACACACACAAAGACAAGCCATAAAAAAAACCTCGACAGAAGAACCGCTAACAATGTGGTCGCTGTTTGACGGCTCCACTATGTTAACACTCTTCAGCAAGAACTTGGTAGTACCAAAGCCTATGACCTGCAGCTTTCAGCTGTAGAGAGGGCTGTAGTTGAGGACCACATTTGTCATTCTGCCACCAGTTACAGAAGGCAAAAACAAGCTTCCTACGTTATATTGGTTACCTAAACTTCATAAAAGACCACACAAAGCACGGTTTATTGCAAATTCAACCTCTTGTACCAGCACTAAACTTTCCAAGTTATTAACTTCATGTTCTACGGCCGTCACAAACATGTGATTAAATACTGTGACAAAGTCTTTGAACGATCAGGGAGAAATCTGTTTCGATCCATAAAAAATCTAATGAAGTTTTATATAAATTGAAATCCAGACGTTTTCATGCTTCAAGTCTGTCTACTAATGATTTCCCCCCTTTATACTACACTTCCTCATAATCTTATAAAAGAAAATTTAATGATTTAATTGAATGGACATTTCACAGGGAAGACTCCCTCTATCTTGCATTTAATGTAAGAAATGCTTTTTTCACTTCTGAAGAGCCTAAAAATTATAATTTATGGTCATGTCAGAAGGTGCGTGAAGCTCTCACCTTTCTACTTGGCAATATTGACATAAGATTTGGTACTAAGTTATTTTGACAAATTGTGAGTATTCCGATGGGTACGAATTGCGCACCCCTTGTGGCTGATCTGTTCTTGTTTTGTTATGAAAGAGACTTTATGGTGTTCCTTTGAAAACCAATTTGAAATCATTGAAGCCTTTTGCTCAACTTCTAGATATTTGGATGATTTATTAAAAATTGACAACACCAAATTCGATGGTTTGATCAGCCAAACTTACCCTCCCCCCCCCCCCCCAGAACTTCGGTTAAGTAAAGCAAATTCCTCTGATACCGATGCCCCGTTTTTTTTATTTACATCTACTATTGTAGATGGGTTTGTTTCCTGCAAAAATTTTGATAAACGCGATGATTTTGATTTTTTGATGGTAAATTTGCCTTTCTTGGATGGAGATGTTCCTCGTGCGGCATCCTATGGCGTTTATATTTCGCAATAACTTCGATTTGCAAGTGTCTAGTCATGCAACTGACTTCAACACTCGTAATAAATTGTTGACTGCTAAACTTTTTAATTAGGTTATCGGTATCATAAACTACGCAAAGCCTTTTCAAAATTTTATAGACGTCATTTCAAAATTCAATGTTGGACTTAAATCTCTTTGGCAACACGGTCTGTCGGAACCCGAATTTTCAAATGACTATAGAAATTCAGAAACATATATAATTGCAATGACTTCAGCACCCAATTTCGTAAAATTATTCTTCGATATAAAACGACTGGGTACAAAATAAATGTTGTAAGACAGATTGCATGCATGGTAGTTAACCCAATCACGGTTGACAACTTTGCTTCTCTCTTTAATTGCACGCCGGTGGGTCAGGCCTCAGATTATATGACGGTTCCAGCGTAAAGGCTTACTGGGTGTTAGAGAAAATGTTTGTGTTTCTTTCCCTTTGGTGTCTCCGATTCCTGATCATTGCCTTCACTTCTATTTAAATATAATGTAACGGCACCATAATCAAATATCTACAAGTAGAAAACCAAATGGACAGTTGTCCCACAAAATGGCCGAACGGCTGTCAAACTAGACGATATAATCAGGACACAAATGGAAAAAACAAACAATCATATTATTAATTGATTATCCTGTATTACACATGGTCAACCAATATTCAAAAATCATAAATCATGTTTTAATTGCGTCAATTAATAAAATTGTCATTAATCAAGTAATTTCGTTCGGCCTCGGGCCAATACAGCAGACCTCGGACCTGTAAATGGGCCAATACGAAAATATTTGATTAATAACATTATAATAATGAACCACAACAGAATCCCCAGTTTTGAAATATCAGTAAATAGATGGCGGTGGTGCATTATTCGATTTTACGTGGCAACACAGAATCAGGAATATAACAACATAACGTATGCACCAACGTATATATGGATATGGAAGACCTGAGCTGTGAAAAGTCTTTCTATTGAATATAAACAAAACGAAATAGTATTAACTATTCAGATTCGGAACTTACCGATATCTACATTTGCGACCAGAGAAGACGTCTATAAGGCCTCGCATGCTTTTGGTGACAATGGGCTATAAATCAATAGTGTACACAGTTTGGCTAGGTAAATGGAGCCGGCCTCGGTAGCTCAGTCGGATGTTTGTCTGACTGGTGATCAGGAGGACGCGGGTTCGATTCCTGCCGGGTCGACAACATTCTTTCGTGGAGATTGATCATAAAATCTTTTCTACGGTCATTCTCTCCCTTCCGCTGATTCAAGAAGGGCAGTTGTCGGTTTCTGACGAAAGAATGTGCACCGTACTGGTTAACCACTTAAGTATAAGCCTGCCAAGGAAAAGTGTGAACAGGTAAACTGACCGGCTCAAAAATGACCTAAAATATTGTTGACTGGGCCGTTAAACTCCAAAACAAACAAGCAAAGGTAAATGGATGCGAGTCTTTGTTTTTCACGGCTCAGTATGCTGTTATGTTTTGTTTTTCTTTTTTGTGTGTGTATTTTTTTTCTAATATAGGATTTTACATTCCATGCAAATTGTCTCCTCGGAAACAATTTGCATGAGATGTCAAATCCTGTTGTCTGGTAAAAATAAGAAAAATATCAACAATTTGTCGTCTGCTGAATCCTCCGAGAGAGTGGTAAAGGTTAAAAATAAATCCCGTCATGATAAAGTTAGGCAAACACTAGTCTTTTCGCCTACACAAACGAACACATAGACTAAGTCTTAATATTCCAGATAAAGAGCTGAGAGGTATTGTAAGAATCTGACATGGGTTTCTTGTAGATGGGCGTTTCCAACCTGAGGGATACCCGTGCTGAGCGAAACCAATGCTATTCCAAGGTTCCACTCAGCATTGCCATCCTGAGAGTTGGAAACGCCCATCTACAACAGAACACCATTTAAGATTCTTTCTCTTGCTCAGCAGCGCCGAAAATTTCCATTTTATTTTATTTAACATTTTATTTGTCGCGGACTATACTTAAGTAGTAGAACACCAGGGTAAAAAACAGAATTTCATTGCTCTTAAAGGAACTCATTTTTGATTTTTATTTTCTGTCCGAGGCTAAAACCAGGGATTTCCTTGTCTGGTGTGCCAGAATGTAGCATTCAAGCAGCGAGCTCAAAGGTGTGGTCAGACTGTGTGGATGTGTAGGCTGATTTAACATGACAAAAGCAGGTTTTCTTCCTAAGTGGCACAAAATGTACAGTATAGGACCAAAGGGGCGTACCTGTTACGCAAGCAAAATTACTACTTGTCCATCCGCTAGTAGCTTGACAAGTGATCACCCCATTATCACTTCCCTCAACTGCGCCATAACCAGATTTGCAAGAATACATCCTTGTATCCCCCTGAACATTTTTGCCGGAGACCGGGGCTGCAGAAGTGTCAGCATTTGGCTTGTCTGGTGGATCGTCACATTCTGTTAAATCAAAACAACAATACAGAACACGGCGCTAATTATTGTTGGTTTGTTGGTAATCTTGAGATGCGTCTACAGAAAATGTTCTCAAATACCTAGGCTTAGCTACGATTCATACCAGCCTGCAGACTGGCTTCGCTGGCTCAGTAGGTGGTTATCAGAAGGTCATGTGTTCGATTCTCGCCGGACCGGGAACATTCGTACGTGTAGACTGACCATGAACTATTTTCTTCGGTCCTTCTCCCCGTCCAAGGCTTCAAGAAGGACAGAAGAAAAGAATGTACACTATACTGGGGAACCGCTGATGTATAAGCCAGCCATGGAAATGTGGACTGACTCGGCACGACATTACCTAAATCGTGTTGATTTGGCTGTTAAACCAAACAAAACAAAGCAGTGTTTTGTACTCAGTCAAATTGTGGCGTTCCGTTTCCGCACAAAAATCTTTGGATCAATTCAGCGCACGGAAAGACACAAATAAGTATACACAGGTTGATCCGAGCGTTTGCCGTGTGAACATGTCCGAAAAACACATTTTGGCGTATCACGGCTTTCGTATATTTGTTCAAATTTGAGCTTTTATGTCCCTTTCAACATTATTTCGGAGACGTTGCTTCCAATTTTGTTGGACTTGGTGAAATGACATCTCAAGCCCTGTCACCCAATCAAACAAAAACGGTTTATATGCATCGACGGTCTGAATTGAAGCACTTTAACTGAGCTTTTCGCGGCTTACATCAGTTACTACCTATTTCAATATCCATTAGACTTTCAGTCAAATGTAGCAGATCACATTCTGATGTAATTGCAGAAGTCAGTGCACCAGAAAGATACGTCAAATTTTCAGCAACCCCTTTGTACTCCAGACTAGTCACAGTTAATTAACATGTGATAGACTATCTCTTTTTGGACATGTGCTAATTACTGAAAGTTGGAATTGTATCTGATTGTATACCTGCACACTTGTGTCCTAATCTGTCTAATACTTTTCTATCCTTGCCAGTTTGTGGCATCATAATCTAAAGTTCAAAGGATGCAGCATCAAAACAGAACTTTGGGTTTAATTGTAGTTAGTCAGCGGCTGATGTACATGAGAAAACACCGTAGAAAACGGCACAAAACTCCGATTTTGTAAATTGTCAATTTGCTATATAGACAAGAAAATAGGTTTGTGGTAATGTTTAAATAATTCGTTTTGCTTGTTTTGTCCCTATAATGGCAAATAAATGTTTATAAGTTAAGTATCTTAAGCAAAATGAGGAATGAACTTTTTATTCAATTATTGACAAAAAAAGTTAGTTTTCACTTCACGTTTCATCCAAAACCGTCAGATCTTAAGTCTTAAATGATCCACTCGCATAGGTATATAGGTATATTTCCATAAAACAAACTGACCTCTTAAACAGTTAAATAGAGGTTCAATCGGGGTCCATGATCCTGTCGCTGAGCATGTTGTAATGGCTCTTGTTGCTGCAGCGTTCTCCGGCTGGTAGTCGGATTGACACTGAAAAGTACGAGTACTTCCAAGGAGAGTGTTACCTTCAGAGATAACTGCACCAGTCAATGATGGCGGAGAACCGCAGTCTGAAACACAAATCCATATTCTCAGTAGTACTATGAGGAGGTCATGAGAAGAACTGTTTTGCCACTTCCGAACAACAAAGGTGAATATCAACGCATTTCCATAATACACCCATGCTTTTCACATAACCAAATAGCTGCTTTCTGAAAATTCGTGACATTTTTCTTATTTATACTGCGAACATATGTTTTGGGTGCCCGCTAGAACCGTCTCTAACGAGTACCCACAACCCATGTCTTTGAGCAGAAATACGAAACATAGTGTATACCATCGTAAACCCTCAGTTTTCTATATATAACGTGGGGTTTAGAAGGGACTTGTACCGGTGAAACTACGCATCCACAAAATATGTTCAGCGACTGTCTGCACAATCTGTCCAGCGGCTCTGATAGTAAAGTATCTCTGGTTTCTTTATCTAAAAGTCAAGACTCTTGCTAGTCTCTGTATCTGAACAGGCCAGTAACTGTTCTTGTTTCTTTTGTTTACATGTCGTGTCATCGGACACGGTTAGGTGGTTGGAAAGGCAAACGGGACAATGCCATTGACGTGTCGATGGCTACAAAATATAGCTGGCTGTAGAAATCTTACAGGTATATAATTGTAATACAATAAAAGACAAGTGACGGCAATTATCAGGAATCGATACAAATAACCCACAGCTACTATCAGAGACACCAAGGGAAAGAAACACAAACATGGAACAACTAGACTCTAATGGAAACATCACTAGCAGAAAGCCAAAAGGACAGTTACTTTCCCATTATAAGGTCAATTGGCTATCCAAAGCAAAATAACATAAGCGATACAAACACTCAAAAACAAGCCATAACAAAAATAAACCACGACAGAAGAACCGCATTGGAACGGTCAGTAAAACGAATTCCACTGGGAGGGGGGGGGGAGCTTAAATATATTTTTCGTGGCCACGATCCTCGCCCTTACTTCCGTCTTCATTTAGACAAATAATGTGTTCAGTCCGCATGAAGGCCTCCTAACTCATCAGTGCAACATCTCCGTGAACACAAAAATCAACCAACCACAGAGATGAAACCACGGTAAGGACTCGACAGCAAGACACCACTGAAATGCTGGAGTAAAGCCTGCCATGATGGCCACCAATGTTAAGCAAGCAACTTGTCTAAACCCTTTGGTTACTGAAATAGAAACATGCATAGAAATTCACCTGTAGTAAGCAAGCACATGTCTTAAGCAAGCACATTCTTATCATCCCTAAGGTGTTTGCTTAATACAGGTGGTACTATATACGCTTATAATTGTTCATGTATCTGTTGGTGGAACAGGCAAACGGGACAATGCCAGTGACGTGTCGATGGCTATAAGATTTAGTTTACAGGTATACGGTTATTGCACTGATATTGGATTTCAATTACCCATCATGAAAACACGCCTATATAATTTTGACCCCCTTGAACCCCACTTTTATATAGTAAAACTGTGGTTTCCGGGGGGTATATATTTTGAGCAGAAATAAGAAAAATATCACAATTTTTCATCTTAAAATTTTCATTTTTTGGCGATAAAGGTGGCAATGTATTTGTATAGGCGTGTTTGCGTAATGCCCTAGCTTGAACATCACAGACAGCAAGCTTGTGAAGTCGTTAGCATCTGAATTATAGACAATATTTACCGATGTCAGTGCAGTACCCTTTTGTCATAATGTCATTTTTATCTACTGCATAGCATCTGGAGATTCGTGCCTTTTCACTCCAGACTTCATCGTCCTCATCAAAAGCAATAATGGCACCATCTAAAGTCACTCCAGTGAAGCACTTTCGGTCGCAGTTCTGAGCATTCGCTATATATCGTTATGTGATAAAGTTATGACGTTTATTGTAGCAGAAGCAAGCGTGCAGATATCAGCTGATAAACCGCACGCATACTTGACCGTTACCGGAGTGAATTTAGATGAAAAATTGATTTTGCTATATCATTCATTATTTTCGCTCCACGTCTTAGGACCTAGTCATTTTCGATCTAAATGGAACACGGCGATCGCGACCAATGCCTTTGAAACGTAATAGTAAAAAAAAAAAGTTTAATGAAAACCACATTTTCTGAACCTATACAGGGGAAAGGGAAAAATGGATTTGTCAGGAGACCTTCATGTGGACGACTGAACAAATTATTTGTCTAAATCGCGACGGAAGTACGGGCGAGGATTGTGGCCGCGTAAAATCGCCCCGGTGGAATTCGTTTCACTGACCGTTCCAAGGTGGTTTATTTTTTGTTATGGCTTGACTTTGAGTGTGTGAATGGCTTAGATTATTTTGTTTTAGATAGCCAATTGGCCATTTTGTGGGAAAGTAATTGTCCTTTTGACTTTCCGCTTTTGATGATTCCATTAGGACCTAGTTGTTTCATGTCTTACGACATGAAAAGTAGAAGTAAAACAAAAATCAGGAATTGATACAATTAACTTACTCCACCCATCAAAGACACCAAAGGGAAAGAAAAACAAACATTAAGCGACCAGAAAACCTAAACAAGGGAAGGCCATAAGGACAGTTACTTTCCCACAAAATGGCCATATGGCCATCCAAAATTAAAAGACACAAGTGATACACACAGCAAGTAACAAACCACAACATAAATAAATCGCCACAGAAGAACCGCCTTGGAACGGTCAGTGAAAAGATTTCCACTGGGGGGCTTAAATCGATTTTACGTGGCCACAATCATCGCCCTTACTTCCGTCGCGATTTAGACAAATAATTTGTTCAGTCCGCATGAAGGCCTCCTAACTCATCAGTGCAACATCTCCGTGAACACAAAAAATCAAAGAACCATAGACGTGGGACAACGGTGAGGACTCGACAGCAAGAAACCACTGAAATGCTGGAGCAAAAGAAAACCAACAGTTAGACTACGATGGGCCCGACCAGAGACAGAGCATCAGGCACCAACCAACATTACCAAGAATTAGATCGCTCTAATTCTCAATAAGCCTTTACGTTGGAGCCGTCATAGAATCTGAGGCCTGACCCACCGGCGTGCAATTAAAGAGGGAAGCAAAGTTGCCAACCGTGATCGGGTTAACTACCATGCATACAGTCTGTCGTATAACATCCATGTTGTACCCAATCTTTTTATATCGAAGAATGATTTTACGAAATTGGGTGCTGAAGTCATTGCGGTTATATATTTTTCTGAATTTATATACTAAGTCACCATAAAATTCGGGTTCCGATAGACCTTGTTGCAGAAGAGATTTAAGTCCAATATTGAATTTTGAAATTAAATCAGAATGGCGTCTATAAAATTTTGAAAATGCTTTGCGTAGTTTATGGTACCGGTAACCCTGATTAAGGAGTTTAGCCGTTAATAATTTATTACGAGTGTTGAAGTCAGTGACATGACTACACACTCTAGCAAATCGAATTAAATGCGAAATATAAACGCCATAGGATGGCGCACGAGGAACATCACCATCCAAAAAAGGAAAATTTACAATCTCAAAATCAAAGTCATCGCGTTTATCATAAATTATGCACGAAACAAACATGTAAATCCAAAAACGGGGCCTCGGTATCAGAAGAATATGCTTTATTTAACTGAAGTTCTGGGGGGTAAATCTGACTGATCAAACCATCGAAATAGGACTTTTGGTTTTATTTTGCTCTAGCATTTCAGTGGTTTCTTGCTGTCGAGTCCTCACCGTTGTCTCACCTCTGTGGTTCTTTGATTTTTGTGTTCACGGAGATGTTGCACTGATGAGTAAGGAGGCCTTCATGCGGACTGAACAAATTAATTGTCTAAATCGCGGCGGAAGTAAGGGCGAGGATTGTGGCCACGTAAAATCGATTTAAGCCCCCCAGTGGAAATCTTCCACTGACCGTTCCAAGGCGGCTCTTCTGTGGCGATTTATTTATGTTGTTGTTTGTTACTTACTGTGTGTATCACTTGTGTCTTTTAATTTTGGATGGCCATATGGCCATTTTGTGGGAAAGTAACTGTCCTTATGGCCTTCCTTTGTTTAGGTTTCCATTATGGTCTGGTCGCTTAATGTTTGTATTTCTTTCCCTTTGGTGTCTTTTATGGGTGGTGTAAGTTAATTGTATCAATTCCTGATCTTTGTTTTACTTCTACTTTTTTATTATCAATATTTAATAAATCATCTAAATATCTAGAAGTGGAGCGAAAAGCTTCAATAATTTCAGATTGGTTATCAATGGAAAGCGACAACATGAAGTCTCTTTCATAACAATACAAGAACAGATCAGCCACAAGAGGTGCGTAATTCGTACCAATCGGAATACCCACAATTTGTCTAAATAACTTAGTACCGAATCTAATATAAATATTGTCAAGTAGAAAGGTGAGGGCATCACACACTTTCTTACATGACCAAAGTGTATAATTCTTATGCTATTTAGAAGTGAAAAATGCATTTCTGACATTACATGCAAGATAGAGAGAATCTTCTCTGTGAAAAGCCCATTCAATTAAATCATTAAGCTTTTCTTTTATAAGATTATGAGGAAGTGTAGTGTAAAGAGTGGAAAAATCGTAAGTAGACAGACTTGAAGCACGAAAATGTCTGGATTTCAATTTACTTAAAACCTCATTCGAATTTTTTATAGACCAAAACAGATTTCTTCCTGATCTTTCAAAGACTTTATCACAATATTTAATCACATGCGTTTTAATAGCAGTAAGACAGGAAGTTAATAATTTAGAAAGTTCAGTGGTAGTGCAAGTCGTAATAAAGGAAAGAAGCATAGCCTGAAAAAATCCCCGTCTATGGTGGGATTAGAAGTCAAAAGTGGGTTTACCACAACCTTATCTTCAGCTTAGTCATTGCCTAGCACTAATTGAACACCTTTAAAAGGTAAAGAAGGTCTAATACCAAAAGCCACTGAACCGGATACCAAGTCTGATGACAAAAAAAAACGTTATGAAGCGGAAAATTAACAAATCCACATTCCACACCCTGAATAAGGACACTTTGGCCCAAAGAAGTCTTCTCAGACAAAGGCAGAGTATCTGCAAGAATAAGAGATTGAGAAGCTCCAGTATCTCGTAAGATTTTAATAGAGGAAGGTTGGGCATAACTGTTACCATTTAGTGACACAAAACCATCTGATAAGAATGGTTCATAAATCTCCATAACTAAATCAGTCTCAGATAATTTGGTATCAGAAAGAGTCTCCTACCTTACCTGATGCCCGGGACTTCCGTGGAGTTTGGGTCATGTTTGCTGATGTTGGCTCGGTGGGGGACCCTATAAGTCCGCTGGTAGGCTCTCTTGCCTGATGCTTCTAGCTGACCTGTCTCATAGGCTACGTCGGTCGGTGTGTGCTCGGAGGGGGTGTGCTGTGTTTGCCGGGTCTTGTCCATCATCCGTTTCGGTTTCAAAACTTTGGGGTTGAGACACACTGATGAAGATTAAATATCAGAAAGGCCTCTGTGTCACTAAATTAGGTATAGTTACGCCTTTATTACACAAGAATGTGGTTTTGGCCTTATAGAAGTCAAACCTGTAGGCTTAAGTTCCTCTAGTCGTCCTCTTTCTTTTCGTCGCTTTAATTTTAAACATTCAGAGATCAGATGATCTGTATTTTCGCAATAGTTACAAACTACTTGAGATTGAGAGAAGGGATTCTTGTCTTTGTTTTCACCAGGAGGTTTGAAAGAATTCTGGCTTCTATTTTCACCAGAAGGTTTGGAAGGATTCTGGCTTTTATTTTCACCAGAAAGTTTGGGTATAGGATTAAATGTATGGCTTTAACTGCCAGATGGATTACCAGGATAGAATCTTGGACCTGTCTGTGGGTTATAAGGTTTTCTAGGATAAGGCCTGTTCACAAATGAGACTTTATGAGTCAAAGCATAATTATCTGCCAAACGAGAAGCTTCCTCCAAAGTTTCAACCTGTCTCTCATCGACAAAAAGACTTAATGTCTGAATTTATGCACGGTTTGAACTTTTCAACAAGGACAAGTTATCTAAGTTTGTCATGATCAGAGCCTACTTTTTTAGAAGAACACCACCTATCAAATAGCTGTTCTTTGGTTCGAGCAAATTCTACATGGGTCTGGGAATTTTCTTTTTTACAATTCCTAAATTTCTGCCTGTAAGCCTCAGGGACCAACTCATATGCTTTGAGAATAAGCTCCTTAACCAAATCATAGTCTGAGCTTTGCTCGACAGTCAGCTGAGTGTAAATGTCTTGAGCCTTTGCGACAACAACGCTTTGCGAAAGTAAGGTCCAAAGCTCTTTTGGCCATTTTAAATTTTTCGCAACTTTTTCAAAATGCAAAAAATACTTATCTACCTCTTTTTCCAGAAATGGCGGAACTAATCTGATATGCTTTGTGGAATCAAAGTAACTACCAGAGTCAAAAACAGGGGTATGTTTCATCCTATCTTGACCATGGAGTTCCATTTCCATCAGCCTTAATTGAAATTGCCTTTCCCTTCCTTACCTCATTTTTTCCTTTTCTAACTCAATCAGTTCCTCCATTTCTCTTTGCTTTTCTTCCTGTTCTAATTTTTCTTTTCGAACACGTTCTTCCATTTACCTTTGTTTTTTCCTCTCTCTTTCTTCCATTTCTCTTTTTTTTTTCTTCCTGTTCTGATTTTATTTTCGAACAATTCTTCCATTTCTAATCTTAACTTTTCTAATTCAATTTGCCTTCCTATTTCAATTTGTCTCATTTGTAATTCAGTATGTGAGACCATAATGAGAGATAAAGCAGCTGGATCAAGAAGTTGTTCATCAACCAAAAACTGAACCAAAATATTCTGAATTTCATGTTTGTTCATGCTTGTTTTGACAGCAGTGACCCCATAATTGGACGCACTATCTAGCAAATCTGTCCTTTTGGCCAGATTAAACAACTCCTGGGTAGGCTGAGGCAAAAAAGCTTCTTAAATCAAACGACATGTTTGCCTTTTGTTTGTTTAATAAAGTTATTATGGTAATACAGATTGAGGTTAATTTGACAAAGTTTTTTTTTAAATGACAAGCCCAACTAGAAATTTCACATGAATTTACTAGTACAATTTCACCTGAAATGACAAATACTATTTATCATGAAATGACAAGTACTCTCCCTCTCTCTCTCTCTCACACACACACACACACACACACACACACACACACACACACACATGAAATGACAATCCCCTATATGCCTTTGAGGGAAATACCAATCTTTTGAGGCAACTGTCAAGTCTATATTTGATAAGAAATGGCAATTACTTGCCTACAAATGAAATGTCAGTCCTAAAATGCTCAAGATGTTTTTATCGCGGGACCTCTCGCATCCCAAGCTAGAATCATACCCCTAGAAGAGGGGGAGTGTTATGCATAAACATTTATTTTTCTGATTCCCACTTTACTTTCAGCCCACTGGGTGACCTAATTTTTCTTTAAGATCTTTCTGGAAAGAAATGAGTCACGGATTAATTTTATTTGGTAAACAACATGTTTACAAGGAAAAGTACTTGAGAATCTTCCAGACAGTTCGGGTGGCATTATTTTTAGAAAATTACCTGATCTTATTCCACAACCCTCTGGAATGTTCTGGAGAAACCTTAGGGTCTATAAAAGAGCGTGTTTTTTCTCTTTGACGCAGACTTTGGAGTTTGAAGTTGGGTTTTTAAGAAAAGTTATTTCTAAATTCTGTGTTGGATTATTAAAGGATATTATATTTCATTTCGGACTGTGAATTCTGTGGGATCAAGGAAAATAGATTCAATCGAGGATATTTCATAACAGAGCTAAGTGCATTTAATTTTCTTACTTCTGCAGGTTAAAGATACTTTGAAAATACCGGTAAATTTTGTTAAATTTTTCCAAAAGGCTTGTTTGCTTTTTCTTTCTGCTACGCCTGGCTCGTAACACTGCTTAAGTGTTAACACCGCACATTAAGTATATATTTTGCCCGGATAAGAACATCAGGTAAGAACTGAATTTCTATCCCAAACAAAAACAAGGATTTCCTTGTCCGGTATGCAAGAATATAGCATTCCAGCTGCAAGCTCAAATGTGTAATCAGACTGTGTGACTGTGCAGGATGATATAACATGACAAAAACATATTTTCTTCTGAACTGGCGCAAATTGTATAAGGCAAAAATGGCATACCTGTTACACATGCAAAAGTACTACTTGTCCATCCACCAGTAGCTTGACATGTGATCACCCCATTATCACTTCCCTCAGCTGCGCTATAACCAGACTTGCAAGAATACGTCCTTGTTTCTCCCTGGATATCTTTGCCGGAGACCGGGGCTGCAGAAGTGTCAACATTTGGCTTGTCTGGTGGATCGTCGCATTCTGTTCAAACAAAATATCAATACAACACACAGCGTTCATTGCTGGTTTCGTGGGTAATCTTGATCTGCGTCTACAGAAAGTGTTCTCGAATACCTGCGCTCAGTTACGATTCATACCAGCCTGCGGACTGGCCTCTCTGGCTCAGTACGCGGTGATCAGGAGGTCATGGATTCGATTTGCGTTGGGTCGGCAACATCCGTAAGTGTACATTGATCATGAATCTTTTCTACAGTCATATAGGCGCTCAACATTATGTATTCTATGTTAATGCTCTTAAGGTAATACTCTCGAATGTCAATGGCATGAACAACTTTGACAGGGAGTAGATATGGCATATGGCAGGTAGTTGATTGCCTAAGGAACATTTCTATGAAAGTTTTGTCAAAATATCTGCAGAGGCTTGGCAGTAAATGCCAGTTTTCAATTTTCCCCATTATAAGTCTATGGGAACTCTAAGATGCCATAGCAACCAACCTAATGAGCCGATTTTCATAAAAAACACAAACTTTCAATCTGCCCGCCCAAGGATGCTACAGATAAAATTTGGGCCCAATCGGCCCAGTGGCTTCAGAGGAGAAGTCGTTTCAAAGAATTGACGACGGACATACGACGCAGACGACGACGGTGGACAACTGCCTATCCTATAAGCTCCCCCGGAGCCTTCGGCTCTGGTGAGTTAAAAATCGCATAAAATTCTGATATTTTTCACATTTCTGCTCAAAACATAGATTGTCCTAACACATAAGAACTGCCTCGCCGAGGCGGTTCTAACAACTACTCGCAATCTATATTCTAAGCAGAAATAAGAAATATAAGGTTTGCCCCTGTAACCCCAGTTTTACTATATAAAAGTGGGGTTTAAGGAGTTCAAAATTTTAAAGGCGTGTTTTCGTGATGTAGTTGTTTAAATATTGCTCCAAACACAGGAATTGGCCGCAGATTGTGGTTACCATTACAAAAACGAGCCTATACAAATACATTGTAAATTTTACCGCCAAAAAAAGGAGATTTTATTATGAACATTGTGATATTGTTCTTATTTCTGTTCAGAATGTAGATTCTGGGAACACGTTAGAACCGCCTCCTCGAGGCGGTTCTAAAGAGTACCCACATTCTATATTTTAGAGCAGAAATAAGAAAAATAAGTTAAACGTTTACCCACGTAATCCCCAGTTTTACTGTATAAAAGTGGGGTTCAAGTAACTGTCCTTTTTGCTTTCCGCTGTTGATGTTTCCATTAGGTCTGTTGTTTCATGTTTGTGCTTCTTTCCCTTTGGTGTGTCTCTGATAGGAGCTGTGGGTTGATTGTATCGATTCCTGATCATTGCCTTCACTTCTATTTTTAACGGTGGGTGGGGGGGGGGTGTAAAAACTATATTGGCGTGTTTTCGTGATGCTCCTTTAAAGAGAAACATTACGATAACACATCCGTGCGACATAGTGCATATTTTTTTTATTTATACCACGGACCCAATATACACGGACTAGCCACTACCGCCCATCGGGTCTTGAAGAAATAGATGGGCTTGCATGATGCTTCCACGCAGAGCTGAAACCGACCCGCACACGAGTACTGGTAAACTGCTTAGAGCATCTAAGCCTGCCCAGGCAAAGTGGTGCGAGTCGGACCGTCCATGCTTATAAACCCTATTGGTTTCATTGGGTGGCAGGGCTTGAGCTGTCATTTCATCTCAATGTTGGGTAAAAGGCCCACAAAATTGGAAGCAACGTCTCCAAAATGACCTTTACAGTGTTGACGGGGACGTTAAAACCGCCTGATTTAGGCAGTTCTAAAGGGTACCCACAACCTATGTCTTGTAGCAAAAACAAGAAATATAATGTATACCCGCGTTAACCCCAGTTTTTGCTATATAAAGTGGAATTTAGAAGGGTGTTCATTTCACGGACTCGTTAACATGATGGCGTTATACCACATGTATATGTGTTATTTTGACAATAAAACATCACGAAAACACGCCTATATAATTCTGACCCCCCTTGAACCCCACTTTAATATAGTTAAAATGGGGTTAACAGGGGTAAACCTTATTTTTCTTATTTCTGCTCTAAAATATAGATTGTGGGTATACTCGTTAGAACCGCCTCATCTACTCGTTAGAACCGCCGCGATGAGGCGGTTCTAACGAGTACCCACAATCAATATTTTGAGCATAAATAAGAAAAATGCCACACATTTTCATCTTAAAATTATGGGGGGGTTTTCGGCGGAAAGGTTTACAATGTATTTGTATAGGCGTGTGTTCGTAATGGAAGGCAAATCGTACCTTTTAAACAGTCTAGACTACTAGCGCTCCAGGTTCCATCCGACTGGCATGTTATCGTGTCGTCAGAATTTCCATCTGCTGTCGCATAACCTGCCTCGCACGACACCGTCCTAGTATCACCATCGATTTCGACACCTGAAGCCGGCCCTGAAGAAATCTGAACATTTGTTATGCCTGCTGGTTCTTCGCATTCTGTGAAGAGAAAAAAATAATAAAACTAATAATAATAACGTTGATGCAATGTTCCTAATCATTTGTGCCCAGTGGAGAAAAAGTGTAAATTTCATACTAAAATTTTCACATGAGCCTTCGACGAGCTTAATAAATATAAGGTTTTAACATATTTAACAATGATCAGGAATCGATAATGTTACCTCAAACTCCCATCCAAGACACCAAAAAGGAAAGAAACGTCAACATAAAACAACTTTAACATACTGAAAACTTAAAAAAGGACAGTTACTTTCCCACAAATGGCCAAAATGCTATCCAAAATAAAAAGATATTAGCAGTATGCTTACATGCAAAGACGAACTATAGCAAAAATATACCATGATAACAAAAGAATTGCCTTGGAACGGTCCGTTTTTTTGTTGTTTTGTTTTGTTTATTTTATGGCTTAAATAGTAGCCACGATCCTGGCCCTTGGTTCTGTCGCATTTAGGACAAATAATTTGTTCAGTCCGCATGAAGGATTTCAGTGCAACATTTGTCAGAACATAAAAATCAAACATATACAGAGATTAAACAACGACGAGGACTCGACAGCATGAAATAACTGAAATGCTGTGGCAAAAGAAAACCAACAGTTAGAAACTGGTGGGCCTGACTAGGGACAGAGCATCAGGCACCAACCGACATTGCTTAACAAAGTTTTAGTAAGTCCTTAGAACGGAGCCGTCACTGAGGCCCGACCAGCCGGCGTGCAATTTAAATTTATATACTAAGTCACCAAACATTTAGGTTCAGATAGGCTTTGTTGTGGAAGAGATTTAGTGGACGCAGGAAATGGGCATGGTGTCTCGTACAAAATGGTTGAGGTTCGATTCTTTTAGACCTCTTAAACTGTTACTTTTCAGCTTCAGCTGACCCATGCACATTCGACATGGATTGTCGTGTCGGACAAAACTGGTATGTCAGTGCTTCTATGTAATTTCATGTGATGCACGCCCTTGTAAACTCCACGGTATCCATACCAACTAGTCTTACACTAGATAAAATAAGACCAATTATCATATGACATCCCGTCTGAGAATGAAATAACGCCATGTAATAAAAATCCATAATCCACTGGTGGATTAAATGTGCAAAAGAGTTAGATACGCCCCGTGTTCATGCACTATTGAATTTATTAAACTCGTTGAGTAAAAGGCATTAATGCTCGGCGAAGCCTCGCATTTTACAAATGTTACTCAACACGTTATAAATTCAGTAATACATGAACACTCATGTAAGGTTCTGTATATATAAAAGATACAAAACATAAAATTATACCAAAAATATAGTATACAACGTATGAATTTAGATTAAATTTTGTCAACCGTACCTTTTAAACATATAAAATATGTGTCGATCGAAGTCCATGTTCCCGAGGCTTGGCATGTTATCACTGCGCTTGATGTGGCGGCAAATTTGGGCTGGAACCCTGACATACATTGGAGAGTAATGGTGTCATCTTGAAGCGTTGTGCCTTCGTACGATACACCTGTTATCGGCGTCGGATCACCGCAGTCTGAAGATAAAACAATATTCGTAGGAATATTCAACGTTGGTTCAATGTTTAGAAGCTATCGGATCCGCATCATCAGAAAACCTGTTTTCGCAGGTTGCAAACACAAGTGCAGATCAGTTTTGTTGCGTCTTATCCGGGTTTACATTGTTTGCAAATGTCACGGTAAACAAACCCAGTCCAGGTTTTACAGATAACCAACCGCTAACGCCATAGGGATAAGAATTGCACGGCCTTGGTTAACCCATATATCGTCGAACTTCAATGGCTCGAACACCTTTGGGACCTCGAAAATCTGTTTGAGACTGGGGTAGTTCGAGCCACTGAGGGTTACTGTCAGGAGGCATAACGAGATACTTTTAGACATCTTTTCGGTGTTCTATAATGAAAATGTATGCTGTGTGTACTCATTAGAATCGCCTCATCGAGGCGATTCTGATGAGCACACACAGCATACATTTGCGAGATAAAAGACGAAAATATCCTAATTTTTACCCTCCCTATTTCTTATCTAGAGTAATTCCTTAGGGACTCAAAAACGGGTTCGACTCAGCCATGGTAAACGAGCCATCGGTGTTCGAGCCATCGAAGTTTTACTGTATGTCAATGGAATATTCCTTCTAATTAGTTTTATTTGTGGTAAGTTCTCAAAAATGTAAGGACTTTAAGCAGACAGTGAAGACTCAGATCAGTCTGGGTTTACACTGTTTGCCAATGTCCCCAGAATGGGCTGCTAGGCATATGTGGGTTAACCGTTGTCTGGATTTCTGTGCTGTCAGCGATAGTGACGAGGACATTAGCAACATAACTAACCTATAAGAAGCAAATGGCAGCTTTTTTTTGTCTGCTTTGTCGTCTGCTGGTAACCTTAAAAGTCAGTTTGCAAACAGTGTAGACCCAGATCAGACTGCTCCTCCACACTGTTTGCTAGTATGCAAAAATATGTTGAAAAAGTTTGAAAGACAATGCAGCAGACAACATAAACAGACAACATTTTCAGAGGTAGCTTTTAATGGCAACTTAATGGCTAAGATTCATTTAGGAAAACTCGCCCATATAATTTTGACCCACTTAAACCCCACTTTTATACAGTAAAACTGGTATTTATAGTTAGTATGCATTATTTTTCTTATTTCTGCTCTAAACATAAATTTTGGGTACTCGTTAGAACCGCCTCGGCAAGGTGGTTCTAACGAGTTCCCAAAATCTATGTTTTGAGCAAAATTATGAAAATATGATTATCGTCTATCTGAAATGTTTCAATTTTTGTCGGTTAAATTTTCTATATATTTGAACAGGCGTGATTCGTAATGCATCCAGAAAAGCAACTGAACCACAGGTTTGATAATACCATTTATGCATTATGTAGTTGAACATATAAGGTAGAATAAGGTACATACCAATAACGCATTCGAAGAGCGTCGATGTCCATCTTCCAAATGCGAGACACGTGACTGTCATCGTGCTGACGTCACTTTCTGGCGTTGTCACATGCTGACTGTTACATTGGTATTGTCTCTGACTACCAACAGTTGTTTTGCCAGCAAGAACAACACTGTTTGTTTTAACAGAAGGCTCTCCACAATCTGTAATTAAAACATCAGTTATCAAATGCATTTGTTTGTTTGTTTGTTTTTGGTTTTGTTTGATTTGAGGTTTAACATACCCGCCAACACTGTATAGTTCCTTTTGGAGACGTTGCTTCCAATTTTGTGGGACTTTTTCCCGACATTGAGATGAAATGACATCTCAAGCCCTGTCGGCCAATGAAACCAATATGCTTTATAAGCACGGACGGTCCAACTCGCACCAAATTGAAATCCTAAATATATTGACATATGGAGTTACTTTAACAGTTCTCCAGGGACCCAAGATCTTTTTTGAAGTAGCCAAGGTAAACTAGTCACACTCCCTCGGGTCACATGTGAGACGCCAAGTTCTGCAACGGAATGTCAGGTGGGTTTTTCCGGTACTCCGGTTTTAGCCCACCTCTGATTAACGACCGGCTCTATATGAGTGAAATAATCTTGAAAGGGCCTTAAAACCATAAAAAAAAAGTCACACTATATTTAAATGCAGCTCCCTTCCAGTCCTCATGTTAACAAGTCCGTTTAATGAACACCCCTGTAATTTAATATAGAAAATTTGAGTTTTCAGGGGTATGCATATTTTTCTGATTTCTCAAAGAGGCGGTTGCATCGATCGTACAACATTTGTTTTGAGTAATAAAACAATAAATAATAATTATAATAATAATAATAATAATAAGTATCAGACATTTACCGTTTTGTATATCTGGGGTCAGTTGTTAAAAACTAACGATGTCGTTAGTTAACGAATCGTTAAAGCTTTGATCATTAAACATGGCATATACGCTTATATTTTTGCTGTAAAAATGAGAGCAGCCTTTGCAAATGCAAAAGCTGCTCTCATTTTTTTTTCAGCAAAAAATACCAAAATTTTACATATTGTACTTGCTAGAACAATTAACAATATGACCACTAACGAGCTCGTTAAGCTAACGGTAACAGGACACTTCGGCCCTAAAACCACCTCGGCCCCTAGACACTTTGGCCCCTAGACACCTCGGCCCCAAAACCACCTCGGCCCCACATAAAATTGAAACCCTAGACGGATCGGCCCCTGGACACCCCGGCCCCTAGACACGTCGGCCCCATATACCTAGACACTTCGGCCCCACTTTGCTTTTCACGGGACTTCAACTTAAATAGGAGATCGGGTGGGATGTCCGATTATTTTTTTTATTATTTTTATTTGCTGATTTGATTATTTAGATAGGGAGCCACGAAAATTTTGAACCTAAAATCTAATATATATGATATATTATAACGTTGAAAAAAATAATCTACAGCGTTGACGGGGACGTTAAACCTCAAATCAAACAAACAAACAGCTAAGTCGGGTGCGCGTCTGACTGGTGATCAGGCGGTCGCGGGTTCGATATCTACCGGGGTCGGCAACATTCTTTCGTGGAGTTTGATTATGAAATCTTTTCTACGGTCATTCTTTCCCCTTTCGCTGATTCGAGAAGGGCAGTTGTCACTTTCTTGCGAAAAAATGTGCACTGTATTGGGTAACCGTTTACGTATAAGCCTGCCCAGGAAAAGAGTGGATAGGTAAACTGACCGGCTCAAAAATGACCTAAAATGGTGTTGACTGGGCCGTTAAACTTCAATACAAACAAACAATTTATAAATTTACACTGAACTAGAACTATCCTCGAAATTAATTTTGTTTGTTTGATTTGAGGTTTAACGTCCCCCTCAACACTGTAAAGGCCATTTTGGAGACGTTGCTTCCAATTTTGTGGGACTTTTACCCGACATTGAGATGAAATGACATCTCAAGCCCTGTCGTCCATTGAAACCAATAGGGTTTATAAGCATGGGCGGTCCGACTCGTGCGCACCGCTTTGCCTGGGCGGGCTTAGATCATCTAAACGGTTTACCAGTACTCGTGTGTGGGTCGGATTCAGCTCTGCGTGGAAGCATCATGCAGCCCATATATTTCTTCAAGCCCCGATGGGCGGGGGCCAATCCTCGAAATTAAACCAATTAATATAATGCATGCATGCAATTAAAAAAACTGCATGAATCGGAAAATATTAAGAGCAAAATTAGGAGAATACCAAGAACATGTAATGGAGAATGTTAAGAACATGAATCGGAGAAAATTAAAAGCATAAATCGGAGATTATTAAGAGCTTTAATCAGAGAATTTTATGAGCATGAATTTGTTTTAGTTTATACTAATTTATTTTAGTTCGATTGCGATGATTGAATCGCTCTCGAACTCTCATTCTGGGTGTTTTCACGCGCGAGAGAGAGAGTAGCAGTGGCTTTTACACAACTGCTACTCATTTACACCTGGTTGTAGTGGGACAGTGTCATTACGTCTCTTGCCCAAGGACACACCTCGATACAGGTGGCCGGATTCGAACCCACAAGTCGAACGCATTAACCACTGCGCTATCGAGGCTGACATGGATTGGAGCAGTCTAAGAGCATGAGTCGAAGAATATTAAGAGCATGAATTTGGAGAATATTAACACCATAAATTGGAGAAAACTAAGAGCACGAATGGGGTTATATTTAAACTATAATCGGAGAATATTAACAGCATGAATCCGAAAACATTGAGAGCATGAATCGGAGAATATTACGAACATGAATAGGAGAATGTTAAGATCATGAATCGGAGAATAAAAGGGGCATGAATCGGAAACTATTAAGAGCACAATTCGGTGAATATTAAGAGCATGACTCGGAGAATACAAAGAGCATGAACCGGAGAATATTAAGAGTATGGAAAGGAGAATATTAAGGGCATGAATCAGAGAATATTAAGACCATGAATCGGAGAATATTTAGAGCATGAATATTAAGAGCATAAATCAGAGAATATTAGGAGCATGAATCAGAGAATATTAAGAACAAGGATTGGAGAATATTAAGACCATGGATATTAAGAGCATACATCGGTAAATATTAAGAGCATAAATTGGAGAATATTAAGAGCATGAATCGGAGAATATTAAGAGCAGGATAGGGTAAAACTAATGCCATAAATCGAGAACATGAAGATAATGACTAAGAGCACGAATCGGAGAATATTTAAGAGTAGGAATCGGAGAACATCAAGAACATATATCGGAGATTATTAAGAGCATGAATCGGGGAATATTGAAAGCAAAAATAGGAAAATATCAAGAACATGTAATGGTGAATATTAAGAGCATGAATCGGGCAATATTAAGAACATAAATCGGAAAATACTTCGAGCATAAATTGGAGAATATTAAGAGCATAAAACGGAGAATTCTAATTAGCTGGCTAATTTATGCGTATCTAGATCTCTTGTTTTGTTTCCATCTTATAAGTCTAAATGCAGCTGAATAAAACTTGATCATTTTGATATGTACGTTTTTTATGCTTTTGGTTTCATGGCCCTTTCAAATTTATTTCACTTATTTCGAGCCGGTCGTAATTCAGAGGTGGTCGAAAACCATTGGTATGTAAGTGTACCAAAAATGTAGCAAAGTGTTATCACATATAAAATTTCAATGGAAACCCAAAGAAATTGATTGCTTTTCTCTTGATTCGCAAGGTATTGTTGAGTGCAAAAGGTTGACGCTTGGTTTGTTTATTTGGAATTTAGTGGCCTCGTCAACACTATTAAGGTCATATCGAGCCGGTAAATTTAAAGAACCACACGTCTCCTGGGCAGGCTCAACAAATGCAGTGAACGATCTTTCGCCGGTAACTAACAGCTGCCCTTCTTGAATAAGCGGAAGGCAGCGAATGACCGTAGAATAGATTTCACAGTCAATCTCCACGAAATTATCTTGCCAGTCAAACGCACTTACGAATGAGCTACCGATGCCGGGCGGTTGGCAATTATGGTACCGGGTCCGAAAGTGTTGACTGCTGGTACTGATAAGCTGTAAATTACCTGTTTTAGAGAAAACCAGCCAATTAATATCAGCTTCCATATCGTTCACGACGCTTTGTCCACTGAGGGCACTTAACCGACACTCTCCTGTAGCCACATTATACGTAGCTGAGCCACAATTGACGTCTCTGGTGCAAAACCCACTGCAGTATATCAATGAGCGCGCATACCCGCTTTTGTAAACTGTATTAATCCTATTTCGGTTATGCCTAGTAAAACGAAACTCTATTTCTATTCCCGAAACTAATTTGATTAAGCATATTAGCAGCGCTGTGATGACATGGATAAGATCCATTTGAAACAGGCGCTACAGAATCCATTGCATTTTGTGATTGTGAATAGGATTTCGCCGATTTCGGGTACAATTCTATATAAACATTATTGGTTATTGGTGTCAAATTATAGGAGGTAGTGCTTGACAAAACCTACATTAAAACATAAACGACCAGCGAAGGCTCAGATCACCCTGCGCATTCGCGCAGTCTGATCAGAGTCTTCACTGATCACAACACTGAGCCTTTAGTAGTCTCCGGGGAATTTCAAGAGAGATCAGTAAAATCTCTTGCATGACTGGGTTGATATAGAGGGTAAAATGAGTTACTGCATTTTAATTGCCGTGCGCTGGCTCAACTTTATGAATACTATTAGCAGCATACGTACACTGTTCCACACTAGCTACTCACTGCAATACGCACACGCCTATACAAATACATTGCCACCTTTACCGCCGAAAAAATAAAAAAATCATGATGAAAAATTGTGATACATTTCTTATTTCTGCTAAAAATATAGATTGTGGGCACTCGTTAGAACCGCCTCATCGAGGCGGTACTAGCGGGTACCCACAATCTATATTTTAGAGCAGAAATAAGCAAAATAGGGTATACCCCCGAAAACCCCGGTTTTACTATATAAAAGTTGGGTTCAAGGGGGTCAAAATTATATAGGCGTGTTTTTGTTTCTAAAGTGCGTCAACAATCTGTTTAAAGCGAAAATAATAGTCACACAATTTCATCAGAATAATGACCCTTTTGAAGATATGAAGATTTGCACTAGGTCACACAGTTGCAGGTATAATTGAAATACCGCTGCTCGTAATAATAAAAATTCCACGACTATGGATCGCTATTATTGATGGGGAGTATATTTTAATGTAAGTCCAACTGATTTTCCTGTCGCTCGAAGAAAACCCGGAAGCTCTTTATCCGGTTTTAAATGAGTCGGAGAAATGATAAAACCCGCAACATGTTATGTGCGACCATTAAAAACCCTGAGAAACCAAATATAAGCCAGGTATTCTCTCGTCTCTTTGTGGATTAAAGAAGTACATGTACTATACAGCCAGCAGAAACTCTGATTGGTCTGGCGTGTGGGCTTTGCAGGATGATCCTTATGGTCACACAAGCGATCGCTTATACATGTATTTGACCGAGCACTGGCTAAAACGCTATATTTTAATAGCATTGTATTTGTGTTTCTCTAAGAGATTCATATGTCCTTTGTTTAAAAATCTTTCGTAAATATTTACTTTCCATTTTTCACATTTCGCCCAGTTGAATTTAAAAGAGACACCATTCATACCTGTCAGACCCTAATCTTGAATACGTCCGGTATTTCCTAAGAGAGGAACAAACAATTGATGTTTGGGTTGTGCCAGGAGAAAACCTGGGCCCACGATCCAGATGTTCAACATACGATAACACACGCGTGCGACATAGCGCAGTTTTCAAATCTCCAAAATAGTTCATTTTCCGAGGGAAATTCGTGATATATTTATTACTTTTACTGTAAACATAGGTTGTTAATCAGTACCCACCACTTATGTCTTGCAGCAGAAATAAAAAAATAATATATATCCCCTGTAAACACCAGTTTTCACTATATATAGTGTGTCAAAGTATAGTTTATATTTTCTCGTCCTTTGGGATCATTTATTCCATTGTTGAATTTTGAAAATATTTGAGGGTCGTCACTGATAAGGCCTATTTGGCCGAAACTAGTTAGTCGGGCCCAGAAAATATGTACACGCCATATTTTCCAGTTCTAGTGTGGATTTCTTGCTTCCAAATGATAACCCTTTCTAGAACATATTTGACGTCACTACAGCTAGTGTCTTGGAATGTGTGGCGGCCGTAAAACGTCTCCCTGTCCTGCATCGTAGTATAGTTTATATTTTCTTGTCCTTTGGGATCATTGATTCCATTGTTGAAATTTTGAATATATTTGAGGGTCACTGATGAGGCCTAATTGGCCGAAACTAGCTAGTCTGGCCCAGAAAACATGTACACTCCATATATTACAGTTTTGTGGTGTATTCCTTGTTTCCAAAGGATAACACTTTCTAGAACATATTTATGGGCTGTTCCACCACGTGAACAAGTCCGTGAAATGAAAACCCCATAAACCCCACTTCATAAAGAGAAATTTGGGGTTTACGTGGGTATACATTATTTTCTTATTTCTGCCCAAAGACATAGGTTGTGGGTACTCGTTAGAACCGCCTCTATGAGGAGGTTCTAACGCGCACCAACAACCTATGTTTTGAGCATTTATTAGAAAAATATCACGGATTTTCATCAGAAAAAATGGCCATTTGGAGGTGTAAAAATGCACTATGTCGCACGGATGTTTTATCGTAATGTTTCACGTACTTATTCAAGTGATGAGGACTAACGGTGTCGTTAGTTAACATATCGTTAAATTGCTGATCATTTAACATTACGACCACGGCTTGAAGAAATGTATGGGCTGCATGATGCGTCCACGCAGAGCTGAAACCGACCAGCACACGAGTACTGGTAAAAAGCTTAGAGGATCTAAGCCTGCCCAGGCAAAGCGGTGCGAATCGGTCCTTCCATGCTTATAAACCCTATTTGTTTCACTGTGCGGCAGGGCTTGAGATGTCATTTCATCTCAACGTCGGGTAAATGTCCCACAAAATTGTAGGCAGCGTCTCCAAAATGACCTTTACCGTGTTGACGGGGATGTTAAACCTCAAATCAAACAAAAAAACACCCGTGTGCCAAAAATGGCGTCTTTAATCACGAAAACACGCCTATACAAATATATTGTAAATTTTACCGCTGTTTTGTTTACTGTCGTCACGCCATGTTTCTACTTCTTTCCCTGGTGATATTACGGGGAGGATTTAGGATCTGATTGTATCAGTTCCTGATCTTTTCCTTTTTCAAATATCGACCATTAGGCAAACACGCCTATACAAATACATTGCCACCTTTATCGCCGAAAAAAATGAAACTTTTATGATGAAAAATTGTGATATTTTTCTTATTTCTGCTCAAAATATAGATTGTGGGCACTCGTTAGAGCCGCCTCATCGAGGCGGTTCTAACGAGTACCCAAAATCTATATTTAAGAGCAGAAAGTTGTCAGAATTCTATACAGTTATTTCATACGTGGAAATGTGTATTCTTTCAAAATACAAAATTCCAGCTGTATATCTTCCGAGGTCCGGAATAGTTCTTCAGATTCCCATGGAGATTCACCTAGTAAGTGATACAATGCGTGGCTGAGCGTGGCTGCGCCTTAAATGTTTGGCAATATACAGTTTCATTGCTGCATATTTCTCTTACTTTAATAAATTTTAATTATTTTATTTAAGAAGCAATAGTTGAATGTATTGCATGTAAAAATGTCACATTATTTTAATGAAAACTTCAACAGTTTTTACGAATTTTAACGAGAAACCTAGGCACCTAATATAGGCGTTTTCAGCACTTTTGGCATAAATTCGTCAAATTTATAGGCTTTATGCTGCATTCAATTCAATTTTAATCAATACTCTATTAAATATTTTCAACCACGCTGTGTCAAACTTGACAACTAACATTTAATTATTGATAAAATTATTTTTCTTTAATATCCGTTCAATATAATTTATTAAAACAGCTGTAAAATCAAGACACAACAACATATTTTCGCAACTTTGTCAGTTACCCGTCCGTGCATATTGGGTCCGAGACTTGGCATTACGAAAACACGCCTATACAAATACATTACCACCTTTATCGCCGAAAAAATGAAAATTTTATGATGAAAAATAAGGTATACCGCCGGAAACCCCAGTTTTACTATATACAAGTGGGGTTCTTTTTTTTTTTTTTTTTTTTTTTTTTTTTTTGGTTTGGGTTTTACGGCCCTTTCAAGATTATTTCACTCATATCGAGCCGATCGTTAATCAGAGGTGGGCGAAAACCGGAGTACCCGGAGAAAAACCACCTGACCTTCCGTTGCAGAACTTGGCGTCTCACACGTGGCCCGAGCGAGGCTCGAACCTACGGCGGTGAGAGACCTAATGACTAAGAGTCAGCGCTCTTATCCACTAGGCCACGGAGGCCCGTATACAAGTGGGGTTCAAGGGGTCAAAAGCATAAAGGCGTGTTTTCGTGATAGAATATGGTACCTGATTGTCTAAGCCCAGAAAGCAGTAAACAATAGTTTTACAAGCGAAATTGACATGCATGTGGAAGTTATCAGCGAGAAAAAAAAAACAAGAAAAAAAACTCATAGTCACTGTCACAAGTATGTATGAGGAATGATCAAAGACGTTAGCAAATGCCACATTTATTCCGGTATATTAATTAAAAATGATAATTATTTTGTCCAGGTGCCTTTGAAATACTCCCGTAAGCCGGAGCACAGCGTTTCAATCTTTCAATCCAGTTTTTGAAACAATATTCATACTCATCTTTGGATACCCCAATAAGAAACTGGTTATCTGCAGACCTATATCAGGAACATGTACCGCATACTTTTTTTTCTTTTTCATATTATAATTATTTTATTTATTTATTTATTTTAAATTTTGCATTACGATAACACACCCGTGTGACGTAGTGCATTTTTCAGATCTCCAAAATGGTAACTTTTCTGATGAAAAATCCGTGATAATTTTCTTATCAGTGCTCAGAACATAGGTTGTGGGTGCTCGTTAGAACCGCCTCAATGAGGCGGTTCTAACGAGTACCCACAACCTATGTCTTGGAGTAGAAATAAGAAAACTAATGTATACCCCCATAAACCCCAGTTTTCTCTATATGAAATGGGGTTTAGTGGAGGCTTCATTTCACGGACTTGTTCACGTGATGGGAAATAGGGAAATATCGCGCGGGGCCAGATCTGTGCTGTACGTAGGGTACGACAATACATTCACCTTTTCAGACTTTTAAAACTGTGCTACAGTTCAGGGTTTGTGGGCTAGCGCTTGTCACGTAACAAATGGCTATGCTGGTGAGCGTTTATTAGACGTACTGTTCCCCATTTTCCGTGTTTTTTGCGTCTTTTTTTCTGAAACACATTCTTGTAGAAGCTACTTGACACGCCCTTATCTTTTGGAACAGCAATTTGCATGGTGTCCAAGAATTTCTGTGAAGAAAACAGCTTATAACACAATCTTTGCTATCTGTGTTCGTTTAGCAATAGATGGCCTGATGGCATGTTTCAGAGCCAAATATTCGCCTGGCCTCATAAAAATGGACCTATGTCTCATCACCAGTTATGAGACAATTAGACATGTTTGTCTGATAATTGGGTACTTCTACAGCAGTTGCTAGGTCATTTGAGACCTCGTACATTTCTGCTCATCGGCGAGCGTATAGGGGATCCAACGAGCATTGATTTTCGTAAGATGAAGAGCTTTCTTCAGCATGAAGTGGACATAATTTATTTGTGTCAGCTGTCTGACAGTGAAACGCGCAATCTTTGTCAGTGATTGGCTTGATCGTACCGATGTTAGATTTAGTAACTGCAGACCTGTAGCTTCCTGATATGGGACATACATTACGAAAACACGCCTATACAGATATATTGTAAATTTTACCGCCGAAAAATGAAAATTTTAAGATGAAAAATAGCGGTATATTTCTAATTTCTGCTCAAAATATAGAGTGTGGGTACACGTTAGAACAGCCTCATCGAGGCGGTCCTATCGCGTACCCACAATCTATATTTTAAGGCAGAATATAGATTGTGGGTACACGTTAGAACCGCCTCATCCAGGCGGTTCTAACGCGTACCCACAATCTATATTTTAAAGCAGAAGCTTTACCCTTGTAAACCCCAGTTTTACTATACACACGTGGGGTTCCGGGGAGTCAGAATTATATAGGCGTGTTTTCGTGATGTTTGACTGAATCCTGACCAAATCTTAGTTTTGTAAGCCACTTATAAGAAAATGATGTTTGTTTATTCCAAAAGATTATGTTGTTCGTGCTCTTTAGAACCGCCTAATTTAGGTTGTTCTAACGGTTACCCCAAACCAACGTATATGTTTTGCAGCAGTAATTATGTATATCACCGTTAACCCCAGTTTTCTCTGTATTTAATTAAGTTTACGTGGGTGTTCATTTCATAGACTTATATAACATTACGCAAACACGCCTATACAAATACACTGCCACCATTATCGCCGAAAAAATGAAAATTTTCTGATGAAAAATTGTGATTTTTTTTTATTTCTGCTCCAAATATATAGATTGTGGGCACTCGTTAGAACCGCCTCATCGAGGCGGTTCTAACGAGTACCCACAATCTATATTTTAGAGCAAAAATAAGAAAAATAATGTATACCCCCGGAAACCCCAGTTTCACTATATAAACTTGGGGTTCAAGGGGGTCTAAATTATATAGGCGTGCTTTCGTGATGATTTTACATTATTCTTAAAAGTCAAAACTTGCAGTTGAACCAAAACAAGTGAAAAGGTGTTTTAAGCATGCACGCTCAACGAATTATTACAATAACTTTTGTTTGTGTGTAATCGAGTTTAATGGCTCAGTCAACACTAGTTAGGTCATTTTTGAGCCGGTCAGTTTACCTATCCACACTTTTCCTGGGCAGGCTTAAAAATCACTTAAATTATTTTATTTTGGATAGCCAGTTGGCCGTTTTGTTGGAAAATAACTGTCCTTTTGGCTTCCTGCTGTTTATGTTTCCATTAGAGTCTGTTGTTTCGTGTTTGTGTTTCTCTGATGGGAGCTGTGGGTTGATTGTGTTTCGATTCCTGATCATTGCATTCACTTCTATTTTTTATACGTACATGTAAGCGGTTTACCAGTACTGTGCATATTCTTTCGCAAGAAATTTACAACTGCCCTTATTGAATCAGCGGAAGGGAGAGAATGACCGTAGAAAAGATTTTATGATCAAACTCCACGAAAGAATGTTGCCGACGCAGGCAGGTATTGAACCCGCGTTCTCCTGATCACCAGTAAGACGCGCATCCGACTGAGCTACCGAGACCGGCCAACATTACAACAACATACATGTGTGCTAAGATGGCTATTACGAAACACGCCTATACAAATAAACTACAAACTTTACAGCCCAAAAAAAAACGGAAATTTTAATATAATAAAATGTGATTTTTTGCTTATTTCTGCTCAAAATATAGATTGTGGGTACTCGTTAGAACCGCCTCATCTAGGCGGTTCCAACAAGTACGCACAATCTATATTCTAGAGCAAAAATAAGATAAATATGGTTTACCCCTGTGAACCCCAGTTTTTCTATATAAAAGTGGGGTTCCTCGGGGGTCAAAATTAAATAAGCGTGTTTTCGTGATGGTCTTTCATATCTCTAGGACAAGAGTTTTCAGATAAATATGCTTGAATGGATTATCTCTTATTTCTGCAAAAAATAGATTGTTGTTGCTGGTTAGAACCGCCTCAGTAAGGCGGACTGATGAGTACCCACAATCTATATTGTGGAGCAAATTAAGGAAAATAATTAATTAATACCGCTATAAACTCCACTTTTCTATATAAAGTGGGTTGTAGAGGGATCTTCAATTCACGGACTCACAAACCATCCCGCATACTTCAGTTTTATGTATTAAACATCATTGTTTAATACAATACGATACTCGTGTGGTATATTGCCTCCGCCCATCGGTTGAAGAAATATATGGGCTGCATGATTGCCCAGACAAAGCGGTGCGTACGAGTCGGATCGTCCATGCTTTTAAACCCTATTGGTTTCATTGGGCGACAGGGCTTGAGATGTCATTTCATTTCAATGACCGTAAAAGTCCCACTAAATTGGAAGCAACGTCTCGAAAATTACCTTTACAGTGTTGACGGGGACGTTAAACCTAAAAACAAACAAACTTATGGGGCGCCGTTTTACTATTTAATCCGTATTTATAGATATCCATTATTATTAATGGATTTCCATAATTAGAATTATGGATATCCATAATTCGATGTATGGATATCCATTATGATTTATGATATCCATAATTATTTATGGATATCCATAACTCGAATATGGATATTCATAAATCGAACTGAATTAATGATATCCTTAAATCGAATACTGGATATCCATTATTCGATTTATTGATATCAATAAATCGAATTACGGATATCCATCATTAGGCTGATTTATGGATATCCATAAATCAAATTATGGATATCCATAAATCGAATTATGGATATCTATAAATCGATTTATGGATATCATTAATTTAGATCGAAATATGGATATCCATAAATAGAATTATGGCTATCCTTAATTCGAATTATGGATATGCATTATTCGGCTGATTTATGGATATCCATAAATCGAATTATGGATATCCATAATTCAACTCTGCAAATAAACCTAATAAATAAAGACTGCTCCCTTTGCAAAAAAAAAAATAACTCGACTATTCGCGTCAGGTTTACGATTTGGGTGTGTAATAAAAGCCGGGATGGAGGTGGAGGTAATGTAGGGTAGGCTTAGTGGTGGCCTATGGTGAAGAAGAGATAGGTTTTGTTTGATTTGTGGTTTAACGTCCCCTTCAATACTATTAAGGTCATTTTGGAGATGTCGCATCCAATTATGTTGGGCATTAAGCCTTCACTGAGATGAAATGCCATCTCAATCCCGCCGCCCCCGATAGCTCAGTCGGATGCGCGTCTGACTTGTGATCAGCGGGACGCGGATTCGATACTTGCCAGGGTCGGCAACATTCTTTCGTGAAGATTGATCATGAAATACTGTCTGCGGTCATTCTCTCCCTTTCGCTGATTCAAGAAGGGCAGTTGTCAGTTTCTGGCGAAAGAATGTGCACTGTACTGGTTAACTGCTTACGTATAAGCCTGCCCAGAAAAAGTGTGGATAGGTAAACCGACCGGCCAACAAATGACCTAAATTAGTGTTGACTGGGCCGTTAAACTCAAATACAAACAAACATCTCAATCCCTGTCGCCCATTGACTCGCACGACTTTGTTTGGACAGGCTAAGGCCTTCTAAACGGTTAACCAGTACTCTCAGCCCATGCAGCCAAATCTATTTCTCCAAGCAAAAAGCAAAAAATGGACGGGGGGGGGGGGGGGGGTGCAGGATGTATATCTGAATCTGCCTGGTACTCCATACATCTCAAGTAGAGTATTATATGGATATCTATTAATACTATATATACAGTGGAATTCTGCTATTAAGACCAACTAAAATTAAGACTAATTCTACTTTTAAAAGCTTATTTAGAAGGGTGCAGTTATTCTTTCTTCGTGAATTCTTCACACAATATCCTCTGGTCAGGGACCACCTTTGGAACTGTTTAGAAGTGGTCTTAATATAGGAATTTTACTGTATAACGACCATGTGCATTTTTCTCCCGAAAGCATGCACGGACTGACTGTTTGGATCGTTATAATCTTACGTCCGACTTTCAGTGTCCTTAGGTGCCCAGTCCTCATAGAGGTGATTCCAGAGGGACAGGATGCGTTGGCCGGAATTTCCAGATCTTACGGCTGGTTCCGATATTTAACTGCACACATGGCGGGCGTTCAGCGTATGGCGTCCGTTGCTTTGGAAGCCTTACAGGCTGTAAAGGCTGCACGGCAGAGAGGTCCCTTTGACTGGCCATCATCTCCCAGCGATGATGAAGACCATTAAGATTTTTACATTAAACAATCACGTGTCTTAGGGAGAAATAATTAAACCAAAAGGTTTGGCGGTGTTTTATGGATATCCATAATTCGAATTATGGATATCCATAAATCGATCTGAATTATGGATATCCATAAATCGATTTATGGATATCCATAATTCGAATTATGGATATCCATAAATCAGAGGAATAATGGATATCCATAATTCGAATTATGGATATCCATAAATCGAATTATGGATATCCATAAATCGATCTGAATTAATGATATCCATATCGAATTATGAATATCCATAATTCTATTTATGGATATCCATAATTCGAATTATGGATATCCATTATTCGGCTGATTTATGGATATCCATAAATCGAATTATGGATATCCATAATTCGATTTATGGATATCTATAAATACGGATTAAATAGTAAAACGGCGCCCCATACACTCTCGTGTGGTATATTGCACTTTTTTCATTTCTCCAAAAGGATCGGGCTTGCTTTTGAAAATCTTTGATTATTTTTCTGGTTTATACTCTAGACACAGGTTGTGGACGATCGCTAGAATCGCCTCGATGAGGCACTTTAACATGTACCCACAACCTATCCTTTGGACAAATAAGATTAATAATGTTGGGCTGCATGAGTTGAAACCGATCGCATATGAGTACTGGTCAATAGCTTAGGAGGTCTAAGCCTGCCCAGGCAAAGTGATGCGACCGTCCCCGCAAAGTGGTGCGACCGCAAAGTGGACGTTCCCCGCATATAAACCCTTTTGGATTGTTTGGATGGTTGGGCTTGAGATGTGATTTCATCTTAATGTTGGGCTTGAGATGTGATTTCATCTTAATGTCGCAGAAGGAATAAGATTCATGCAAAGGCAAAAAAGACGGGAAGTGGTAAACTCCGGACAAAATTTGAAAACTTGAGACGTGAAATCAAGACTGATATAAAAAATCAGCATGATTTGTATGTGAATAACTTGGTAGGTGATGTAAAGGCAAATCCCAGAGACTTCTACAGATATATTAATAGTCAGAAGAAAGACAGGCAAGGTATCCCGCCCCTTAATAAAAGAGGAGGGGACGGGGTTGCTGAATCAGACTCTGAAAGGGCAGAGGAACTAGTTGGTCAATTCAATGATGCATTTAATAAAACTGAGTTCACGGAGGTCCCATTAACTGGAAGATCGGCCCCATTCATGAATAATATTGTTGTGACAGCTGCAGGAGTGATCAAATTACTTCAAGGCTTAAACCCCAGTAAGGCCTTAGGACCTGATGAGCTTCATCCCAGAGTCCTGAAGGAACTAGCAAATGAGTTGGGTCCAGTTTTTGCACACTTGTTTCAACAGTCTCTTGATACGGGTGAAATCCCCAAAGAATGGCTCTTAGCAAACATTTGTCCACTCTTCAAAAAAGGAGATAGGGCTCTTGCCCGCAATTATCGCCCTGTGTCTCTGACTTGTGTTCTGTGTAAATTGCTGGAACATATAGTCTGCTCAAACATCATGGCCCACTTGGACGAACATAAACTTTTGTCAGACAGACAACATGCATTTAGGAAAAGGCACAGTTGTGAAACTCAGCTAAGCACAGTTATTAATGACTGGGCAAAAATCTTGGACAAAGGGGGACAGGTGGACACATTTATTCTGGACTTCGAGAAGGCTTTTGACACCCCTCCTCATGAACTACTTAAATCTAAGTTATTTGGTTATGGAATTGGGGGAAAGACCCTAAAATGGATAGATTCCTTTCTTTGCTACAGAAAACAGCGGGTTGTTGTTAATGGTGAATCTTCGGAGTGGGCTCCAGTTTTGTCTGGAGTCCCGCAAGGGACCGTTCTTGGTCCACTTTTGTTCTCCCTGTACATCAATGATATTTCCAATGACATTGACTCAGAAATAAGACTGTTCGCAGATGACTGTGTTTGTTACCGGGAAATTAGAGATACAGATGACTCATTGAAACTTCAGGCTGACATAGATAGATTAGGATGTTGGGCACGTAAATGGGGCATGAGATTTCAGCCAGTTAAATGCAATATTATGCAGATAACTAGGAAGAGATCTAATAAAGTTGAGGCTTCTTACACCTTAGAGGGAACGGTCCTCGAGAATGTGGACTCCATTAAATACCTTGGAGTGACAATCTCACACAACTTGAGATGGAATACTCATATTAGCAACATGTGTACTAAGGCAAATAGAACGCTTGGTTTCCTGAGGCGAAATCTTCATCAGTGCCCTCAGGATGTAAAAGAGGCAGCATATAAAGGTCTTGTTCGCCCAATCTTGGAATATGGTAGTTGTATCTGGGACCCCAGTGGAGTGGTCCTTAACGATGAAATTGAGAAAGTTCAGAATAGAGCTGCTAGATTTGTAACAGGCAATTACTGCTTTGAAACTGGGAGCATGACTGGAATACTTGGAAAATTAAAATGGGAGTCTCTCAAGAAAAGGAGAAAAGACAGTAGGCTAATCCTTTTATACAAAGGTCTAAAGGGTGCTGCCAGCATTCCAACAGATGACCTTGTTCCCCCAGCTAGATACTGTAGAAATCACCATTCGTTGGCGTTTCAGACCCTTAGCGCAAGAACAGACATTTATAAAGAGTCGTTCTTCCCCAGAACCATTAGAGATTGGAATACCCTTCCCGATTCGATTATTTCGACAGCTGAAGGTGCTGATGATTGTGTAGCTAAATTTACCTCTTTGGTTAGAGCTAGGGACTAACTTCCCACATCACAGGTCCTGGTGTATGAATGTCATTTGACGTGTCACCAGTAACAATTCTGATTCTGATTCTGATTCTGACAAAGACTACAAAATTGGAAAGCAACGTCTCCAAAATGACCGAAACAGTACTAAAGGGCACCTTAATCCTCATGTAAAATCAAAACAAAAAGGATTAATATGTATGTAAATTCAAGTTTTCTCTAATGGGGTATATAGGGGCGGTCATTTCTCGGACTTGTTATCGTGATCGAAAAAAACAACTGTGGGCCAAGGGCCACCAAGATATCGCGAGCAGTGAAAACTCTCACCATAATGCGTATGCTTTGACCTGAGTCTTCGCTGGGTGCACACGCGCAAAGACTATAATATCGTCTACAGTGACCACGCTGATCAGACTTCGTGTATACGTAGATCTGAGTCTTCACTGGGTGCTCATCATCACTACTCGAAGACATGTTTTCGCTTGGCGACGCCCATTTGAATGTTATCGTTCAGAAAATAATAAAATAGAGCACTATCTATAAAAGGTGTGGTTTTTCGTTTACTTTAATGACAAAATCTTGTTAACATTCACGAATATTTTTATTTATGGACATACTCATGGAAAAACATCGATAGAAGACAATTTCGTTGTGGCCAATGGCATATTTATACCATTCAAGATTTTTTAAATAAACAAAACGGTTCGGAAGTCAATTAAGATACTTATTAAAAGGGTATGAGTGTACAGATTTCCGGGCAATGTTTTCCAGGCGTAAACATTAAAAATATTACTGCTTTGTTGACTCACCTTAACATGTCCTTACCGAACTTAACTCTAATAACCCATCGATATTCAACCTGGTAACATATTACAGGTCCATCAGCAATATAAGGGGTGTCAGAATTAGTTATCCGTTGTATGTTAACAATAGCCATCAGAAGAGATGGCAAATCCCCCGACGAAAAGGCAATATGGTACCCAGAAGTTTGTACAAATGCAAAAAGTGCCCAAGAGAAAAACACACAAGCTAATCCTCAAGTATATTGGTGCAAAGTATCAGCAAGACCTGCAAGAAATATGGTAAATACATGGTTAGTGTCTTTGATAATAAAATATAATCGGTGAGCCTTAGACGATTTTACAGGGGCGAGCTTGAGCGAGCCCCTATAAAACTGTCGCGCCGAACCGATTATATTTTATTATTAACCCTTCTCTTGCTGAATATTCATTTTAGCCACACCCATCTCTCACTTTGAACCAATCAGATTACTTGATGTAATTTATTCCTATAAATTCATAAACTGAATGTCAAACAGTGTAGATCCAGATCAGATGGCTTCTTCAGAAGCCATCTGATCTGGATCTACACTGTTTGCAAAGATAGGGGTTGTCGTGAACAGCAAGATAAGGGTTAAAGCCACTAATCATATATTTCATTTATACCGCAATTCGAAACACTCAATTTAGCAAATTCAAGCAAAATAGACAACTAACTGTGTTGCATGTTGAACGACATTCAGTGCCATAGCGCGCACACGTAGTATACGGTGACGTCAAGGAGTGCAAAGTTTCTGTCGTCACCGCGCCAAGAGACGAAGGAAACAACACGGACGCTCGAATAAAAGTTTCTCGGCGCTTTACATTCTGTATGGAAATCTGCAAATAAATAGTTTATTTAAGCTTTAGAATTTATTTTCGAGGTTGAGACGCAACCACAGTAGCAGTGCGCAATTATTCCAACGGACCATTCAAACCAGGAAAGCCCGAAAAGGTAAGAATTTAGCTGAAATTTCTGAAAATCTGTTTAAATAAATATTTCAAAGATTATAACTTGCAGTTTCGTTGTTTTCCCGTGTGTAAAGTGTTGCATGTCATTGTTTACACTTGCAAATTATGGAGTTGAAAAGTAGGTCCGGTCTATTAACGGTCACTATACGTATTATAGATCAGTAGATGGTATAATAGGTCACTACTAATAAAAGCGTGCGGTTATTCGGCCCACATTATTAGGTTACTAGAATGTCTGATTGCGGTATAAATATGCGTTATATGTTAACAAGGGTTTCAATGCCCAAATGAAATTAACGGCATTTTCTGAAAATTATGGAGATTTCTGTAATGAGTACTTGTATACTGAAGGCATTCAAACGTCAGAGGTATACTCAGACAATTACTAAAATGGCTATTTGCTACTTAAACTACCTATTTTGTATTCATGAGAACTCGATATCAAAAGGTATTGGGAGTTACCATCACGAAAACATGCCTATATGATTTTACCCCCTTGAACCACACTTTTATATAGTAAAACAGGGGTTTACAGGGGTAAAACTTATTTTTCATATTTCTGCTCAAACTGTAGAGTGTAGACTGTTCTAACGATGAGACGGTTCTAACGAGTACCCCCATCTATATTTTGAGCAGAAATAAGACCTATATCAGACTTTTTCATAAAAAAAATCGACTTCTCGGCGGTAAAACAGAAGTGAAGGCAATGATCGGGAGGTGATACAATTAACCCACAGCTCCCACCAGAGACATCAAAGGGAAAGAAACACAAACATGAAACAACGTACTCTAATGGAAACATCAATAGCGGAAAGCCACTAGGGCAGTTACTTTCCCACAAAATGGCCAATTGGTTATCCAAAACAAAATAATATAAGTAAAGTTTACAATGTATTTGTATAGGCGTGTTTTCGTAATGCGGCGATTACAAGGTGATCACAATGAAATTTTGTCTGGGACCATAATTTGTACAAACAGAAACTGTGTAAACGTGAGAACGAAAGCCCATGGAATGCTCTGAAACATATAAAACGCCCAGCTTGATCATGTCATATCTATCATGTTCTTGCTAGCGTTCAGTGTGCATAGAGTTGGGCTAGGTCTAGCCCTGAGCTCAGCCTGTCTCAAACATTTCAATTTGAGTCAAGTTTTCATTTAACTAAAATGGTTTAACTTGCAACATTAATTAAAAAAACACAACATTTTAAATGGTTAGAAAACAACAACAATAATAATAATAATAATAATAATAATGATAATAATAATAATAAAGTGGTTAGAAAACAACAATAATATTAATAATAATAATAATAATAATAATAATAATAATAATAATAATAAAGTTGTTTTCATAGTTGATATTATTTACGAAGTACTAACTTTCAGAGAAAACAAAACTATTCGATCACGGTTAAATCCCACTTTCTGGCGTGTGTTACGTCATTTACATTTGAAACCGTCTTACCAGAGAAAGTTCTGGCCCCGCCCATCGGGGTTTGGAGAAACAGATTTAGCCGCATGATGCTTCCACGCAGAGCTGAAACTGATCGCACATGAATACTGGTAAACCGCTAAAAAGGTCTAAGCCTACACAGGCATAGTGGTGCGAATTGGACCGTTTATGCATATAAAAATAGAAGTGAATGCAATGGTCAGGAATCAAAACAATTAACCCACACTCCCATCAGAGACACCAAAGGGAAAGAAACACAAACATGAAACAACTAGACCCTAATCGAAACATCGATAGTGGAAAGCAAAAAGGACAGTTACTTTCCCACAAAATAGTCATGTGCAATGGTCAGGAATCAAAACAATTAACCCACACTCCCATCAGAGACACCAAAGGGAAAGAAACACAAACATGAAACAACCAAACCCTAATGGAAACATCAATAGTGGAAAGCCAAAAGGACAGTTACTTTCCAACAAAACGGCCAACTTGCTATCCAAAACAAAATAATACAAGCGATACACACACTAAAGACAAACCATAACGAAAATAAACCACGACAGAAGAACCGCCTTGGAACGGTCAGTTAACCGAATTCCAATGGGCGATTAAATCGATTTTACGTTGCCACAATCCTCGCCCTTACTTCCTATTGGTTTCTTGGGCGGCCGGGATAGAGATGTCATTTCTTCTAAAAGTCGGGTAAAAGCCCCACAGAACTAGAAGCAACGTCTCCAAAATGACCTTAATGGTGTGGACGTGGACGTTTATAAACCTCAAATAATACAAACAAACCCAGTGAAAGGTCTTAAAGAACAGTATCCCCACGCTTTAGCGTAGAGGATATCATATTCGCTTCTGTCCGTCCGTCCGTTATGCAATCTCCTCCTAAATTATTAATCGGAATCCAACCAAATTTGGTGTGTGGGTTGCTTACATGAGTGGGGTGTGCAATGGCACATTTATTTTTGGCCCTACCCTCAGTGGCCCTGGGGAGGGGTCAAAAGATCAAATATCAATAAAATTCAATTACAAAGTCAATTTTATAGATTTTCGTACCAAACTTTGTAGAAGTAATGATTAATGATATATGTAACACATATTGAAAAGGATTTTGGCTTCGACCCCTGCGCTTTGTAAATTAAAGTTTTTGTTTTGAACATAGTCATGTGCATATCAAATCAAAGGAAATGGTAAGTAGAATGTAATACAAGTAAAATTTTGACCCTGTGGTTACACTGGTGTCCAAGGGGAGGGGTCAAAGGGTCAAAATTTAAGTTTTTCAGAACATAGTCATGGGGGATGACTAGTAGAATATAATACAATTAACCTTTTTACCCTGGGATCGGATTTTGGCCCTGGGGGGGAGGGGTCAAAAGGTCACATGTCAGTCAAATTCAATTGCAAATACATGTTTATGTGGTTATGTGGTTCTTAGCCTCTGTGGAGAAAGCTCAGGGATTTGCGATGGCGTGCCATCGACTGCATTCTGGTTGTATTTGTGATTCACCAAATCCTAATTGAGGAAAGGCCAAATGTGACCGACTCAGTATTTGAAGACAGATAAAATGCGCATGCGCATCCAACCAAGAGACCCAAAGCATGGCTCCTCACTGCGGCTGAACAAAAAATTTGAAGTCCATATTACATGAAATAGAGCAAAAATGGTTAGGTTGACACTGCGCGTAGGCATGGTCGTCTGCGCCTCTGCTGTTCTTCTATATTGTAATCTCGTAAGTTCTGAATAGTTAGATCTTTTCGAAGCAATAATACACCAAATGGACGAAAACAGCAGACTCTGTTTTATTGAGTCTGTTCATGTACCGAAATATGCAATACCGGCCACGCCCTCCAGCGCCGGTTTAAGCAGAATGATGCAAAATGAACTTAATGTATAAGTACTTTTCGCATGTGCTGGTGAATTACATACGGCTATGGTAATTGTTTTATAACTTTTCCAGGGTGACTTCATTTTCCTCCTAATGAATATTAGCGCATGCAGTAAATAACAAAACAGATCTAGTGCACATTTTTTGTTTATTTTTTTTAATGATTTTTTCTGCTTCAATACGTATGTGACGCACTGTTTCATTCCTTCTGTTGAAAATGAAAATACTTCAACCGTTTCAGGCTATTCGATTTGCAGATATACAAATAAATTCTAAAGTTTAGAAAGGCTAATCAACATGAATAACTCGTTTGGATGTCAACAAATGTCAAAGGGAGACAGCATTTGCCAATTAGTGGAGGACACCAGTAATTAATTATGATAACACCCGTGTGACATGGTCCATTCTTTTATGTCTCCAAAATGATTATTTTTCTGAAGATGTTTTGTTATATTTCATCTTATTTATACTCAAAATAGGTTGAGGGTGCTCGTTAGAGCCGCCTCCATCACGATAACAAGTCCGTGAAACGAAGACTCCCAAAATCTCACTTTATATAGTGAAAAGTGGGGTTTATCGGGTATACATTATCTGCCTTATTTTTGCTCAAAAACATAGATTGTGGGTACTCGTTAGAACCGCCCCATTGAGGCGGTTCTAACGAGCACTCACAATCTATGTTGAGGCTTTCTAACGAGCACTCACAATCTTTGTTGAAAGTAGAAATATTAAAGATGTTATCATTTTTACCTAATATTTATCATTTTCTGACACCATGTTGGACGTCATTATTTCATACGGACATGTTTTTCTAATGCAGGATCCTCATTGCGCGGACGTGTTAACGTAATAGAAATCGGGGGAATATTTTTATCTTAAGAATTAGGTTAAAATAGTAGCTCCCTTTGCAGAGGGGGGCAACGTTTCAGTAGCACTGGGGTGTATGACACATATCCATCTAATAACCTTTTTTTTCCCTTCTTGAATTGTCTTTTCAATTGTCTAGTATTTTTACATTCTTCGTTTTCTAAGAGCATTTCCCTTCTTTTTGCTCTTCTGTCTTTATGTTATATATGACACTAGTGGTTAGGATCCATTGGGATGTACGTTTTCTGGATGATAGGGGCTTCTAATGATATAGTCAGACTCTGGGGAGAGAAAACTCATGTCCTGCTTTGTTTGACATCGAACTTGTAGATGAAATGCAGACATTTGCATCGTTGCAGGTATCGATTGTGCTTTAAAGGCTTGTGTTTCTTTCCCTTTGGTGCCTTTGATGGGTGGAGTAAGGTTATTGTATCGATTCCTGATCTTTGTTTTACTTCTTCTTTGTTCTGGGACAAGAGAGTGATAAATTGTGGATTTGTCGACCCTGACCTCACTGATCTTAACCTTCCTCATCGACAGATACGGGTAAATTTCCAGCTAAGACGAAATCAATAATGTCCTGATCCAGCAAAACTTTAAGCCGTGGAGCATCATCTGTTCAAGTATAGCTTCTTTCCACAACTGAAACGTGTGCCGGTTGATCTGAAGATATGGGGCATTGCGCTAATATCTTCAGTTGAAGGACTTGTGCAGACGTCAAATGGGAACGATGGCGTCAAACCCCAACATAATTAATCAAATTCATCGGTCTTAAATGCTGTTCTACAGGTAATAAATGATATTTATTTCTACTTTCTGTCCCAGACATAGATTGTGAGTACGCGTTAGAACCGCACCTGTGTAGCTGTTCTTACGGTATCCACATAGGTGTTCTGAAGCAAAAGAGAATCTTAATGTCTCTATATAATACCAGAGGATCCAGTGGGCCCTGATTCCCCCACCTGAGTGTCCCTGTCTCTAGTCCATTCTATTTTTGGCTCTGGCGGCCATCTTGTTCGTCAGAGCGAAACAATTTTAGGTATTTTGTTAGGGAATCACCTAGGCAATATTCCTGTGAAGCATGAATCAAATTGGCGCAAGGGTTTAGGAGGAGTTCGCGTTTGAAGCAAATTTACAATGACTTTTCTATTTTTAGCTCTGGTGGCCACTTTATTCACCGGAGCGGGATCGTTTTAGCTACATGTATTTTGGAACAGGATCATCTATATTCCTGTAAAGTTTTAATGAAATTGTCCCAAGGGTACAGGAGGAGTTGTCGTTTGACGATTTTTTCTATTTTCAGCTCTGGTGGCCATTTTTGTTTGTCAGAGCGAAACGATGTAATTACTGGCAATTTGAAAATTATTCCTGATTCTAGGATAAGGAATATAATTTCTAAAGGACCGAAATATCGGTTTCCTTCTAAAATTGATTTCAGTAAATGTAGAGATGAAATCGCCTCTTCCTTGAATGAATTCGGTATTCGATGGTGTAAGCGAGAGTATGTTGAGCATAAAGCCCTTAAGGACTGGAAACGTAGCATTTTAAAACTAGTGAATAAACGCATTTCTTTCTATTCTCAAAATACTAACTTATTACCTCCTAAGCCCAAGACGTCTTTACGTCATCTTAAACTAGGTATTCAAGAATTTCATAAGAAGTTTGTTTTGGCCCCTGCAGACAAGGCCGCTAACAACGTCGTCGTTGTGTGACGGCTCCACTATGTTAACACGCTTAAGCAGGAGCTTGGTGGTACTAAGGCCTATGAACTTCAGCCTTTAGCTGACGAGAGATCTATAGTAGATAAACATGTTTGTCATTCAGCCACCAATTCGCTGTGTGTGTTACCGAAGGCCAAGACAAGCTTCATACGCTATACTGGTTACCAAAACTTCATTAAAGACCTTACAAAGCACGGTTTATTTTAAATTCTAGCTCTTGCACTACCACTGAACTTTCTAAATTATTAACTTCCTGTCTTACGGCTATTAAAACGCATGTGATTAAATTTTTATGATAAAGTCTTTGAAAGATCAGGAAGAAATCTGTTTTGGTCTATAAAAAATTCGAATGAGGTTTTAAATAAATTGAAATCCAGAAATTTTCGTGCTTCAAGTCTGTCTACTTACGATTTTTCCACTCTTTACACTACACTTCCTCATAATCTTATAAAAGAAAAGCTTAATGATTTAATTGAAAGGGCTTTTCACAAAGAGGATTCTCTCTATCTTGCATGTAATGTCAGAAATGCATTTTTCACTTCTAAAGAGCATAAGAATTATACACTTTGGTCATGTCAGAAAGTGTGTGATGCCCTCACCTTTCTACTTGACAATATTAATATTAGATTCGGTACTAAGTTATTTAGACAAATTGTGGATATTCCGATGGGTACGAATTGCGCACCTCTTGTAGCTGATCTGTTCTTGTATTGTTATGAAAGAGACTTCATGTTGTCGCTTTCCATTGATAACCAATCTGAAATTATTGAAGCTTTTAGCTCCACTTGTAGATATTTAGATGACTTATAAATATTGATAATACCTATTTCGATGGTTTGATCAGTCAGATTTGCCCCCCCTCCACCCCCAAGAACTTCAGTTAAATAAAGCAAATTCTTCTGATACCGAGGCCCCGTTTTTGGATTTGCATCTATCTATTGTAGATGGGTTTGTTTCGTGCAAAATTTATGATAAACGCGATGACTTTGATTTTGAGATTGTAAATTTTCCTTTTTTGGATGGTGATGTTCCGCGTGCGCCATCCTATGGCGTTTATATTTCGCAATTAATTCGATTTGCTGGAGTGTGTGGTCGTGTAACTGACTTCAACATTCGTAATAAATTATTAACCGCTAGACTTCTTGATCAGCGTTATCGGTACCATAAACTACGCAAAGCCTTTTCAAAATTTTATAGACGCCATTCTGATTTAATTTCAAAATTCAATATTGGACTTGAATCTCTTCTGCAACAAGGTCTATCGGAACTCGAATTGTATGGTGACTTAGTATACAAATTCAGAAAAAAAATATATAACCGCAATGACTTCAGCACCCAATTTCGTAAAATCATTCTTCGATATAAAAAGATTGGGTACAACATGGATGTTATACGACAGACTGCATGCATGGTGGTTGGCCCAGTCGCGGTTGGCGGCTTTGCCTCCCTCTTTGGTTGCACGCCGGTGGGTCGGGCCTCGGATTCTGTGGCGGCTCAAGCGTGTGGGCTTATTGAGAATTAGAGAGATCTAATTATGGGTAATGTTGGTTGGTGCCTGATGCTCTGTCTCTGGTCGGTCCCGTCGGAGTCTAACTGTTGGTTTTCTTTTGCTCCAGCATTTCTGTGGTTTCTTGTTGTCAGTCCTCACCGTTGTCTCGCCTCTGTGGTTCTTTGATTTTTTGTGTTCACGGAGATGTTGCACTGATGTGTTGGGGGGCCTTCATGCGGACTGAACAGGTTGTTTGTCTAAATCGCGACGGAAGTGGGGGCGAGGATTGTGGCCACGTCAAATCGATTTAAGCCCCCCAGTTGAAATCTTTCCACTGACCGTTCCAAGGCGGTTCTTCTAAGTTGTTGTTTATTACTTACTGTGTGTGTCGCTTGTGTCTTTTTATTTTGGATGGCCATATGGCCATTTTGTGGGAAAGGGGCTTAGCTATTTTGGTAGGCAGTCACCAAGGCAATTTTTTGTCTGTGAAGTAGAAGTAAAACAAATATCAGGAATCGATAAAATTAACTTACTCCACCCATCAAAGACACCAAAAGGAAAGAAACACAAACATTAAGCGACCAGACCATAATGGAAAACTAAACAAAGGAAGGCCACAAGGACAGTTACTTTCCCACAAAATGACCATATGGCCATCCAAAATGAAAAGAGACAAGTGATACACACAATAAGTAACAAACAACAACATAAATAAATCGCCACAGAAGAACCGCCATGGAACGGTCAGTGGAAAGATTTCCACTGGGGGGCTTAAATCGATTTTACGTGGCCACAATCCTCGCCCTTTCTTCCGTCGCGATGAAGACAAATAATTTGTTCAGTCCGCATGAAGGCCTCTTAACTCATCAGTGCAACATCTCCGTGAACACAAATAATCAAAGAACCACAGAGGTGAGACAACGGTGAGGACTCGACAGCAAGAAACCACCGAAATGCCGGAGCAAAAGAAAACCAACAGCCAGACCCCGACGGGCCCGACGAGAGACAGAGCACCAGGCACCAACCAACATGACCCCGAACTAGATCCCTCCAACCCCCAACAAGCCCTCACACTTGAACCGCCACAGAACCCGAGGCCCGATCAACCGGCGCGCAACCAAAGAGGGAAGCAAAGCCGCCAACCGCGACTGGGTTAACTACAATGCATGCAGTCTGTCGTATAATATCCATGTTGTACCCAATCTTTTTATATCGAAGAATGATTTTACGAAATTGGGTGCTAAAGGCGTTGCGGCCATACATTTTTCTGAACCCACACACCAAGTCACCACAAAACCCGGGCCCCGACAGACCCTGCCGCAGAAGAGACCCAAGTCCAATATTGAATTTTGAAATTAAATCAGAATGGCGTCTACAAAATTTTGAAAAGGCTCCGCGCAGCCTATGGCACCCACAACCCCGACCAAGAAGCCCAGCCGCCTACAACCCACTACGAGTGTTGAACCCAGCCACATGACTACACACTCTAGCAAATCGAATTAATTGCGAAATATAAACGCCATAGGATGGCGCACGAGGAACACCACCATCCAAAAAAGGAAAACCCACAATCCCAAAATCAAAGTCATCACGTTTATCATAAATTTTGCACGAAACAAACCCATCTATAACAGACAGACGCAAATCCAAAAACGGGGCCTCGGCACCAGAAGAATTTGCCCAACTCAACCGAAGCTCTGGGGGGCAAACCCGACTGATCAAACCATCGAAATAGGTATTATCAACATCCAAAAGAAAACATCTAAATATCTAGAAGTGGAGCTAAAAGCTTCAATAACCTCAGATTGGTTATCAATGGAAAGCGACAACATGAAGTCTCTTTCATAACAATACAAGAATAGATCAGCCACAAGAGGTGCGCAATTCGTACCCATCGTTTGATCCAATTGGCCCAAAGGATTAGGAAGAGTTCGCCTTTGAAGCAAATTTACGATGTTTTTCTATTTTTAGCTCTGGCAACCATTTTCTTCATCCGAGCAAAATCGTTTTAGCTATTTGGGCAGGTCATCCTAGCATTATTCCTATAAAGTTTGTATGAGATTGGCCCAATAGTACAGGAGGAGTTGTCGCTTCAAGTTTTGTTCTATTGTTAGCTCAAATGGCCATCTTGTTTCTCAGAGCGGAAAGATTTTAGATATTTTGGTATGGAGTCGTCTGCGGAACATTCCTTTGAACCCTGAATCAAATTGTCCAAAGGGTTAAGGAGAAGTTCGCGTTTCAAGAAAATTTACAATGTTTATCTAGTTTAAGCTATGGCGGCCATTTTGTTCGTCAGAGCAGAACCGTTTTAGCAATTTTAGTAGAAGGTCACCTAAGCAACATTCCCATGAAGTTTGAATGAAATTGGCCCATGTGTACAGAAGGAGTTGTCGTTTCAAGTTTTTTTTCTATTTTTAGCTCTGGCGGCCATCTTATTCATCAGAGCAGAACGATTTTAGCTATTTTGGTGGGGAGTGACCTAGGCAACAGTCCTGTGAAGTTTAAATCAAATTGCTCAAGGGTTTAGGAGGAGTTTGCATTTGAAGCAAATTTACCACGTTTTTCTATTTTTAGCTATGGTGCCATTTTTTCATCAGAGCAGAACCATTTTCGCTTTGTTGGTAGATGGTCACCTAAGCAACATTCTTATGAAGTTTGAATGAATTTGACACAAGAGTACATGGGGAGTTGTCGTTTAAAGATTTTTTTTTTTTTTTTTTTTTTTTGCTTTTGGCGGGCATCTTGTTCGTCCGAGCGGAACGGTTTTAGTTATTTTGGTAGGGAGTCATCTGGGCAAAATTTCTGTGAAGTTTGAATAATATTGGCCCTAGGGATTAGGAGGAATTCGCGTTTGAAGCAAATGTACGATGTTTTTCTTTAGCTCTGGCAACCATTTTGTTCATCCGAGCAAAATCGTTTAAGCTTTTTCCGAAGAAGGTCATCTAAGCATTATTCCTATAAAGTTTGAATGAAATTGGCCTAAGGGTACAGTAGGATTTGCCTATTAAAAAGATTTTTCTACTTTTAGCTCTGGCGGCCATCTTGCTCATCGGAACGGAACGATGTTAGCTATTTTGGTAGGGAGCCACCCAGGCAACATTCCTGTGAAGTTTGAATCAAACTGGCTCAAGGGTTTAGGATGAGTTCGCATTTAAATCAAATTATTGACGACGCACGACGGACGACACACGACGGACGGCGGACATTCACTGATCACAGTACCTCACCATTAGCACTTTGTGCTCAGGTGAGCCAATAAAGTAGGGTTTAGGGATCATTGCCTTTACTTCTGTTCACCGGCATCTTTGTCAAAAGTACTGGATTTAAGACTAGCAAATATAATTTGACTGTTGTTACTTCCCTTGAATGAAAAACATGATTAAAATGCAATTTTAGAAGCTTATACTTAAGTCTTGAACCATGTTGAAATTAAATAAAAACTTTTAGTTTATTACCGGCCGTTCTAAGGCGGTGCTTCTGCTGTAGTTTATAGTGTCAGTGTTTGTCCTGTCATGTATGAACTGCTATTATTTTTTTATTCTTTATTTTGATAGCCGTTTGGCCATTTTGTGGGAACGAAAATAAAATTTTGGATTTCTGCATGTGTAGTTTTAAGTACGGTGACAATGGTGCTTCTTTCTATTTGGTGTATTGGATGTTAGGTAGTTGTATCGATATCAAATCATTTCATTCCCTTTTTGGATGGCGCCGTTCAGGCTCGGCCATTATTTCCTCCCAGGAATGCCACTCTTAAAGCGATCTTGTATGGCGTCATATAAGATCAAAAGTTATCTTTTATTCCCCATATTAAAAGTCTTAAAGCAAAATGCTTAAAAGCTTTGAATCTTTTGGGTGTTTGTATCTGTTATGTTATTTGATTTTGGATATCCTATTGGCCATTTTGTGGGAAAGTAACTGTCCTTTTGGCTTTCCGCTGTTGGTGTTTCCATTAGGGTCTGTTGTTTCATGTTTGTGTCTTTCCCTTTGGTGTCTCTGATGGGAGCTGTGGGTTTATTGTATCGACTCCTGATCATTGCCTCCACTTCTATTTTATCCCATACAAGTTGGAGAGGCAGATCGGTATACCTTATTACATCTTTACCGGTCTTTGATTAGATCTAAATTAGATTATGGGTCTGTTGTTTATGGTTCTGCCAGAAAGTCCTATTTAAAATCGTTTGTTACTATCCATCACCAAGGCTTCGTCTGGCTATGGGGGCCTTTCGTACTTCTCCCGTACTAAATAGAAGTGGAGGCAATGATAGCCTTTATGTGGAAGCAGGTAAACGATCTTTAACTTCCGCAGAGAAAAACTTTCTCTTCAGTATGCGATCAGACTTGCTGCTAATCCATCTAACCCGGCTTATCATTGCCTACACTCCTATTTTTCAAAATTTCATTTCCACCTGAAATTGTAGATAAGTATGATATAAAACAGACAACAATCAAGCCTTTTGGATTACGTATATTACAACTGCTAGAAAATTCAGGTATCGACCTTAAAAATATTCAAAAAACATGAAACCGCCGAGGTTCCATCTTGGTATGTTAAAAAAAACTTCTATTCTGTTTGACTTACATGATGGCAAAAATCCGAATCAAATCCAATGCTACTCAAACAACCCCAGTCACGTTACAGTGATTACCGGCAAGTCTATACTGATGATTCCAAAGAAGGAGATAAAGTTGGTTGTGCGTATGTTTCTAAAGATAGGCACAAAACCTTGCGCCTTCCAGACGGATCATCTATTTGTACAGCTGAATCCAAAGCAATAGACCTAGCTTTAGATTTTGTCAGCTCTTCAACAATTCAAAAATCAATTATATTTTCTGATTCACTTTCTGTGCTTAAGGCTTTAGACCATTCATCATCCAAAAATCCTCAAATACAAAAATTGATCGAAAAACATCACGAAATTTCTAAAACACAGCAAATCATATTGTGTTGGCTTCCGAGCCATATTGGTATTGTCGGCAATTATACTACTCAAAGTTTGATAGGGATCACTTTTTATATACCAAATTTTGCACTGAAAATTTAAAATTTCTTGACAGAATTTATACTCGGTATATTGATAAATATCTTAAGCAGAAACTCATGTGCAGTTCAGTACTCATAAAAGTCCACACTTCTCACACTTCGCAAATGAATTCATGCACCCCCAAAATCTTGCCTAGCACTGCTTTCCAGCAGACCAATGAAACTTGTCAGTGTTCCTTTACCAAGCGTTAAAAGGACTTCATTTGATTTGTGAAACACTAAAATGCCTAGGGGACAATTAAGAAACCGTCTCAGCCCCGAAGAAATGAATCGTGGCGTCGGAATGTTGGAATCCGGCGTCTCTCAACGTCGTGTTGCTGGGATTCTGAATGTGTCTCAGAGCGTGGTTTTCCGAATGTGGAGTCGGTGTCTTACCCACGGAAATCCTTTACACAGACACGACGGGGTCGAGAAAGGGCTACAACTCAACGTCAGGTCCGTTTCTTGTTGATTCAGTCTCGACGTCAACGGTTCCTGAACGCTTCGCGTTTGCATAACGAGCTTAGGAACGGGACTAGAGTACGAATTTATACACAAACTGTCAGAAACGGATTCCACGAGTTCAGACTTAATGCCATGAGGCCTGCTGTACGTGTTCCGTTGACGAGACAGCACGTGCTAGACCGGTTGGACTTTGCCAGAACTCACGTCAGATGGACGGTTCGTGACTTGACGCCAGTACTGTTTACTGAGGAGTCCAGATTCTGTCTAAACTTCACTTATAAACGCCAATTAGTGTGGCGAGTGTCTAAAGAGCCATTCGATGACTTGAATGTGGCAGAGCATGATCGCTATGGAAAGGGGTTAGTCATGGTTTGGGCTGGGATAAGCGTGAACGGTAAAACTGACTTGTGCGTCGTTGAAAACGGAACGTTAATGGCAGTGAGGTACTGTAATGAGATTCTTGATGAGTTTGTGAGACCACTTGCAGATGCTATCGGCCCGGACTTTATTCTGATGGACGATAATGCCCGTCCCAACCGTGCCAACGTCACTGATTCCTATCTAGAACGTGAGACAATCGTTCGTATGGACTGGCCCGCTCGGTCACCGGACTTGAATCCGATTGAGCATGCGCGGGACATGCTACAGCGTGCTGTTTCAGCCCGACCTGTGCATCCGAGGACTTTAAAGGAGCTCAAAGATGCACTGGTTGCTGAATGGAAAGTAGAAGTAAAACAAAGATCAGGAATTGATGCAATTAACTTACTCCATCCATAAAAGACACCAAAGGGAAAGAAATACAAACATTAAGCGACCAGACCATAATGGAAACCTAAACAAAGGAAGGCCATATGGACAGTTACTTTCCCACAAAATGGCCATATGGCCATCCAAAATTAAAAGACACAAGTGATACACACAGTAAGTAACAAACAACAACATAAATAAATCGCCACAGAAGAGCCGCCTTGGAACGGTCAGTGGAAGATTTCCACTGGGGGGCTTAAATCGATTTTACGTGGCCACAATCCTCGCCCTTACTTCCGTTGCGATTTAAACAAATAATTTGTTCAGTCCGCATGAAGGCCTCCTAACTCATCAGAAGCTGATTCCACAAAACCGGATACAGACTCGGATTACGAGCATGCGCAGGCGATGTCGTACTGTAATTGATCCCCGTGGACGCCATACACGTTATTAGTTTCGTTTGTCTAAACAAATTTTGAAATTTGTGAAAAAGCAGTTGTCCAAATCCCTTCGTGTTACGGCAACTTTTGGGGGTGCCAAGACGGTTGCTGTTGTCACGCTTGAATGCAGTACCAGTTGACAAAATTAATCACTAGGTTTTGTGAAGGATACGTTTTCTATCATTATGTATCAAATTTGGATTCAGCTGATTAATTCATCCAAAAATTATTTTGCATTAAAAAAGTGATCCCTATCAAACTTTGAGTAGTATAGTATGCTGACAGGAAAGCGAAAGAATCGCCAAATCTTGATCCGTCCATTTTTATCAACAGATACATCTTGTCGGAATGGCAAGATGTATGGGACCGTGCAATTGATAACAAACTTCGTGCCATTAAACCTTAGGTTGGAACAAAATGCTCTCCTCTACGGTCTTCCGTGAAAAGAGGACGTAGTATTAACGCGACTGCGCATTGTTCATACTAAAGTTACTCATTCTTATATTTTAAATGGTGATGATCAGACTTCTTGTGTAGGCTGTGATCGGCATTTCCCTGTTAAACATATCCTAATTGAATGTGTAGACTTTTAACAGTCCCGTAACTTATGCTTCAAAGCTGACACTTTGCAACAATTGTTTCAAGATGTACCTGTCGATATTATCTTATTCTTAAAAGAAATTGGACTTTTTCATAAGATTTAATTTTGTTTCAGAATTTTATACATGATTATCATTCTGACCTTTTTTTACTTTTAACATCCTCATAATTCTACATACCTTTTGATCATTAACCGATTGACGCTTATGACCCACAAAAGGGGTTGGCGCGTCGTTAAACACAAACTAATCATCATCATCATCAATCTAAAAGGACTATATGAAGACAGTATATTTCAGTCCGGATGTAGGTACGTAAATGTTCAGAAAGAATGGTTTGTACCGGAATAAAATTCAGTTGAGTCGGGTGACAATGCACTATAGACCAGAAAAAGTTATGTGCATAATCAGCCAAAATTGCACGACCCGCAGAAAAAGCGACCGACTGAAGTCGGTTGATTTCTAAGAGTGCCCTAAATCACCGTGTCATTCTGTCAGTCTGTCCGTCCGTAATCCGTTTGTGAAAATTGGTGATAGTGACTTAACCGCTTGGAATATTTAAACAATTTTTGGCATACTGATAGATATCAATGAGATCTAACCAATAAACTTGCGAAATATTACATTCCATTTAGTATAGCCTCACCGAGGCAAAAATGTGAAAATTTTCGAACTGCTTCTCCTCGGAAACCGTAAGGCCGATTGAAGTCAAATTTCATATGGAGCCTCTATGGGATGGGGGAAACCAAAATTTGCTCATGGGGTCCAGGTCACTTGACCAAAATGGCCGCCAAGCCATATATGGTCTGTCTGTCTGTCCGTCCATAACCCGTTTGTGAAAAATGATGATAGTGACTTAACCGCTTGGAATATTTAAACAATTTTTGGCATACTGATAGATATCAATGAGATCTAACCAATGAACTTGCGAAATATTACATTCCATTTAGTATAGCCTCGCCGAGGCGAAAAATGTGAAAATTTTCGAACTGCTTCTCCTCGGAAACCGTTGGGCCGATTGAAGTCAAATTTCATATGGAGCCTCCATGGGATAGGGGAAACCAAAATTTGCTCACGGGGTCCAGGTCACATGAACAAAATGGCCGCAAAGCCATATATGGTAAAAACCCTTCAAAAATAGTCTTCTCCAGAACCACAGGACAGATTTCCACGAAACTTTATAAATAACATCTGGGACGTAGGCCCATTATAAATTGCTAAAATAGTGACCCTGGGTTGACGTTGACCTTCTCTTTGCCTAGGTCAAACTTTGACACATATGCTTTTGTATTGGAAAAGTGAGAATGCATTTTATCCTGCAAACGATTCATAATACAGTACTAAAGTATAAGATATATTTTGCTCCTTACGACAAGGCGCATTTATTGGGGAAACCGTTTTAGGTCCAGGTCACATGACCAAAATGGCCGCCATACCCATATATGGTAACACTCATAAAGCTAAAAGCATCCGGCGGGTCGTCCACTTCAGCTGAAGCACTGGTAAATGTCAGAAGAATCTGTTCAGACTGGAAATAGTAAAATGCATAATCAGCAGAAATTACCTCAAGACAGCTCATTTGAGATTGTAAGTAGGTCTATACATGGTCAGCAAACATTACTGAGAGGCGATTCAGTTCAAACCGAAAATACCTCCTTATGTAACCAGCAAAAATTACCAAAAAACAGTGTAGTTCGGACAGTATATCAAATTATCTCAATATAGTTCAGTAAAGACTTGTAAACGTTCTGTACGTAATCAGCAAAAACTACAGGAAAATAATTTAATTGACACTGGAAATAGTTAAATGCAGAATCAACAAAAAATACCGATATCGATTTAACTCATGATAAAAAACACCAGGAACATCAACAAGAAATAATTAAAGACGATAAAGATGAGGGTGATTTAAATAATACCTCTGGTATCGGAGAATTTTTTAGTGCATCTGCGTTCAATGAACACCTCCTTCTCCAGTTTAAAAACGCCATGTAAAGAAAGAAATATATAAAACTAGTAGTAATTGTAATATTAGCATTTCAGGATCCACACCAAAAGTTTTAAGACAGCTAAATTGGAATAATTTTATTTTTTTCAAAAGCTCTTCCAGTAAGATGGCGAACTAAAATGAGTAAGAAAAACAGTGGTAGAGAAAATACATTCAACAGTAGAAGAAGAAAACGCACGAACATATCCTCTTAAAACAGAAAGAAAAATAACACCGATGCTGATCTTGGTTTAGAAGAAATGACAAATGGCGCAATGTTAAATGACATACGCATAGGCAGATTATGAAACTAATAACAGAGTTAAAAGGGCTACAGGATCGAGTTTAGGGATCAAATTTCAATTAAATTTTTGTAAACTAAACTTTATTAAAACATTGAATGATTGAAGTCTGCACTGGTAAGTAGTTTCAGGTGTTCATTCTGATAATGGTTATACAGTTGTGTATGGTTCATTATAAAGTATAAATAGTAGAGTCAATTTGAATGTCAAGATGCATATGGCATCAATCATGATGTTAGATAACCCTGGGGTGGTTATACGGACTAGACGGTTTCAGAGACAGAAGGGTAGTGTTGATTGTGCGCTTTTTGCAGTTGCAGCTGCAGTCACCATTACGAAAACCCGCCTATACAAATACATCCACACACTTTGTAAATTTTACCGCCGAAAAAGCGACAATTTTCAGATGAATAATTCTGATAATTTGTCTTACTTCTGCTCAAAATATAGCTTGTGGGGACTTGTTAGAACCGCCTCATCGAGGCGGTTCTAACAAGTACCCACAATCTATATTTTAGAACAGAAATAAGACAAATAAGGGTTACCCCTGTAAACCCCAGTTTTTTGTTTCTATATAAAAGTGGGGTCAAGGGGGTCAGAGTTGTATAGGCTGGTTTTCGTGACGCGTTAGCCAATGATGGTGACCCGGCTCATCTCCAATTTAATCAGGTCCTGATGAGGAACCATTTACACCATTGTTTATAAGTTGACAAAATTTATGAATTTCCAAGCCACAAAATCCCACTATGTCAAATTAAAGTTCCTTAGTACTGCCTCTGCAGATTGCCAGACAACAAAGAAGAGAGAAAGGTGACATGCAAGATATGTAAACAATGGTTTCATCAAACTTGCTTGTCTGTAAAAGCACAAGTGTTTCAAGACAGCACATTTTCCAGTGAATAAATGTGGGCATGTTCTGAATTTAAGGGGAAAATAGATGGAAATGGAAATATAAATTATGAATGATGATTTGTTTGTTTGATTGGAAGTTTAACGTCCCCGTCAACACTGTAAAGGTCAATTTGGAGACGTTGCTTCCAATTTTGTGGGACTTTTACCCAACACTGAGATGAAATGACATCTCAAGCCCTGCCGCCTAATGAAATAAATATGGTTTATAAGCCCCGCATTTCCTGGGCAGGCTTGGCTTTCGTTGTCGGATCATTACAGGGTCACTGATGAGGCTTTATTAGCCGAAACTACGTAGTATGACCCATCTCCTTTCTTATGAATGTTTTCATTGCTCTTAAAGGAACTCATTTTTGATTTTTATTTGGATCCTCTAAGCGGTTTACCAGTACTAGTGTGCGGGTCGGTTTCAGCTCTGCGTGGAAGCATCATGTAGGCCATCTATTTCTTCAAGCCCCGATTATGAATAATGAAGAACTTTTTATATGCTAGTTTTAACAAAAAAAAAAAAAAACAAGGTCAAGGTCATACTTAGAGGTCAAAGTTCAAAAAGGGTCCGAAACTTAAACGCTGTCAATAACTGTCTTATTTCTGGATGGATTTTGAAATTACTTTGTAGAAATATTAACCATCATGAGACAATGTGTCACGTGCAAAACCCAGGTCCGTACCTCCAAAGTCAAGGTCATACTTAGAGGTCAAAGGTAAAAAAGGGTCCAAAACTTAAACACAGTCATTAACTTACTTATTTCTAGATGGATTTTGAAATTACTTTGAAGAGAGTTTAACCATCATGAGACAATGTGTCACGTGCAAACCCAGATCCGTACCTCCAGTGTCAAGGTCAAACTTAGAGGTCAAAGGTCGATAAAGTGGTCCAAAACTTAAACGCAGTCAATAAATATCTTATCTCTGGAAGGATTTCGAAATTACTTGGCAGAAATGTTGGCCATCATGAGACAATCTGCCTCACACAAAACTAAGGTCCTTACCTCCAAGGTCAAGGTCATACTGGGAGGTCAAATGTGAAAAAAGGGTCCAAAACTTAAACACGGTCAATAACTTTCTATGGATGAAGGTCAATAACTTTCTATGGATAAATACGAACATATACATATTTTCAGGCGAGGGCATCCGTGTCCTATGGACGCATTTCTAGTCTTTTCCTCCTCCTACAGTTTTCATTTAATCAAGCTGAAACTTAGTAGATAGTAAAACTGTGAGCTGGTGTAGCGCACGTTGTATCGGGGTTACAGTCCACCAAACATTTTAGTTATTCCCTTTTGGAAAGATTTGTAAACCTTTTCGTTTCCGGATATCTCCTCCAACAGTTTTCATCGGATCAAGCTGAATCTTGGTAGATGCTAAGTAGAAGTAAAACAAAGATCAGGAATCGATACAATTAACTTACTCCACCCATCAAAGACACCAAAGGGAAAGAAACACAAACATTAAGCAACCAGACCATAATGGAAACCTAAACAAAGGAAGGCCATAAGGACAGTTACTTTCCCACAAAATGGCCATATGGCCATCCAAAAAAAAAAAGACACAAGTGATACACACAGTAAGTAACAAACAACACCATAAATAAACCGCAACAGAAGAACCGCATTGGAACGGTCAGTGGAATGATTTCCACTGGGGGGCTTAAATCGATTTTACGTGGCCACAATCCTCGCCCTTACTTTCGTCGCGATTTAGACAAATAATTTGTTCAGTCCGCATGAAGGCCTCCTAACTCATCAGTGCAACATCTCCGTGAACACAAAAATCAAAGAACCACAGAGGTGAGACAACGGTGAGGACTCGACAGCAAGAAACCACTGAAATGCTGGAGCAAAAGAAAACCAACACTTAGACCAAAGCCTAAATATATCATATAAGATTGATCTGTTTCTGACGCTTCAGCATTGTCTGTTAAATACTGAGTCACTCTTATTACATTGATCTGTTTCTATTGCTTAATAAGGTCTGTTTAAACTGAGTCAAGTCTATATTTGATAAGAAATGACAATTACTTGCCTACAAATGAAATGTCAGTCCTAAAATGCTCAAGATGTTTTTATCCCGGACGAGCCCGGGACTTCCGTGGAGTGTGAGAGACAAAGCAGAATTTGCAATACACCGTGCTTTGTAAGGTCTTTTATGAAGTTTTGGCTTGTCAGGTGAGACATGTATGTTAGCGGATTTGGTTGCCACTTTTTGTTATATTTTAAAATTTTGCAGGTCTCGCTATTTTGGACATCTCCTTCCAGATGCCCGGGACTTCCTTGGAGTGTGGGCCATGTTTGCTGATGTTGGCTCGGTTGGGGACGCCTATTAGTCCTGATGTAGGCGTCTATTGCCTGATGCCTCCAGTTGACCTGTCTCATGATCGGCGTCGGTGGGTGTGTGCTCGGAGGGGGATGTGCTTTGTTTGCCGGGACTTGTCCATCAACCGTTTTGGTTTCAGAACTTTGGGGTTGAGATACACTGATGAAGATTAAATATCAGAAAGGCCTCTGTGTCACTAAATTTGGTATAGTTTCGCCTTAATTGTATATTATTATTATTATTTGTATAATTTCAATTACTTGTACCTATTGCACATGTGGAAGAGGGATCTGGCTGCTGTGCTGTTTGCGATTCGTTTTATTTTCTTTTTACTTTTCCTCTTTTTCAATTACTCATCCTCTTGGTGCCATTGGTAAGGTATTGGTCTTTGATTGTGGCTTTACCCGGGCAACTATTCCTACATGCTGTATATACAAAGTCACCGTAAAATTCGGGTTCCGATAGGCCTTGTTGCACATCAGAAGCCCCACCAGTATAGCTCCACTGTTTCAAAGCGGGGCTATAAATATCAAGCGACAACTCCCTCTATACCCTTTGGGCAAATTTCATTCAACTTCAGTGGAATATTGCATTCGTCATAACAAGTCGCCTGCCAGTATAGAAACAGATTATATTTTTTTCTCTTATTCCTAGGAACAATTTGATTCAAACTTCACAGGAATCTTGCTTAAATGGCTTTCTACCAAAATAGCTAAAATGTATCAAGGTAAGCAGCTAAAGATTGCGGCTAGAGCTGAAAAAATAATCTGTAAATTGCAGCTCATGACCAACATAGAAACATTTTTCTGTACGCCGAGGCATTCTCGAACTACATAGTTCCGAATGTCCATTCAAACTTCATAGAGCTAGTGCTTAGATGACCCTCTATTAAAATAGCTACAGTGGTTCCGCTAAAAGAGCTAAAATATTAACAGTTTTAAATAATTACTATATTTCGTGACCTATGCCACTCAACTTTCACAGGATTGTTGCTTAAGATACCATTTTCCACTGGAGCTAAATTTTGTCCAGCTTCAATAAGCAAGATGGCTGCTGGAGCTGAAAACAGAGAAAAATCTGTTCATCAAAACTCTTCATATACACATGTGGGGATTTCATTCTGGCTTTCCAGAAATACTACATAAATGACCTACCCAAATAGCTTAAATGGTTACGCACCGCTAAACGAGATGGCTGCAAATGCTAAAAATAGAAATATTTTCAAATGACAATTCTCCCAAAAGGGGTCAATTTCATGCAAACATCGAACATATTTGCCTAGGTAACAAACTAAAATAATAGTAAATTGTTGCTGCTTTAACGAATGAAATGACTGCAAGAGCTAAGCGAACAAGAAAGCGACAATAGCTTAACCAGGAATCTTTTGTGTCAGTGACTATATACCTTACACAAGCTATGACATGTCTTTAGCTCAGGGGAACGATCAATGTCATCTTGGTCCTCTTGTTTTATAAAGACGTCACTTTATATAGGGATAATTTTAGTTGGCAAGATTTTTGTCAACTCTGATCCATAAAGTTGATTGTAATTACTTGTTAAAGCGTCCACAATCCGACGGAATTCGCATCACGTGAACAAAATAGAAGTGTAGGCAATGGCCAGGAATTGATGCAATTAAACCAATGCTCCCATCAGAGACATCAAAGGGAAAGAAACACAAACATGAAACAACTAGACCCTAATGGAAACATCAATAGCGGAAAGCCAAAACGACAAATTATTTTCCCACAAAAAAGATACACGCGATACCCACACTCAAAGACAAACCTTAACAAAAATAAACCATGACAGAAGAACCGCCTTGGAACGGTCAATGCAACGAATTCCACTGGGGGCTTGAAAGGATTTTACGCGGCCGCAATGCTCGCCCTTACTTCGGTCGCGCTTTAGACAAATAATTTGTTCACACAGGATGAAGGCCTCCTAACTCAACAGTGCAACATCTCCGAGAACACAAAAATCTAACAGAGATAAAACTAGACAAAAGTGCCCAGTGGGGCACGTATACCCCCGGCCAGTGCCATCACCTCAGCTGAAACAAGAACTACAAAAGGAAATAACTCTAAAAGGCCTGACCCCTTGGCCCTTATTTTCTTTCCCACAATACAACTAGTCATACTGATCATGTTTGCAATATTTCAAGTTTCTATGTACAATAGTTATTGAGAAATCTTTGACACAAAATAAAAATATACATTATTAAACAGCAAGAACTACAAAGGGAAATAACTCTAAAAGGCCTGACCCCTTGGCCCTTATTTTCTTTCCCACAATACAAGTAGTCATACTGATCATGTGTGCAAAATTTCAAGTTTCTATGTGAAGCAGTTCCTGAGATATCTTTGACACAAAATAATTGTTTACGGACAGACAGACAGACAGACGGAAAAGACAAAAACTATATACCCCCATTGCATACTTCGTATGCCGGGGGTATAACAACGGCGGGGATCCTCGTTAGCGCCACGTGTTGTTTCCTCGAGCAAGAAACTTTATCCACATTGCTTAGTACTGGTTCCTATCCAGGAAAAGAGGGCCACATGGAAGATTAGTACTAGTACTAAATGTTTTACCCTCTATTAATAAGGTCGATTATTATTATTATTATTATTATTATTAGAAATCACCGAAATGCTGTGGAAAAAAACCCAACAGAAGTCCGTGAAATGATCACCCATCTAAACCCACTTTATATAGACAAAACTGGGGGTATACATTAATTTTCTTATTTCCTCTCCAAGACATAGGTTGTGGGTACTCGTTAGAACTGCCTCATATGATTTAACTGAGTTGAGCACAAGCAAAACATTATACAGGCTTGATACCTCGTTTTGGCCAAGTGCATATGTTATGTGCAATGACAGTAGGATACCACTGTAGACGTTCTGAATGTAGCTGAACATCGACGACTCGAACACCATGGAGACCATGACTATTTGATCAAGGCAGGTACAGTTCTATCCAAAAGTGAAAATGCTAATGAAAGGCTGTTTTGTTATCTTCAATAAAAAAACGAGATCTGTGTTACTTATTATAATCACCTCATCAAGGCGACTGAAATAAGAACATGCCACATATTTTGACATAGATTAAACCAGTGCTTCAGCTGAAGTGCACGACCCGCCGGATGCTTTTAGCTTTATGAGTGGTACCATATATGGTTATGGCGGCCATTTTGGTCGTCTGACCTGGACGAAAAACGGTTCCCCCAAAAAATGCGCCTTATCGTAAGGAGCAAAAATATATCTTATACTTTAGCACTGTATTCTGAATCGTTTGCAAGATAAAATGCATTCTCACTTTTCCAATAGAAAAGCATATGTGTCAAAGTTTGGCCTAGGCACAATGAAGGTCAAGGTTAACCCAGGGTCAGCATTTAAGCAATTTATGATGGGCCTACGTCCCAGATGCTATTTATCAAGTTTCTTTGAAATCTGCCCAGTGGTTCTGGAGAAGACTATTTTTGAAGGGTTTTTACCATATATGGCTTGGCGGCCATTTTGGTCATGTGACCTGGACCCCATGAGCAAATTTTGGTTTCCCCCATAGAGGCTCCATATGAAATTTGACTTCAATCGGCCCAACGGTTTCCGAGGAGAAGCAGTTCGAAAATTTTCACATTTTTCGCCTCGGCGAGGCTATACTAAATGGAATGGAATATTTCGCAAGTACATTGGTTAGATCTCATTGATATCTATCAGTTTGCCAAAAATTGTTTAAATATTCCAAGCGGTTAAGTCACTATCACCAATTTTCACAAATGGGTTACGGACAGACAGACAGACCATATATGGCTTGGCGGCCATTTTGGTCACGTGACCTTGACCCCATGAGCAAATTTTGGTTTCCCCCATCCCATAGAGGCTCTGTATGAAATTTGACTTCAATCGGCCCAACGGTTTCCGAGGAAAAGCAGTTCGAAAATTTTCACATTTTTCGCCTCGATGAGGCTATACTAAATCGAATGTAATATTTCGCAAGTTCATTGGTTAGGTCTCATTGATATCTATCAGTATGCCAAAAATTGTTTAAATATTCCAAGCGGTTAAGTCACTATCACCAATTTTCACAAACGGGTTATGGACGGACAGACTGACAGAATAACAGAATGACAAGGTGATTTTAGGGCACTCTTAGAAATCAACCGACTTCAGTCGGTCGCTTTTTCTGCGGGTCGTGCAATAGGAAAGTCCTTTTAAACTATCGCTTAATGTTTATTATTTTGACCCATCGGAAGAATGCTTTCGAGCTAGAGTAATCCTCGAAGTTTCAAATTGTTTATTCGCTGGTATTGTACGGGAAGTGTTGGAACGTCGTTAAAAGCTTAACGAAAATAGTTATTTTAATAGCCGCAACTCGACTGGCGTACAACACTTGATGATAAAAATAAGCTTAAACACGTATATATGTATTTTCAGATGCCCGAACTTTCTGAGCACAAGATACAGATAAAATTGCTCATAAAATATTGCACAATTGCAGACTTGTCACTGTTTTACTGGCAAATATCCAAACATTTTTATCGTCTCAATGAAGTGTGTGCATTGCTCATGCCCATGTGGGAAACCTTTATACACAGTTACAAATATGGAGGTGTTTTGATGAAAATTAAGGCATTCCTTTGTTTCATGTTGACAACATTTGACGTGGGTACTTGCTAGAACCGCCTCATCGATGCCATTCTAACACGTATCCGAAATTTGTTTTACTGCAGCAAAAGTGACTGAATGTAGCTATTCTCAATGACGTGCTCCAAACCGGCAGGCACCGAACTGTCGAGTAGCGGCTGGTTCGACGCGCAGGATAGTTTGTGTTTTTATAACAAGAACATGACATTTTACTTGCCGCAGTCCCATTACAAGTACACAGTGTTTTATATTTCTCTGGTTCGTTATTCCTCAGGAATATTTAATACCGGTCATTTTGACAGCGTCTATTTCTGCCCATTTTCCTGATATGCTACAGTCGACTTCTAAGCGAATATATCTGACGTCCACTCCTGGATCCTGAAAAAGTAAAAAGAGACAGGATAGGGAGGTCGAATTGCGAGGTCCTTGGTTTTGCATTGAAATATATATTGTGATAACGCCTTAGAACCACGTAGTAATAATTACTCGTCAGAACAGCATATAAACACACTGCATGTTTGTAAAAGAAAATAGAAGTGAAGGCAATGATCATGCATCGATACAATTAAAATAAAAGTGGAGGAAATGATCAGAAATCGACACAATTAACCCACAGCTCCCATCAGAGACAACAAAGGGAAAGAAACACAAACATTGAACAACAGACAGACCCTATGGAAACATCAATAGCGGAAAGCCAAAAGGACAGTTACTTTCACATAAAATGGCCAATATGCTATCCAAAATAAAATAATATAAGCGACACAACCACCCGAAGACAAACCATAAAAAAAATAAACCGCGACAGAAGAACCGCATTGGAACGGCCAGCGGAAACGTATTCCACTGGGGTATCGAACCTGCGTCCTCCTGATCACCAGTCAGACTCGCATCCGACTGAGATACCGAGGCCGGCAACTCTGGTAAAAAGCGTCAAGTGTGACTGCGGTATAATATGATCCTCTTCGGGTCATGGGAACAATAACTGGAAGGTTGCACTAATAGCCACTGAAACCTGCAAGGGCAGTTGCAATGACAAGACTAACTGTTGAAAAATTGCCAAAGGGCAATAAATCTGATACAAATCAGTCAAGCACGACCTCGCTAAATTACTATCATCTTCAGGTCATGGGAACAACAACTGGAAAGTTTCATCAAAATCTCTTGAAAATTGTAGGATTTGCGGAGACAAGATTGTGTCTACGGACGAACGGACGAATGATAAAGGCAATACCTTTGACAATCTGTGCATGGAATGTGCGCAACTTGATGGACAATGCTGGTCCAGACAGTCCACAACGAAGAACAGCTCTAGTTGGCAGAACCCTTCTAGCGGTACAAAGCCGAGACTGCAGCTATGAGTCAGACTAGCCTTGCAGAGAAGGGCTATTAAAAGAAATGGTGCAGGCTACATATTCTTCTGGCGTGGACGTAAGAAAGAAGAGCATCGTGATGCAGGGCTAGGTTGCGCAATCAAATCACACCTTGTCAGCAAGCTCTCAGAACTTCCAAAAGGCATCAATGACCGCCTGATGACGCTGATACTTCCCGTATCTGATAAGAGGCACGCAGCTGTTGTAAGAGCCTACGCACCCAAAATGGCCATCCCAGAGGTCAATGACAAGTTCTATGATGATCTGGATTCTGTGATTTCTGCTACACCCGGACAGATAAGACTTCAATGCTTCAGTGGACAGTGTACCAACCCTGGGAAGGAGTGATTGGGGCTGAATGAGCAGGAAAGTGCAAAAGCAATAGCCCTCTCCTTTTGGGAAAGTGTGCAGAGCATATACTGGTAATCACTAAGACAGTCTTCCGTCTGCCAAATCGCAACAAGTCATCATGGATGTATCCTTGCAAACACTGGCATCTCATTGACTTTGTCATAGTGCGAAGGAAGGACAGAGTGACAAAGGCTTTGCGTGTTGCAGACTGCTAGCCAGATCACAGGCTTGTTGACAGCAAACTCAACCTACGCATTCAGCCTGCACGGCAACCCCAAGGCAAGAATGAACCCGTATTAACAAATACATCTTGTCTCTATGGCAAGGCTCATGGGACGGTGAAGTGTATAACAAACTTAACCATGAAACCTGACGTCGGAATTTAATGTTCTCCACCACGAGTTTCCAGAAAGGAGGATGTTGTATTAACTCGCCTGCGCATACAGGGGTTCCTCATGCTTACCTTTTAAATAGTGATGATTAGCCTGCTTGTGTAGGCTGTAACAAGCCTTTCACTATTCTACCTATTTTTGACTTGCACCGTCAAGAAACTTGTACTTAAAAGCTAACACTACAAAAAATGTTCCATGATGTATATGTTGATAATATTTTCTCATTTTTAAAAGAAATTGGACGTTTTCATAATATTTAATATCAGACATCATCGTTCTGACTTTTTACTTTAAACATCCTCATAATGCTAAATATCATCAACCGTATGACGCGTATGACCCACAAAGAGCGTTTGCGCGCCATACCCCAAAATCAGCATCATCAAAAATCGCCCAAGCAACTGGATGTCTCTAAGCTTAAACAAGCTAGCAAGAGGCACGCCTTCGTCCTTGATATTTGTATCTGATTAGATGCAGTTCAGACAATCCAGAAGAGAACTGAGCAGTGTTCAATTATACCTTTCACTCTTCAGCAATGGGTTCCTTAAAACCAGTATCTCTTAAACACCAAGGCTGGTTGGACGAGAATGGCGAAGAAATCCATGGACTCCTTGAGGAGAAACACCAAAAACACAAGACATACCCCAGTGATACCAGCTCAGTATCTAATATGGCCGCATATTTAGATATACGGAAGACAGACCAGACTATGCTAAGAGACATGCAAGACTCCTGGCTGAGCAGTAAGGTTGGTGAAATCTAGCCCTTTGCTGAAAGAAAGGATATCATGACTTTCTTTGATGTGTTTAAGGTCCCCAGAGCTCAGAAACCAACTTTCTTCTCAGTGCAGATGGAACTAGACTTCTGAAGGACAAAGAGGCTAACTTGAAAGATGGGCTGAGCACTTTGACCCGACTGTCATCAATGATGGCGTTATCAACAGACTACTACCGGTGGCATGTTATCTGCTGCTCTGCTGGAAAAATCCAAACCGTTTCTAAAACGATGAAAGCAATAAAATTTCTGACACCTGGAAAGACACCAGGATAAAATGCAATATCTTCTGAGATTTACAAAGCAGGAGGTACTCCAGTTTCAAAGAAAATGAGTTGGAGAAAAGAAGCGAAACCTAAAAAAGCATCACCTTATTGCCAATTGCTGGGATGGACCTTGGAAGAGTCCTACTTACCGACTGATTGAACACCTTGAACAGTCAAGACTTCTACCAGGAAGCCAGTGTGGATTCAGAGAGAACAGTGTTACCATTGATATGATCTTCAGAGCAAGGCAGCTTCAAGAGAAATGCCAGGAACTGAACATGTATCTCTAATGACCTTTGTTAACCTTACCAAAGCATTTGACACAGTCAGTCGTGACGGTCTCTAGAAAATTAATACGAAGTTTGGTTGTCCAACCAAGTTCATAGCAATGGTGAGGCAGTTCCACGATATGCTTGTACGTGTCCAAAATGATGGTGAGTTGAGTTGTCTGTTCCATTCCCTGTGGCAAATGGAGTCAAGCAAAGTGTTCTCTAACAGGCGAAGATATACAAAAAGGTGTAGATCAAGTATCTGACTCCTGGGACAGCTACAACCATACAATCAGCATCAAAAAGACTGAAGTGGTCTATCAACCAGCACACGGCAAGCCTAACAAGGAGTCCATCATTAAAGTGAAACGCTAAAGATTGCAAGTGGTAGACAAGTTCATCTAGTTTGGGAGCACACTGTCATGAGGCGAGCACATTGATGGTGAAGTCAATGCCAGGATTGCCAAAGCTAGTGCAGGATTTGGATGATTTATTGGAAGTGTTTGGGATCGAAGAGGTTCCAGGTTTGACACAAAGCTAAGTCTACAGATTTATGGTGCTGCCAACACTATTATATGCACGCGAAACGTGGATAGTTTGCTAACGGCGTGCCAAAAAGACTGAAGCACTTCCATACAAGTTGTCGTAGACCAAGATCAGACACCACAGAACGCGGCGTCTGACAAGGCTCTACACCGTTTACTTACGGTGAAAGAATTTAACCCATTTAGTACCAGAAACCCCAAAACGGGTACCCTGGCAAACAGTGCAGACCCAGATCAGGGCCTCCACTGTTTACAAAAAGGTCAGCCATTTTCCAAATAAAGTTTGAAGAGAAACACAGCCTGTAACCCTTAGATTTTGAAATGGACTCCTGCTATATATAAGGAGGAAGATTCCATTTTGTACAAAAAGGGTTAAAGGTTAACAAAACAGTCTTTCAAGACAATCTCAGAGGCATTCAACCCACCAGTGCTGTCATTGATTTATGGCATTGTAAAAAACTGGTAGGTGCATAGAGAGAACGTGTTGATTTGCACTGAGGCAAGTAACCCCAACCTAAATCTTCATCACGAAAACACGCCTATACAAATATATTGTAAATTTTATCGCCTAAAAAACGAAAATTTTAGATGAAAAAATGTCATATTTTTCTTATTTCTGCTCTAAATATAGATTGTGGGTACTGGTTAGAACCGCCTTAATTGAGGCGGTCCTAACGAGTACCCACAATCTATATTTAAGAGCAGAAAAAAGAAAATCTGCTCTAAATATAGATTGTGGGTACTTGTTAGAACCGCCTCAATTGAGGCGGTCCTAACGAGTACCCACAATATATATTTAAGAGCAGAAATAAGAAAAATAAGGTTTACCCCCTTTAAACCCCAGTCTTACTATATAAAAGTTGGGTTCAAGGGGGTCAAAATTATACAGGCAGAAACAAGAAAAAAAAAAACACTGTTGATCTAAGTTTTCTCTATATAAAGTAGGGTTTGGAGGGGCGCACGTTTATCACACAGGCCTATTAACATGATGAATACCTGTAGGGTTGGTGAAAATATCCTGGAACTCGCTATGTCTTGAGGAGTTGTTGTGCTCCACAATAGATACCAATTTCCACCAGAATCTTTTGCACGAACTGCCTTTACACCGCCTGCATGAAACGTCTCATATATATCCAGTGCGGTTATGTAAACCTTTTCTGTGAACTGTACCTAAATAAACAAAATCAAATTACTGACAGCTCTGGTGGTTCGATTGTCTCTGAGTGCAGACTGAGAAATGTTTCTGAACTAGAACCTAAACTGTTTGGTTTTACCCTTAAATGTCTGTACTGTAAGCGTCTGATATGAGTCTACACTGTTTGCAAAACCCAACACATTGTTCCAGCCCAAGTTCTATTGATAACCCTCTTACGCAAAACTCTGACCTCACATCAATAAGAATAGCACGGCTATTTTCTAAAAATAAAACTCTACTCACATATGAACATGAAAAGCGTATGTTTTTGTTATCCGCTTGTACAAACATTCTTATTCCCCATTGTCAGGAGATGAACATTATAAATTATACGTAAAGTTTGTTCAAATCTTACAATATATTGTAGGCTTTATCTGATATATTGTCATGTATTCGGATTTGAACCGTAAATCAGTTGATTTAAAGTAAAAACGTTTGTGTGAAGGAAGATTACTGGACAATGTTTGCGTCGATTGTTTACATGTATGGCCCGTTTATCATTTCAGGTTCGAATTCGCTCTTAACATAAATCCTGCTGAATAAATTAATTTAGCAACATCAATTTGCTGACAGGAGGTGATTAAAAAAAGCATGAATGCTTGTTTTCAAATCCTGTATGCATGTACTATTGTATTCTGTCTATGTATCAACTTGTAAATGTTTGACAAATCAAAATAAATAATGTTTAAACCAATTTGCTGACTATCAGCTAATCAAATTATGTGTACTTTATATACTACATGCATATTCATTCAGTTCACAAACTGCATGACAAACAGGGTAGATCCTACTCAGATGGCTTCTTTAGGAGTCATCTGATTCTGACAAGCTCTCATCACGAAAATACGCCATTTATGATTTTGACCCCCTTGAACCAACTTTTGTATAGTAAAACTGGAGTTTACAGGGGTTTACCTTATTGTTTTTATTTTATCTCTAAAATATAGATTGTAGGTACTCGTTCGAACCGCATCGATTAGGCAGATCGAGGCGTTTCTAACGAGTACCCACAATTTATATTTTGAACAGAAATAAGAAAAATATCACAGTTTTTCATCTGAACATTTTCGTTTTTTCAGTAGCAAAGTTCATTATGTATTTGTATAGGCGTGTTCTCGTAATACCCCACTGAACTATGTTTTGTTTATTTAAGGAGCTCTACACGCAACCAGCAGTTTAGCAATAAGACTTCTCCCCGTGGCACGTTTGATGTTGTTTGCAACGAAAATAAAAAAAGCACCAAAGGTGCTTTGTCGAATGGTTTTTGTTTGATATGAGGTTTAACGTCCCCGTCAACACTGTAAAGGTCATTTAGGAGACATTGCTTCCAATTTTGTGTGACTTTTATCCCGCATTGAGATGAAATGACTTCTCAAGCCCTGCCGCCAAATGTAACCAATAGGGTTTATAAGCATGGACGGGCCGACTCGCACCGCATTGCCTGGGCAGGCTTTGATCCTCTAATCGGATTACCAGTACTCGTGTGCGGGTCGGTTTCAGCTCTGCGTGGAATCATCATGCAGCCCATGTGTTTCTTCAAGCCCCGGTGGCCGAGGGCTACTTTGTCGAACGGTGTTTAACTTTCTAGCACGCGCTTCTGTACAGGTGTTAAACATGATGGAACGTCATTCTCAGTTGATTGGCTGAAACTTTTAGACGTAACATTTTTTAATATGCAGCGCAAATCTGAAGAAAGCGGGATTGCAATGGTATAGATTTTTGACAATCGCTAGGCTCCGCCCCCACTTTCTGTGAGAAGCGGAATTACCGCTATTCAATATGGATCACGGTTTCTATGTACTTTTGACAAACATGCCACTCGTAACGCAAGTTCTTGTTCATCGTGTCATTGTGTTTTGGGTAGTTGCACTTTAATGGACCGACGAGAGCTGTTATATTGCTGAACTGCTAGTTTCTCAGTTGTAAATATGATGAGAAAAATTCTACATAACATTGCCAAGTCCCTGAAATGAACACTATTGTGAACCCCTGTTTTTTTAGGATTTACATTGGTAGACAATATATGCCAAATATATACTTTTCAAAATATATGTAGTGAGTTCTCATACATGCCGCCTTAACCTTTAGCCTGCTGTTGGCGACAAGCCCTATCTTTGCAAACAGTGTAGATCCAGATCAGATGGCTTCTGAAGAAGCCATCTGATCAGGATCTACACTGTTTGACATTCAGTTTATGAATATATAGAAATAAATTGCATCAAGTAATCTGATTGGTTCAAAGTCAGAAATGGGTGTGGCTTAATTGAATATTCAGCAGGTTAAAGGTTAATGAAGCGGTTCTATCGAGCACCAACAACCTAAGCTTAGAACAGCAATACGAAAAAATATTACCGTTTTTTTTTTTTTTTTTTTTTTTTTTTTTTGTTTTGTTTCATCAGAAAAGTCCCACATTTGGAGATGCACTTATATGACATGGGTATGTTATGCGATACTTACATCAATATATTCATTCGGAGAGCTACTACCACTAGCCCACGATCCAGCTATGTCGCCATAACTAGGGTAAACATTCGGTGTTCCTATTACTTGGTTCGCGCTGAACCTGAAATATAAATCAGTAATCTCATGAGAAAGTTACGATAAAACACCCATACGCTATAATGGCCTCTTTGGAAACTCTAGAACTACCATTTAACATAAGAAAATGTTCGATACTTTTCTTATTTCTATTCCAAATATACAATGAGGCGGTTCTAATGAGTACCCACAATCTACATCTTGTAGCAAAAATAAGGAAAATAATGAACACCTCTGTAAACCCCACTTTTCTCTATATAAAGTGGGGTATAGAGGTGTGCTTATTGCACGGACTTGTTAACCTAACGAAAAAGGCACGGGTAGCCTGGACATCTACCAGGAAGCTGCTTAAATCGAAGGACTCCTGAGGGCCCTTTCTTGTCGATCAGCTCAAAGCTTACATCACGTGATCAAGTCCGTGAAATAAAGACCCCTCTAAACCCCAGTTTATATAGAGAAAACTGGGGTTTACGGGGGTAAACATTATTTTCCTTATTTCTGCTCCAAGACATAGGTTGTGGGTACTCAAAACCTATGTTTGGAGCAGAAATAAGGAAAATATCACAAATTTTCATCAGAAAAAAACCTTTTATGAGGTTTGAAAAATGCAATTTATCACACGGATGTGTTATCGTAATGTCACAGCTTATGCTCAAAGCACTGACAACACTGGCGGGTCACTTGTCTCTGAATGCAGGCTCAACGGGCACATAGACTGTGTTTCAATTAACCCTTGACATCCTGTACTTGAAGCAAACAGACCCTAATCAAACGCCGCACATGAGCACAATCAATGTTTTACAGATCAACAAAACTCTTTGCACAGCACGCTGATGCCACAACAATAAGAATTCCGCGGCTTTTTTTTTAACAAATAACGTTACTTGGATTGCATACAAATCAATGATAGTCATGTGGATACAAAGATCGTAAACCTACTGTGCCTAGTGGCTTTAGGTCTGACAAATAGTCGACCCATGGATGACCTAAGCATTATCCGATTGTTTTCAAATGCCTGTGCACAGTCAAACTACATCGCTAGATAGATGTTTTGATGGAAGTTCCTAAAGGTTTCTAAATCTCTGTGAGCAGTAAAGACCATTACAATAACACACCCGTGCGACATAGTGCATTCGTGATATTTTTTCTTATAAATCTACAATCATAGGTTGTGGGTGCTCGTTGAACCGCCTCATTGATGCGATTCTAACGAGCACCCACAGCCTATGTATTGGAGCAAAAATAAGAAAAAATAATACACACCCCCTTAAACCCCAGTTTTCTCTATATAAAGTGGGGTTTAGTGGGGTATTCATTTCACGGTCTTGTTGGCGCGATGCTTTGAAGATACTGCGCTAAGGCGAAGATTCGTCATTGACCTTGCTTCTTGTCGAAAAAATCTGTCTCTCATTGAGTGACTGCTTTTAAGTTTCTTTGGTCTCTTTATAAAATAAAACTCCGCTTTTAAAACCAGCCAAAAACGGGCCTCCGTGGCCTAGTGGTTAAGAGCGCTGACTCTTGATCATTATGTCTCTCACCGCTGTGGTTCGAGCCTCGCTCGGGTCACATGTGAGACGCCAAGTTCTGTCACGGAAGGTCAGGTGGTTTTTCTCCGGGTAATCCGGTTTTCGCCCACCTCTGATTAACGATCGGCTCAATATGAGTGAAATAATCTTGAAAGGGCCGTAAAACGAAAACCGTCGAGTTTCCGACAGTATGTCGCAGATAATATTTTATCATATGACGTCGTTGATAAGCAGTGGATAACGTCGTGTAATAAAAATCGTATGACCACACGTGTAATAACACTTTGGCGGGATTAAGTAACGTCATGACGACGTCCATGTCAACAATGCACTTTTCGTAGAAAACTTGTCAAATTAAAAGGCGATAAAATCCAACTTAAAGTACTCATATGATAAAGAGAATCTTACACTCGTGGTCATTTCATATGAAATTTATGAAACTCGCCGAAGGCTCGTTTCATAAATTTCATATTAAATGACCACTCGTGTAAGATCCTCTAGGTCGCAAATTTTTGACGCTATCGCATTATATACCAAAGTGCATTAGAATTTGTTTTTTAAAAGCATATCTAGAAGGTTTCTTGTATTCTCTCTTTGTGTTTGGTTCTAGTAACAAACCATCAATTCAACAGTGGTCTCAACAGTGGTCTTCAAGACCACTTTTGAACATTCCAAAATATTTTAGGAATGTTGCGATATATATGTGTGTGTTGTGTTTCTACCTTGTATTATAAACCATTCATTCAAAACCGACGTGGGAGATGTGCATTATAAATAAGCATTCAAAATAAAACTCTCCAACAAATTAACCGATATAAGACAATATGACACTTAAATTGCCCACTTTGTTCGGGATCATTTACATTTAAAAGAGTGTCATTTTGTTTTTCTGCACTGTTTTCTAGTTCATCATCAACATCAAAATAGCAAGTCCGTGAAACAAAGACCCCTCTTATCCCCACTTTATATGGTGTTAAGTGGGGATTGCAGGGGTATACATTATCTACCTTACGTTTGCTCAAAAACATAGATTGTGGGTTGAAGCGCCTCATTGAGGCGGTTCTAACGAGTACCCAAAATCTGTGTTGATAGCAGAAATACGAAATGTGTTATCATTTTTATCTACAGTTGTCATTTCTGGCACCATGTTGGACGCCATTATTTCACACGGATATGTTTTACTTATGACAAAATCGAATTTTAATGGCGCGAACAACGGCCATGAGAATTTGTTTGAAATATTGGGTAGTTTGACCAGCTTTGGGTTAATGATCATGCAAAGTCAACAGGCATAAAACGATTGACTTTTGGATATCTCTTTTATCTTCTATTGAATGTATTAAGACGATTCTAATGAGTACACACAACAAATATTTTCAAGATCAAATAGGACAAAACTCTCTCTCAATTAACCTTAACCCTTATCCTGATGAATAAATTGGTTAGCCACACCCATTTCTGACTATCAACCAATCAAATTACTTGTTATTATGTATTCATTTAGTTCACAAACTGCATGACAGATAGTGTAGATCCTGATCAGATGGCCAACAGATCTGGATCTACACGATTTGCAAAGATAGGATCTGTTATCTACAGTGGGATAAAGGATTAAACGTTTGTATTTTCTATTATGGGTATGTGCGTTTGAGTTTACGTACAACTATCAATTAAGCATCTCGGCCAAAAAAACAATCCAAAAAGTCTTGAGAATGCCGGGGTCGAACCCGCGACCCCTGGTTTATGAAGCGAGTAGCTAAACAACAACATGAATGCTTCAGCTCAGTTCTCTGGAAAACTTTAGGCACTCAAGAGTTCGAATCAGCCATGGTTTGTTTGTTTGATTTGAGGTTTATCGTCCACTTCAATACTGTAAAGGTCATTTTGGAGACGTTGCTTCCAATTTTGCGGGACTTTTACTCAACATTGAGATGAAATGACATCTCAAGCCCTGCCACCGCCCAATGAAACCAGTAAGGTTTTTAAGAATGGACGGTCCGACTCGCACCGCATTGCCTGGACAGGCTTAGATCCTCTAAGTGGTTTACCAGTATACTCATGCGTGGGTCGGTTTCAGCTCTGCGTGGAAGCATCATGCAGCCCATCTATTTCTACAAGATCAGCCATGGTCACTGTATTATTCAATGTCGGTGCTTACCCCGCAGTATTCCACTGGGTCGAAAAGGCTGGCACAGAGGCAACCCACTGTGATAGTGTAGATCCTGAAACGTTCAGACAAACAGTTGTGTAAACATTTTATACTAATCAAATATTAACCCTAAAGATGCCAAGAAAAGCTCTGCATCTGAAACTGTTGTCTGTTTATGTAGTCTGCTGCCTCGTCTTGCCATTACGAAAAAATGCCTATACAAATAAATTGTAAACTTAACCGACGAAAAAAAACGGCGAAATATTTATGATAAAAATTGTGATTTTTTTTTATTTCTCCTCAAAATATAGATTGTGGGTACTCGTTAGAACCGCCTCGATGAGGCGGTTCTAACGAGTACCCACGATCTATATTTTAAAACAGAAATAAGAAAAATAAGGTTTACCCCTGTAAACCCCAGTTTAACTATATAAAAGTGGGGTTCAAGGGGGTAAAATTGTGGCGTGTTTTCGTGATGAAACATATTTTTGCATATAAACAAGCAGTGTGGACCCTGATCACACATCTCCTATAATCAGACTGCCCCTATACGAGCAGTCCGATAATCAGGGTCCACACTATTTGCAACAATGGTTTTTAAAGTAACCAGCAGACAACAAAGCAGACGACAATTGTCGTGATTGACATTTGGAGCAGAAATAACACAAATATTACAAAAAACATCTGAAAATGCAAGTTATTGAAGTATTGAACGCTGCCGTGATTCGACGTCCTTTCTTCTGTCATTCACCTTCACCTCGTTAAATCCCGCATGAAATAGAAGAACAGTGAGGCTTTCAGAGGTAAACGTACCAAACCGCTCGTTTGAGTAGTTGGATCAGGCGATATTAGCGGGAATAAATTTTAAGGCGAATAGCGCAACCTTTGAAACTGAAAACGCCGGTTGTAGAGTATTGGAGCCTGAAATTTGGCGGTGTTCCGCCATTCAGATTCATAGGTTCAACTAATGGTTTTCCTTTTTATCACGAAAACACGCCTATACAATTTTGACGCCCTTGAACCCCACTTTTATATAGTAAAACTGGGGTTTCCGGGGCTATACCTTATTTTTCTTATTTCTGCTCTAAAATATAGATTGTGGGTACTCGTTAGAACCGCTTCGATAAGGCGATTCTAACGAGTGCCCACAATCTATATTTTGAGCAGAAGTAAGAAAAATATCACAATTTTTCATCTTCAATTTTCATTTTTTTCGGCGATAAAGGTGGCAATGTATTTGTATAGGCGTGTTTTCGTAATGTGCTCCGGTGTTTCGGTGTGGTTTATGCCACCTGCTTCTACAGTCTGTTTTACTGTAGACCCTTATCTTTGCTTCATCATAATCTGTTTACCGTAAGGGAGACAAGAAGCCATAATGCCAATCGAACTATCAAAATTAAGCCGGGGCACAGAATTTCCTACAATTTACATGACTGCCTGGCGAAGAATCAGATCAGCCGGTGCATCCATTGTCTTACCAGAGATTTCTTTTGCTGCATGAAGTAGCACTGGGCCCTTAGCTATCCTTAGAGCGCACAGTACAACGGAGACTCTGATCAAAATGCGCGGGTGCGTTGACTGATCTGAGTCTTCGCTGGGCGCACATGTAAATAGTAGGAAATGCTGTATCCCAGCTCAAGTAGTTTTGCTGACCGTCAGTGAAAACAGTGAAAACCAAGGGCGAGTTTGGGAACCCGTAACCCAAGGCCCTGTTCGTCAGGGCTTGGAGATATAGACTGGACTGCATGATTCTTCGACATAGAGCTGAAACCTAATAAACAGAACTGAATATTGGAAGCAAGGTGATGCTTTCGCTTCGATTCTCCTATGTGCGACTGTTTTGTTTTTGTTCTATTTTGAACCATTAATGTATGTTTGTATAACCATAAATGTATGTGATTTAGTCTGCACGTCTGCGTTTGAACCTTTTTATGTAAAAGCTGCTAACATGGTATATAATTATTATTGTAAAGTAAGGTGTATATCTATATACATGTATTTATTTTGCTCTTATGGTGTTAAGAGCAGTTTACCAGATGTGTTTTTCCTTTTTTTACAATTCCTTGGCGACTACTTGATCTTTTTAACTTGGAAGAAAGAATTGCATCACAGGGAATTAGTCGCCAAATAGGAAGATGGTCATGTCATCATTACACGTATACAAAACTAACCTTCCAAACAGTTAAAAGCTGACGCGGGATTGGACCAAGCTCCTGAAGTCTTACAGTTGATAACCGTTGTTGTGATACTCTGTGCCTTCCATCCACTTTTACACGACAAAGTACGAATGTCGCCTTCCAATGTGCCACTTCCGGAGAATTTGACGCCTTCAATCGATGTCGGCTGACCGCAATCTGAAACGTTTGATCCACAGTTAAAAATCTCACAGCAGTAAGGGTTGTCACATCCGTGCCACGGTCTAGAGACAAACTGACACCCAATACCCCCATACAGTTAGCAGACAAAATAAGGTAAGGGACCTTGAATCTCTATCATGAGAGCAAAATAGAAGTGGAGGCAATGATCAGGAATCGATACAATCAACCCACAGCTCCCATCAGAGACACCAAAATGAAAGAAACACAAACATGAAACAAAAGACCTAATGGAAACATCAACAGCGGAATGCCAAAAGGACAGTTACTTTCCAACAAAATGGCCAATAGGCTATCCAAAATAAAATAATATAAGCGACACAAACACCCAAAGACAATCCACAACAAAAATAAACCGCGACAGAAGAACCGCCTTGGAACGGTCAGCGTAAACCTGTCCAAGCCTGTCCAATATGTTCTATAAAAGGGTTATCCTTTGGAAGCAAGGAATACACCACAGAACTGAAAAATATGGAGTGTACATGTTTTCTGGGCCAGACTAGCTAGTTTCGGCCAATTAGGCCTCATCAGTGACCCTCAGATATTTTCAAAATTCCACAATGGAATCAATGATCCCAAAGGACAAGAAAATATAATCTACACTATGATGTAGGGCAGGGAGACGTTTTACCGCCGCCACACAGTCCCACACACCAGCTGTAGTGAAGTTAAATATGTTCTATAAAAGGGTTATCCTTTGGAAGCAAGGAATACACCACAGAACTGAAAAATATGGAGTGTACATGTTTTCTGGGCCAGACTAGCTAGTTTCGGCCAATTAGGCCTCATCAGTGACCCTCAGATATTTTCAAAATTCCACAATGGAATCAATGATCCCAAAGGACAAGAAAATATAATCTACACTATGATGTAGGGCAGGGAGACGTTTTACCGCCGCCACACAGTCCCACACACCAGCTGTAGTGAAGTTAAATATGTTCTATAAAAGGGTCTAATTAAGTTTAACAAAATAATCAGCTAGTGAGCAAAGAACCAATTACAGTGGAAGTATCACTATCATGTTAAAATGCTTGAAATGATTAATGTCTCACGCGGGGAATACCATCAAGAAAACACATCTATATAATTATGACCCTACTGAATCCCACTTTTAAATAGTAAAACTGGGTTTACAGGGGTAAACACTATTTTTCTTATTTCTGCTCTAAAACATAGATTGTGGGTACTCGCTAGCAAGCCATATTTTGAGCAGAAATAAGAAAAAATATCAGAATTTTCATCTTAAAATTTTCGTTTTTTTACGGCGGTAAAATTTACAATGTTTTTGTATAGGCGTGTTTTCGTAATGTAATTAAACGTTACCGTCACACGAATTATTAGACTAAAAGTAAGTAAGTATTATTTATGAAAACAACATGGTAGCTGTAAGACGATATAACAAGCCTGTGCAATTTAAGTCAAAGAGATTTAAGTCAAATATTGAATTTTGAAATTAAATCAGAATGACGTCTATAAAATTTTGAAAAGGATGGACTTAAATCTCTTCTGCATCAAGGTTTATCGGAACCCAATTTTTATGGTGACTTAGTATATAATTCAGACAAATATATAACCGCAATGACTACAGCACCCAATTTCGTAAAATCATTATTCGATATAAAAAGATTGGGTACAACATAAATGTTAAACGACAGACTGCATGCATGGTAGTTAACCCAATCACGGCTGACAACTTTGCTTCCCTCTTTATTTGCATGCCGGTGGATCAGACCTCAGATTCTCTGATGGTTCCAACGTAAAGTCTTATTATGTTGGTTGGTATCTGATGATCTGTCTCTGGTCGGGCCCATCGCAGTCTAACTGTTGGCTTTCTTTTTCTCCAGCATTTCAATGGTTTCTTGCTGTCGAGTCCGCACCGTTGTTTCATCTCTGTGTTTTTTTTTTTGTTTTTTTTTTGTTTTTTTTTGTTTTTGTGCTCACGGAGATGTTGCACTGATAAGTTAGGAGACCTTCATTCGGACTGAACAAATTATTTGTCTTAATCGCGACGGACATAAAGGCAAGGATTGTGGCCAGTGGAATTCGTTTCCGCTGACCGTTCCAAGGCGGTTCTTCTGTCGCTGTTTATTTTTGTTATGGTTTGTCTTTGGGTGTTTGTGTCGCTTATATTATTTTATTTTGGATAGCCTAATGGCCATTTTGTCGGAACATAACTGCATTTTGGCTTTCCGCTATTGATGTTTCCATTTAGGTCTGTTGTTTCATGTTTGTGTTTCTTTCATTTTGGTGTCTCTGATGGGAGCTGTGGGTTGATTGTTTCGATTCCTGATCATTGCCTCCACTTCTATTTTGCTCTCATGTTAGAGATTCAAGGTCCCTTGTGTTTCTTTCCTTTTGGTTTCTCTGATGGGAGCTGTGGGTTAATTGTATCGCTTCCTGATCATTGTCTCCACCTCTACTTTGTCGCAATATTTTATCACATGTTTTTGATGGCAGTAAAACATGAAGTTAATAATTGGGAGAGTCCAGTGGTGGCACAAGAGCTTGAATTTGCAGTAGATTGTGCTTTGTATGGTCTTTTATGAAGTTTAGGTAGGAAGCTTGTCTTGACCTTCTGTAACACAGACAGGAAACTTGGTGGCTGAACCACAAATGTGGTCATCAACTAAAGCCCTCTCTACGGCTATAAGCTGCAATTCATAGGCCTTAGCACCAACAAGTTCTTGCTGAAGAGTGTTAACATAGTGAAGCCGTCAAACAACGACCACATTGTTAGCGGCCTTATCTACTGGCCTTGTCTTGTGTTTTCCCTTTGGTGTTTCTGACTGGAGCTGTGGGTTAATTGTATCGATTCCTGACCATTGCCCCCATTTCTATTTTGAAGCACGAAAACGTCTGGATTTCAATTCATTAGAATTTTTATAGACCAAAATAGTTTTCTCTCTGATCGTTAAGATCGCAACATTTAATCACATGTTTTGATGGCAGTAAAACATGAAGTTAATAATTTTAAAACTTCAGTGGTGGTACAAGAGCTTGAATATGCAATTAACCGTGATTTGTATTGTCGTTTATGAAGTTTAGGCACCCATTATACCGTAGAAAACTTGTCTAGATCTTCTGTAACACATACAGCAAACTATGTGGCTGAACGACAAATGTGGTCATCAACTAAAGCCCTCTCTACAGCCAAAGGCTGCAGTTCATAGGCCTTAGTACCACCAAGTTCTTGCTGAAGAGTGTTAACACAGTGGAGCCGTTAAACAACGAGCACATTGTCAGCGGCCTTATCTGCTGCAGCCAAAACACACCTCTTATGAAATTCTTGAATACCTAGTATAAGTTGACGAAAAAGACATACGTCTTAGGGTTAGGAGATAATAAGTTAGTATTTTGAGTCTAATTCACATACCTATTCTACGCTTTTAGCATGCTGCTTAACAACAGAAAAAAATGTACTAAAATAGTAGTTCAAACTTCGGGAGTTCTGTTGTTCCTAGGCATGTTGTTCCTAGGCAAACAGCTACCAAACAACTGGATATAATACAAAACTAACCATAAGTTATATGCAGGTAAAACGAATATGATGTGGACGCATCAGGAAATAGTTCACACTGACTTTATTTAAAATTGTATCTGTTGTGCGAGTAGGATACCAGCTTTGCAAGCAATGGCAACGCATTGTGCAGCATCAAGTTAACATGACTAAGCTTTCTGGTGCATAAAGATTCATTGGCTCGATCGACAAACAATAACAATCGACACACAGATACTAAGCACAATAGCTTTTCGAAGTTGGAGTCCATGGGACTATCAGTGACTCGTTGCAGCATTTATCGAAAATAGTTGCACCATATTCTTATCTTTGTGAGGTCAGACTGTTGCGTAAGATATTATCTGTATACATGTAATCTTGACTGGAATAATGTTTTGGCTTTGGGTTTTGCAAACAGTTTGTTTGTTTGATTTGGGGTTAAACGTCCCCGTCAACAATGTAAAGGTCATTTTGGAGACGTTGCTTCATATTTTGTGGGACTTTTACCCGACATTGGGATGTAATGACATCTCAAGCCCATTCGTCTTATGAAACCAATAGGTATTATTAGCATGCGGGCCGGATTCAGCTCTGCGTGGAAGCATCATGCAGCCAATATATTTCTTCAAGCCCCTATGGGCGGGGGCTGTTGCAAACAGTGTAGACCAATATCATACGACACAGAACGCGTAATCGACAATGTTTGCTTACAGTTGTGGAATTTAAGGGTACAATGAAATAGTCTAATTCCCTGTTCCGGACAATTTAAGGATAAAATGAAACAGTCTACGTCCCCGTTCAGGACAATTTAAGGGTAAAATAAAGCAGTCTAAGTCCCCATCAGGACAATTTAATGGTACAATAAAGCAGTATTAGTCCCCGTTCTGGACAATTTAAGGGTAAAATGAAGCAGTCTAAGTGCCCGTTCAGGACAATTTAAGGGTAAAATAAAGCAGTCTAAGTCCCCATCAGAACAATTTAATGGTACAATAAAGCAGTCTTAGTCCCCGTTTAGGACATTTTAAGGGCAAAATGAAGCAGTCTAAGTGCCCGTTTAGGACAATTTAAGGGTAAAATGAAACTGTCTATGTCCCCGTTCAGGACAATTTAAGGGTAAAATAAAGCAGTCTAAGTCCCCGTTAAGGACAATTTAAGGGTAAAATGAAACTATCTTAGTCCCCGTTCAGGACAATTTAAGTGTAAAATGAAACAGGCTAAGTCTCCGTTCAGGACAATTTAAGGGTAAAAGAAAGCAACCTAAGTCCCCGTTCAGGACAATATAAGGGTAAAATGAAGCAGTCTAAGTCCCCGTTCAGGACAATATAAGGGTAAAATAAAGCAGTCTAAGTCCCCGTTCAGGACAATTTAAGGGTAAAATGAAACAGTCTAAGTCCCCGTTCAGGACAATTTAACGGTAAAGTCCCCGTTCAGGACAATTTAAGGGTAAAATAAAGCAGTCTAAGTCCCCGTTCAGGACAATTTTAGGGTAAAATGAAACAGTCTAGTCCCAGTTCAGGAAACTTTAAGGGTAAAATAAAGCAGTCTAAGTCCCCATCAGGACAATTTAATGGTGCAATAAAGCAGTCTTAGTCCCCGTTTAGGACATTTTAAGGGTAAAATGAAGCAGTCTCAGTGCCCGTTTAGGACAATTTAAGGGTAAAATGAAACTTTCTATGTCCCCGTTCAGGACAATTTTAGGGTAAAACAAAGCAGTCTAAATCCCCGTTCAGGACAATTTAAGGGTTAAATGAAACTATCTTAGTCCCCGTTCAGGACAATTTAAGTGTAAAATGAAACAGGCTAAGTCTCCGTTCAGGAAAATTTAAGGGTAAAATAAAGCCGTCTAAGTCCCCGTTCAGAACAATTTAAGGGTAAAATGAAACATTCTTAGTCCCCGTTCAGGACAATTTAAGAGTAAAATAAAGCAGTCTCAGTCTCCGTTCCGGAAAATATAAGGCAAAAATAAAGCAGTCTAAGTGCCTGTTCAGGACAATTTAAGGGTAAAGTCCCCGTTCAGGACAATTTAAGGGTAAAGTCCCCGTTCAGGACAATTTAAGGGTAAAATAAAGTCGTCTAAGTCCCCGTTCAGGACAATTTAACGATAAAGTCCCCGTTCAGGACAATTTAAGGGTTAAATAAAGCAGTCTAAGTCCCCGTTCAGGACAATTTTAGGGTAAAATGAAACAGTCTAGTCCCAGTTCAGGACAATTTAAGGGTAAAATAAAGCAGTCTAAGTCCCCGTTCAGGACAATTTAATGGTACAATAAAGCAGTATTAGTCCCCGTTCTGGACAATTTAAGGGTAAAATGAAGCAGTCTAAGTGCCCGTTCAGGACAATTTAAGGGTAAAATAAAGCAGTCTAAGTCCCCATCAGGACAATTTAATGGTGCAATAAAGCAATCATAGTCCCCGTTTAGGACAATTTAAGGGTAAAATGAAGCAGTCTCAGTGCCCGTTTAGGACAATTTAAGGGTAAAATGAAACTTTCTATGTCCCCGTTCAGGACAATTTTAGGGTAAAACAAAGCAGTCAAAATCCCCGTTCAGGACAATTTAAGGGTTAAATGAAACTATCTTAGTCCCCGTTCAGGACAATTTAAGTGTAAAATGAAACAGGCTAAGTCTCCGTTCAGGAAAATTTAAGGGTAAAATAAAGCCGTCTAAGTCCCCGTTCAGAACAATTTAAGGGTAAAGTCCCCGTTCAGGACAATTTAAGGGTAAAATAAAGCCGTCTAAGTCCCCGTTCAGGACAATTTAAGGGTAAATTTCCCGTTCAGAAGAATTTAAGGGTAAAATAAAGCAGTCTAAGTCCCCGTTCAGGACAATTTAAGGGTAAAATGAAGCCGTCTAAGTCCCCGTTCAGGACAATTTAAGGCTAAAGTCCCCGTTCAGGACAATTTAAGGGTAAAATGAAACAGTCTAAGTCCCCGTTCAGGAAAATTTACGGGTAAAATAAAGCAGTCTAAGTCCCCGTTCAGGACAATTTAAGGGTAAAATAAAACAGTCTAAGTCCCCGTTCAGGATAATTTAAGGGTGAAATGAAACAGTCTAAGTCCCCGTTCAGAACAATTTAAGGGTAAAATAAAGCAGTCTAAGTCCCCGTTCAGGACAATTAAAGGGTAAAATAAAACAGTCTAAGTCCCCGTTCATGACAAAGGGTAAAATAAAGCAGTCTAAGCTACCGTTCAGAACAATTTAAGGGTAAAATAAAGCAGTCTAAGCTCCCGTTCAGAACAATTTAAGGGTATAATAAAGCAGTACAAGCTCCCGTTCAGAACAATTTAAGGGTAAAATTAAGCAGTCTAAGTCCCCGTTCAGGACAATTTAAGGGTAAAATAAAGCAGTCTAAGCTCCCGTTCAGAACAATTTAAGGGTAAAATAAAACAGTCTAAGTCCCCGTTCAGAACAATTTAAGGGTAAAATAAAGCAGTCTAAGCTCCAGTTCAGAACAATTTAAGGGTAAAATAAAACAGTCTAAGTCCCCGTTCAGAACAATTTAAGGGTAAAATAAAGCAGTCTAAGTCCCCGTTCAGGACAATTTAAGGGTAAAATAAAACAGTCTAAGTCCCCGTTCAGGATATTTTAAGGGTAAAATGAAACAGTCTAAGCCCCCGTTCAGGACAATTTAAGGGTAAAATAATTCAGTCTAAGATCCCGTTCAGGACAATTTAAGTGTAAAATAAAGCAACCTTAGTCCCCATTCAGGACAATTTAAGGGTAAAATGAAACTACCTTAGTCCCCGTTTATGTCCAGCCTACACTCTAGAGACAATCCATCCATTAGTACTGTCTGTGCGTTGATTTAATATTCATGGGATATGCATCACGAAACACAAGCCCATATAAATTTGACACCGTAAACCCAATTTGTATCTAGTAAATCTTGGGTTTACAGGGGTAAACATTATTTTTATTTCTGTTCATCAACATAGACCGTGAGAACACGTTAGAACAGCCTCGCCGAGTCGGTTCTAACGAGTTCCCACACTCTATGTTATGAGCAGAAATATGAAAAATACAAGACTTTTGTTTTCATCTGACAATTTTTAATTTTTACTGGTTAAATTTTTAATAACTTTGAATAGGCGTATTTTTGTAACGTATAACTGAGAAGAAAGCGACCAGGAACTACTTGTTCAAAGCATCGTACATTGAAAGAGCTCGATACTGGTCGAAAATCTGGTCTATCTAGATTTTTAGCAAAACCATTAGCATACTGCTCTACCATATAAAGGGGAACGGATACACCTTAAGGGGAGGCAACTCCTGCAAAAGTATTATGTCTCCTGAGGAGCAAGTTCTTTCCTTTAAGAGTAGAGCCCTTTTTCAGTAGTACAGGGCTTATAAAAAGCGAATAGGAAGTCACGAAAGTTGTCTCCCTTTGAAAAATGACGGAAAAATCTGCCAGGTGTTCCCATTTCCCTTTAAAATATCAAAGTGTTAACGATACGTAAACCAACGACATTGTTACATTTGAACAACTGGGTCCTGATAGTATGAAAATTGTCTCACCAACTGTTGACTGAACGTCGTATAAGCATGGGACAGCCACCTTCGTCAACGGATTTAAACTTGATTCTAATGAACTTGCGTTTGTAACGCGACGTCTGATTGGATAACGGCCAAATATTTCGAAAGTATATTTATAGGTTATTGACTTTATATTGTGAAATATTCAGCACAATATCATATGGTGATCGCCATATGAACTCGTGCCGAATATTTGCAAAATATAAAGTCAATAACCTTTTTCTTATATACCCATAACTTGGACTCTCTGTCAGATTTCAGGATTGTCTGGTATAAAAATTTGAACGTAAAATAAGATTAAATATCTTTTAGTGGTTTGAAATTTGAAAATAATGCAGATCGTTAAGTGTATTTCTGTCTTTCTACACAATAGAAAACCACGCCCAATGGCGCCAAACTGAAGATAACGTTAACACTGGTTGATGTGACATCATTTCACACATGGACGTTTCGCAACGCAGAAGCCATTTTTACCGCAGTATTCGATTTGTTTCTTTCAAAATACTCTTGATTTCCTGAAAGAAATTACTGAATATCTAAACAGACTTCAGGTAGGTTATATTTGCTAGCATAAAATGCGCTTTATGCACCTTGTCACAGCCTATATTCGTTTAATTTTAGGTTATTTCAGTCGATACGCGCGCAAGACAAGATGGATGTCGATTTTTATGATCGAATTTGACATTAATTTGAAATCAGTCCTATTGTGAACTTGACTGCTTATCTACGGACAATATGAACTTGACTAGGGGAAATCTCGTATAATAATCTGCGATACACAGTTGGAAACCCGATGTCATCATGTAAAGTCACTTTTCGTTGGTTGGCATTGTTTTGCGCAGCTGATTGGGTTTGCCATAAAACAAAATTTCCGACCATAAACCGCCGATTTACCTCCCCAAATGACAATTTTGAATGTACAATTATCCCCTAAATATTTTGACAAACGTTCTCTGCTTGATATTGTTCTTGATGGTAAAGCTAACAATGTGACTACTAACGAGCTCGTTAAGCTAACAATGCTTTGAAAAACTAGGACCTGGTAAATGGTGGCTAAAGGCAATACCAATAAGATAACATACAGTGCACAGCAAGATTAAATGGCTCCGCTTAAGCCGTTTTATCTGGCTCTACATTGTATACAAAGTCACTTTAAAGGGTGGAAAGGGTTGAACGTACCTTTCAAACAGACAAATGCTGCTGTAATCGGCGACCATATTCCAGTGTTTCTGCATGTTATATCCACACTTGTCAAACTGCTGACTTCGGGTTGGTAACCTGTTTCACAGGTAAAGGTGAGGGTGCTACCTTTGAAAGTGTCCCCTGATGGTATTTCAACACCCGTTATTGGCGTTAGGTTACCGCAGTCTAAAAATGAACATAAATTACAGTAAATTAAAAGTGCTCAAAATTCATTTCTTGCATAAATATCTATGCGCATGGCTATTTGAAGCCATTGTCAAATGGACCGAAAGCCGTACCCAAACAGCAAAAAAACATGTTCAAATCATGAAAATCGCGTGCTGTTTGAACATGGATTTTGAGCTTTTGATATCACATGACTGGCATTGCCTTGTTTACGTTACGTTGAGCGACGTAACGTTATCGCCCTGAACGTAGCGTTTTAGGGTTCTATGATGACGTCAGAAGGTTACTGCGTAACAACGTCATTGTAAACAACATTCTGAATTGGCCGCCATGTTGGTTCGCCGGTCGCATTTGAAGAGTTTAAATGGGGTTTATTTGGAGATTTTTGGCGTTTTCGTCAATATTTTCTGTCGGGATCGTCAGTTATGCAAGAACAACGATCATCCATGGTTATTTCATTGCATTAACATTTGCCGGATCCCTCGGAAGATATATGAACATTCGGCCTGTCGGCCTGATCTTCAAACAGCTTCCTCGGGACCCGGCGAATGTTAATGCATGAAAAACCATTGTTGATCCCAATAATTTATATCTCATAACTCGAAACTCATTATTCTTAATCGATACTTACTGTTCCTCATGTCACAATATCATTTCTGGTATAAGAATGTTATGCACAGGACTGTTTGTTTGTTGGATTGATTTGAGGTGCAACGTCCCCGGCAACACTATAGAGGTCACTTCGAGACGTTGCTTAACTTTTGTGGGTGTTTTTACTCGACATTGAGATGAAAAGACATCTCAAGCGCTGTCGTCCAATAATAACAGCAGGGTTTATATGCATGGACGGTCCGACTCGCATCACTTTGCCTGAGGAGGCTTTGACTCTCTAAGCGATTTACCAGTATTTATGTGGGGTCGATTTTAACTCTGCGTGCAAACCCCATGCAGCCTAACCTATTTCTCCAAGCCCCGACGGGCAGGGGCCCATGGCCTGTTAAGCATGTACCAATGAAAGTCTTGGATGGAACAGTAATTACTAAAGCCCCAGCATAGTGCTTCCACGCAGAGCTGAAAGCGACCGCACATGTGTACTGGTAAACCGTTCAGAAGGTATCAATGTCGGGTAACAGGCCCACACAATTGAAAGCAACGTCTCCAAAATTACCTAAACAGTGTTGACGGGGACGTTAAATCTAAATTCAAACAAACATACAGTAACTACTACTATAACAAGCGGCCCACGGGCCACTTATCTCACCAGAGGTCATATGGTATTTAGGTGCCCAGCTTGGTCATGTGACTACAATCCCACGAATAATTTCTCATTGCAGAATCCCACAGAGGCTCTTCGTGTAATTTGGTTTGAATCAACCCAGCAGTTTTAGTGGAGCAAAATATATAAAAATACTGCATCTAAGTCATCCAGGTCAGCAAAGGACCTTGACCTTTGGCAACCTTAAATTCAGCTGATTACAAATATAAAAGCTGATTCCACAGGCTGCAATTGAATCAGAAAAAAATCCACTGTTTGCCTTGACATAAAACAGGTCAAGGTCATCCAAAGTCATCATTTGAACATACTTTGTGGGACCCAAGTCCATCATTCTATATACGAAGTCTGAAGGTCATTGGTCAATGGATTCCGGAGGAGAATTTTTTTAATGTTTTTTACCATATATGTTCATATTCATTTAAACCAGTTTTTACAAACACACTTTCGTTCTCCCTTCCCAAAGAGGCTCCAAATATGATTTGGTTTTAATCAACCGAACCGTTTAAGTGGATAAGAAAATAAAAAATACTGAATCTGAGCCATCCAAGACTAAGGTCAGTAAACGACATTGATCTTTGGAATTGATACTATTCCATTCAGCTGACTGCATATATCATTTCTGATGCTATAGGCCACCATGCAATCAGAAAAGTCTACTGTTTAGCGGAGTTTTTTCATACTACTGTCTAAGTGACCAAATTTGACCTTGAAATAAAACAGGTCAAGTTCAATCAAAGGTCACCATTTGAACAAACTCGATATGGACTGAGTCCCCGACGCTGCACGCCAGGTTTCAAGGTCATCGGCCATTTGGTTCCTGAGAAGATTTTTTCTACCATATATGGGCATGGCGGCTATGTTGGTCATGTGTCCCACTTTATACGATCTCCTTTCCATAGATGCTCCAAATTTAAGGTTTTTACCATGTATGCGCATGTCGGCCATATTGGTCATATGACCAACTTTTTACGAACAAACATTTTGTTGCCCCTTTCATAGAGGCCCCACGTGAAATTTGGTTTCAAACAACACAGTAGTTCATGTAGAGAAGATTAATGTACTGAAACAGAGCCAACCACGAAAGAGGTCAGTAAATGACCTTGACCTTTGGAGTTGATACACTTCCATTAAGCAGATTGCAAATATCATTTTTGATGCCACTGGCTACCATGCAATCAGAAAAATCCACTTTTTTTGCATTTTTCCATACAAATGACTAAGTGACCAAATTTGACCTTCACATAAACAAAGGCCATCATTTGAACACACTTGGTAGGGCCTAAGTCCCCGATGCTGCATACCAAGTTTCAAGGTCACTGGTTATTTGATTTTTGAGAAGAAGAGGTTTTTTAAGGTTTTCACCAATAAATGGGCATTGCGGCAAACCTTGTCATGTGACCAAGATGCCACGAATAAACTTACTTACACCTAGCCCATGATGAACCCACATGTAATTTGGTTTCAAACGACTCAGTAGTTTCTGAGAAGAAACCATTTGGAAATGTTGACGGACGGCAGACCACTGCTTATACCATAAGCTCCGCCGGAGCCTTCGGCTCTGGTGAGCAAAAATTTATCTAGAGCGCGACATCAATGGCACCTCATCGCAAATCCCCGCGCTTCGGGTAGAGCCAAATATAATGCTGCTCTCACAGGCCGTCATCATGTAAGGAAGCCATGTGCAAAAACTTGGATGCCTTTCAGCCGGTGGTTAAGGAGACGTTCACAATATCCCCAAACGCTAAAGCTTGGGGATAACTACACAAAACTTTTCAAGTGAAAAGATGAGATTATTAAAAATTGCAGTCATTGTATTATATTATACTAAACTAAACCGTCGTTAACCAATACATAAAAAAGAAGAAAAATAAAACATACGTTCCTAGAGGCTCATGGTTTTGGATATTGGTAAAGCGTAGTCACAAATCGGATACCAAAGCAGGCGGCGTCTGATCTTGACCTGCACTATTTCTTTTAAATATAAGCAGTTTGCAAAACTAATCACAATACCAATCCTGGCACCCCTACAATTTGACATGACCCGGTGACGGCCCAAAGACTATATTGCCATATGTGGATTATTAACCTATTTATCCACAGCGACCCTTTCTTGGACATTGGCAAACAGTGCAGAACCAGATCAGACACCACAAAACACTGCGTCTGATCTGATCTACTACATACATTTTTTCTTAAACTTACCGTGTTCGAGCCATCGAACCTGAAACAAGCTTTACCTATCGGAGTCTAACTGTCGGTTTTCTTTTGCTCCAGCATTTCAGTGGTTTCTTGCTGTCGAGAGTCCTCACCGTTGTTTCATCTCTGCGGTTGTTTGATTTTTGTGTTCTCGGACATCTTGCACTGATGAGATAGGAAGCCACCATGCAGGGCAGAAGTTAGGGCGAGGATTACGGGCGCTCAAAATCGATTTAAGCCCCCCCCCAACCCCCAGTAGAATTCGTTGCACTGACCGTTCCAAGGCGGTTCTTCTGTCGCGGTTTATTTTCGTTATGGTTTGTCTTCGAGTGTGTGCATCGCTTATATTTTCTGTTTAGGATAGTCAATTGGCCATTTTGTGGGAAAGTAACTGTCATTCGTCTTTCCGCTATTGATGTTTTCGTTCGGGTCTATTTATTTTGTGTTTGTGTTTCTTTCCCTTTGGTGTCCCTGGTGGGAGCTGTGAGTAAAATTGTATTCCAGGGTCAACATTTGAACAAACTATGATGCGCTAGAGTCCCCAATCCAACATAACAAGTTTCATGGCAATCGGCCAGTGGGTTCCGGAGAAGAAGATTTCTGAAGGGTTGTTACCTTATATGGGCATGGCAGCCACTTTGGTCATGTGACCCACCTCATTTTAATTATTTTCTTTGTTCCTAAAGGTATTCATATGAAATTTGATTATAAATGGCTCGTTTGTTCCTGAGGTAAACTAGTTTTAAGTTTCATATCTCAGCCTGCATGACCTTGGGCCAAGCTAAAAAAATAACCTTGGCCTTGAATACTCATGTTGTTCCATCCGCTCATTTAGCTAACTGCAGCTTCCAATTTGCAGATCACATCCTGCAATACTTTCCAACAAATACATAATTTTGACTTATTCCCATACAACGGTCTATGCGACCAAGTTTGACCTTGGCGTAAAATAGGCCAAGGTCCTCGGCCGGTCATCAATTGGGCCCCGTCAAGCGATTTTGGTACTTATCGACTATGCGAGCAGCGAAGGTTCAGGCGAGCCTGCGCATCCGCGCAGTCTCGCCAGAACCTTCGCTGCTCGCTAATACACGCAGTGAATCAAGAGGAACCTTCAGACAGAAAGCCATATCCCTAACCCCTCTGAATGGCTGGGCATGCGCAGTTAAAATTTGTCATGACGGAATGCTCGAAGACCCAAATTCGCTTGGCGGGGCTCATTTGAGCAAACTATAATAGGCCAGAGTCCCTTATGCTTCATTTCAAGTTTCATGGCAATCGGCCCACTGGTTCCAGAGAAGAAGATTTTTGAAGGGTTTTAAGCTCACCAGAGCCAAAGTCTCCGGGGGAAATTATAGGCTGGACATTGTCCGTCGTCGTCTGCGTCTGCGTCGTCTACCTCGTCAACACTTTCAAACGACATCTCCTCTGAAGCCGCTGGGCCGATTGGACCAAAATTGCATCTGTAGCATGCTTGAGTTGGGGGATTGAAGGTTTGTTTTTTTATGAATTCGGCTCATTAGTTTGGTTGCTATTGCAACTTAAGAGTTTCCGTATACTTATAATGGGAATATTGGAAAATGGCATTTTACTACCAAGCCTTCACAGATATTTTGACGAAAATTGGAGTGGCTATTTGCAGCCAACTGCAAATAGCCAAAAAAACGTTGAAATGGCTATTTGCAGTCAACTGCAAATAGCCAAAATACGTTAAAATGGCTATTTGCAGTCAACTGCAAATAGCCAGAAAACGTTAAAATGGCTATTTGCAGTCAACTGCAGATAGCCAAAAAACGTTAAAATGGCTATTTGCAGTCAACTGCAAATAGTCAGAAAACGTTAAAATGGCTATTTGCAATCATTCTATTAGCTATTTGTATCAATACAAACTGGAAGAAAAAGAAACAAATTACACTGAAAGAAAATATATTCTGCTATTGTAGGGGCTTGTACGATAGCGAAATGATACAGTGTTGCCAGTGCCCCTTGGGTCAAAATTGGCTACGCCCAAGGGCCTAGTAGCTACCATAGACTTAAAATGAAAAAAAAAAATCTTCTTCTCTGAAACCATGAAGTACAGACCTTAGGTATATAGCAACATAAAATGGTCGCCTACATAAATCCTGCCAAAAAACGTTGAAATGGCTATTTGCAGTCAACTGCAAATAGCCAAAATACTTTAAAATGGCTATTTGCAGTCAACTGCAAATAGCCAGAAAACGTTAAAATGGCTATTTGCAGTCAACTGCAGATAGCCAAAAAACGTTGAAATGGCCATTTGCAGTCAACTGCAAATAGTCAGAAAACGTTAAAATGGCTATTTGCAGTCATTCTATTAGTTATTTGTATCAATACAAACTGGAAGAAAAAGAAACAAATTACACTGAAAGAAAATATATTCTGCTACTGTAGGGGCTTGTACGATAGCGAAATGATACAGTGTTGCCAGTGCCCCTTGGGTCAAAATTGGCTACGCCCATGGGCCTAGTAGCTACCATAGACTTAAAATGAAAAAAAATCTTCTTCTCTGAAACCATGAAGTACAGACCTTAGGTATATAGCAACATAAAATGGTCGCCACATAAATCCTGCCAAACATGCCCTTTGGGACAAAATTGGCCACGCCCCAGGGCTCATTAGCTCCTATTGCAGTAGGACCTGACCCTCAATGCCCACAAGGTGCCCAGATAGTGACATACAGGCCAGCTCTTTATCGTCAAAGGGTGCCATCCGCCACCCCACCCCCACCCACACACACACACCATGCGTCATTGTTAGTAAGACTGAGCCCGTTAATTCCTGTCTGGTGCAGTAGGACCTGACCCTCAATGTCACAAGGTGCCCAGATAGTGACATACAAGTCAGCTCTGTATTGTCAAAGGGATCCCCCCACGCCTACAAAGACACCATGGGTCATCGTTAGTTAGACTGAGCCCGTTCATCTCCGTCTGGTGCACTAGGACCTGACCCTCAATGTCTACAAGGTACCCTGATAGTGACATACAAGTCAGCTCTGTATTGTCAACGTGATCCCCCCCCCCCCAACACACACACAAAGATTCATTGTTTGTTAGACTGAGCCTGTTACTAGGGCCTGACCCGCAATGTGTCCACAGGATACCCAGATAGTGACATACAAAGTCACCTCTGTATCGTCAAAGGGATCCATCCACACCCCCCTTTCACCTTCACCATGACTGAGGCATTGTTAGTTAGAAAGAGCCTGTTCATCTCCGTCTGGTGCACGGACCTGGCCCTCAGGAGGATCGGATACCTACCGGGCTCGATACCTACCGGGGTCAGCAACATTCTTCATGGAGATTGATCATGAAATCTTTTCTACGGTAATTCTCTCCCTTCCGCTGATTCAAGAAGGGCAGTTGTCAGTTTCTGGCGAAAGAATGTGCACTGTACTGGTTAATCGCTTACGTATAAGCCTGCCCAGGAAAAGTGTGAATAGATAAACTGACCAGCTCAAAAATGACCTAAGCTAAGCGATCCAGGGCCATCATGGCCCTCTTATTTGAATGAAGATGATGTATATTTTCCTTATTTCTAGTCTAAATATAAATTGAATGTGCTCGTTAGAACAGACTCAATGAGGCGGTTCTAACGTGTACCCAAAATCTATGTGTTTGCACAAAAATAAGGAATGGTAATAACTACCCCTTAAACTCCGCTTTTCTCTCTATAAAGTGGGGTTTAGAGGAGCCATAATTTCATGGACTTGTTAACCTGATGCGAAGAGCACATATTGAAGACTACGAATCGACAACGCGGATGCGCAGACTGATCTGAATTTCGATGGGCGCGCGTGTAAATGACAGGAATATTAAATGACTGCAAATAGCCATTTTAATAGCCATTTTAACGTTTTTTGGCTATTTGCAGTTGACTGCAAATAGACTCTTCCAAATTTTTTATATACTGAACCGAAACAGAAACGCAACGTTTTAACCCAAAAGATTTTCATGCAACTATCAGACTGATTGAAAAATCATTTTGTGATTTACTTTCATATACTTTTCAAACTTTCTTATGCAGAAAACATTTGGGCGATTTCTGTATAGTTTAACGCTCCACTTGGCAATTCATTGTTTTCAACATTTCCTCGTGCAGTACATTAAATGTATACAGAAACCTCATCATATTGGTATATTGTGTTACCTAGAGTTTAGGTTTCAAAAGTCCGGTAAAATTTGCTCTACGAAATATGGTACGTTTGACGCAAGATCAACGTAACGTAGCGGTCAAAATGCTTCTACGTGGGACATCTCAGGCTGTCATCGCCAGGAACTTCCAAGTGAGTAAATCGACGATAACTCGCTTGTACCAGCGTCTACGTCAAACGGGAACGACAAATGACAGGCCCCGAAGTGGACGTCCACGCGTCACGAAACGTCGACAGGACCGATACATCCGTCTAACCCACCTTCGTAATCGGTTCCGCACAGCCGTCGAGACGTCTCAGGTGACACCAGGAACGCGCAATCGAATAAGTGCAGATACTGTCAGGAATCGCCTTCGAGAGTTTGGCTTACGTCCTCGTCCCCGTCCGTACGTTGGTATGCCATTAACACCACTACGACGTCAGGTTAGAATGGCGTGGCTCACACAACATAGGCCAAACCTTTTTCCCCTTCGTTAGTGGCGTAACGTAATGTTTTCGGACGAGTCCAGGTACTTGTTGTACAGAGCTGACGGCCGTCAACGTGTGTATAGGCGTGACGGACAGCGTTATCGTGACAATTGTTTGGTTGAACGTGATCGATTTGGAGGCGGTGGGTTGATGGTGTGGGCTGGCATATCTTATGGTCATAGAACGTCCCTGGTATTCATTGATGGATCTTTGACGGCTCAGCATTACGTTGACGTCGTTTTACGACCCGTTGTTCTTCCATATTTACAACAGCGCAACGTTACGTTTCAATAGGATAACGCTCGGACGCATGTAGCCCAGATCTTTCTCCTATAGAACATTTGTGGGACGTCTTGAATAGGCGCGTACGTAACCGCCCCCAGCCGCCAACAACGCGTCAAGCCTTGCGTCTCGCGCTCATACAGGAGTGGAATGCTATTCCCCAGCAGAGATCAATCGTTTAATCCTGTCCATGACCAGGACTGAATGCAAACGGAGGACATACTCGCTATTAACTGCTTATGTTTTGATCTTGTGAAATGACTATCTCTATGACAAAACGGATTTGTCTTCCAAACATTCTCACTGGAAATTGAACCCTCTATGGTAGTTACATTCAGGAATGAATATATTATTGCGTCATTAAATCGATTTTCTGCAAACATGACAATTTCTGCAAATACTCGCATTTATATTTGGAGTTGCGTTTCTTTTTCGGTTTAGAAATGTTTCTTGAGTAAACTTCTCTCAGCCATATGCTTTTGTGCCAACCTGAGGGTCCCGGGGTTTTGCTGGGGCACTGTCCCACCCCCTCCTATTCATAAAAGACTATATATTTCAAAACCATTCAGATCCGCACCCTAAACTATATATATTCTTGTTCCTGTTCCTTACGATAAGACGCATTCAGTGACACCAATCCGGGGTCCACCGGGATGCGCCTGGGCCTTGCCCCACCCCCTCCACTTCATAAAAGGCCCAGTATCTCGGGAACCTTACAGATCTCCACCACTAAACTATGTATATTCTTGTTCTTTATGATAAGACACATTCAGTGGCACCAATCTGGTCCCCCCCCCCCGGTATTCGGCGGGGCCTTGCCCCACCGCTCGACTTTATAAAGGGCCCAATATCTCGGAAACCTTACAGATCCCAACCCCTAAACCATATATTTTCTTGTTCCTTATAAGACACATTTAGTGACACCAACCTTGGGCCCCCTGAGATGCGCCGGGACCCTGCCTCATCAGCCCCACTCCACAAACCGCCCCCGCCCATCGGGGTTTGAAGAAATAGATGGGCTGCATGATGCCTCCACGCAGAGCTGAAACCGTCCGCTCACTAGTACTGGTAAACTGCTTAGAGGATCTAAGCCTGTCCAGGAACCGCGGTGCGAGTCGGCCCGTCCATGCTTATGAACCCTACTGGTATCATTGGGCGACAGGGCTTGAGATGTCATTTCATCTCAATGTCGGTAAAAAGTCCCACAAATTTGGAAGCAACGTCTCCAAAATGACCTATACTGTGTTGACGGTGACGTTAAACCTCAAATCAAACAAAACAAATCCACTTCATAAAAGGCCATATATCTCTGAAACCATTAAGATCCCCACCCCTTAACCATATATATTCTTGTTCCTAATGATAAGACGCATTCAGTGACACCAACCTGTGGCCCCCCGGGATGCGCCGTGGCCTTGCCCAACTCCCTCTACTTCATAAAAGGCCAAATATCTCAGAAACCATTAAGATCCCCAGCCCATAACCATATATATATATATTCTTGTTCCTTATGATAATGCGCATTCAGTGACACCAACCTGGGTGTCCCCCGGAATTTGCCAATGCATTGCCCCAATCTATACACTTCATAAAAAGGCACACTATCTCGGAAACCTTACAGATCCCCAGCTTCAACCATATATACTCTTGCACCTTATGATAACACACATTCAGTGGCACCAACCTGGGGGGCATCCGGGTTTCGCCGGGGACTTGCCCCACCCCCTCCACTTTATAAAGGACCCAGTATCTCGAAAACCTTACAGATCCGCATCCCTAAACCATATATTTTCTTGTCCCTTATGATAAGACACATTCAGTGACACCAACCCGGGGGCCCCCTTGGATGCGCGAGGACCCTGCCCAACCCCATCCACTTCATTAAAGGCCATATATCTCAGAAACCATTAAGATCCCCACCCCTTAACCATAAATAGTATTGTTCCTTATGATAAGACACATTCAGTGACACCAACATGCCCCCCCCCCCCGGAATGCGCAAGGGCCTTGTCCCCCCACTCCACTTCTTAAAAGGCAATATATCTGAGAAACCATTAAGATCCCCACCCCTTAACCATATATATTCTTGTTCCTTATGCTAAAACACATTCAGTGACACCAACCTGGGGCTCCAGAGATGCACCGGGACCTTACCTCATCCCCTCAACTTCATAAAAGACCCAATATCTCGAAACCTTACTTATCCCCATCCCTAAACCAGATTTGTTCTTGTTCCTCATGATAAGATACATTCACTGACACCAACTGGCATGCGCCTGGGCCCTTCCCCAGGCCATCCACTTCATAAAAGGCCAAATATCTCAGAAAGCATTAAGATCCTCAACCCTTTACCATGTTCTTGTTCCTTATGATAAGGCGCATTCAGTGACACCAACCTGGGGGTCCCCGGAATTCGCCGAGGCATTGCCCCACCCCCTCCACTTCATAAAAAGGCCCAATATCTCTGAAACCTTACTGATGCCCATCCTTAAACCTTATATACTTAAGACACATTTAGTCACACCATCCTCAGGGTCTGCTTAGATGCGCCGGGGCCATGTCCCACCCCTCAACTCCACAAAAGGCCATATATCTTAGTAACTGTTCAGAGCCCCATCCCTAAATCATGTTCCTTATGATTAGGGACATTCAGTAACACCAACATCCCCTGGGGTGCCCTGGGCCAAGCCCCACACTTCCACTTCATAAAAGGTCCAATATCTCGGAAACCATTAAGATCCCCACCCCTAAACCATATATATTCTTGTTCCTTCCTTATGATAAAACACATTCAGGGACACCAACCTGGGGGCTCCGGGATGCGACAGGGCCTTGCCTCACCCCCTCCACTTAAAAAAGGCACAATATCTCGGAAACCTTACAGCTCCCCAACCCTAGACCATATATGTTCTTGTGCCGTATGATAAGACGCATTAAGTGGCACCAACCTGGAGGCCCCGGGATGCGCCGGGCCATTGCCCCACCCCCTCCATTTCATGAAAAGGCCTAAAACCCCGGACACCTTGCAGTCCCCACCCCTAAACCATATATACTCTTGTTCCTTTTGATAAGACACATTCAGTGACACCAACCTCCGGGTCTGCCGGGGTGCGACAGGGCCATGTCCCACCCCTCCACTTCACAAAAGGCCATTTATCTGAGAACCTGTTCAGTGCCCCACCCCTAAACCATATATATTCATGTTCCTTATGATCAGGGACATTCAGTGACACCAACATTGTGGTCCCCTGGGGTGCCCTTGGCCATGACCCAGCCCTCCACTTCATAAAAGGCCCAATATCTCGGAACCCGTACAGATCCCCACCCCAAAACCAATAGGTTTTAGGTTAGTTATTGAAATTCGGCTCTTTAGTTTGGTTGCTATGGCAACTTAGAGTTTCCATTGAGGTATAATGGGGAAAATTGGAAAATGGTATTTACCGCCAAGCCTTTGCAGATATTTTTACAAAACGTCCATAGTTACTGTAATATTCTGTAAGCTATCATCTATCTGCCATATGGTTTTAGGCTACCTGCTCACTTTTACTGGTTGCCATGGAAACCAAAATGCAAAAAAATAAAAAAACCACAAACACTTACAAAGTATCTTCTCAGAAAACCATATACTCTATGAGGCTGACACTATGTTGAAATGTTCACCATATTTGCCTGAACAGGTATTGTGTTTTGTTATGAAATTCCGTTCTTTATTTTGGTTGCTATGTCAACTTAGAGTTTCCATAGACTTATAACGGGGCAAATTGATAATTTGCATTTACTGCCAAGGTATTTTGGCAAAAAATTTCATAGAAATATTCTTTACGTAATCTTCTATCTGCGTTATGATTTAAGGCCCACTGCTCATTTTTATTGGTTACAAAAGAAAAAAAAACTTTAAACATCATCCCCTCGTAAACTATATGCTCTATGAGTCTGGGAATTTATACAAATATTTACCATATTAGCCTTTGCAGGTTTTGTGTTTTTTAATGAAATTTGGCTCTTTAGTTTGGTTACTATGGCAAGTTAAGCGTTTCCGTAGACATATAATGTTGAAAATGGAGAAAAAAAGACATGTACGCCTTTCAAGATGTTTTATCAAACTTTTATGGAAATATTCCTTAAACAATGGTCTATCTGCCATATAAATTTAGGCCTATTCGTTGCAACAGATTGGCAGTTGTCAATTGTTGTCTGTTTTCGTGCAACAGCACATTCAAGCGACATCAGTCCTTTGAAGCCACTAGGCTGATTAGGTCCAAATTACATCGGCTTCCATGGTGTATTAAAATACATGGCTGCCCATTGGGCAGTCCCCCCTCCCTCCCCCACCGAAATCTGGTAAGCATAGTGACCCATGGGCCTCTTGTTACCATATATGGGTATGGCTGCTATATACGTCATGTGACCTGGACCCCGTGAACAAACTTTTGTACCTCCATCCCATGGATGTTCCATATGAAATTTGGCCTAATGGTCTCAGAGGAGATGTTTGAAAATGTTGACAGACAGACAACAGACGTCATACGGCAGACGACAGACAGACACCTAGGCTCAGGTAATTTAATAACAACATTATTTGGTTTATCTTACCGATGACACACTGAAAGTTTGTCGACGTCCAATCTCCTGATTCTAAGCACGTGACCGTCATGCTACTGACGTCACTGTCCGGAGAAACCACATGTTGTGTATCACATTCGTATACCCTCTGACTTCCTACAAGCGTATTACCCGACGAAATATGGCTGTTAGTTTGAGAAAGTGGTTCACCGCAATCTGAAAATAAGAATTACAAGAATGCCTGTTTTAAAAAAGCATTACAGGGCGTCTGATCAGTATCTACACTGTTTCTTTGCACTACTGGAATTCAAGGTTTATTTTCCCAGTTTACACTTAGTGACAATCGGCCCAACGGTACTGTCAATGCTGTGGTGTAAACATCACGTTAACAAGTCCGTGTAATGAGCCCTTTAACCCGCGTTTATATAGAGAAAACTTGGGTTTATGGGGGTATTAATTATTTTTCTTATTTCTGGTCAAAGACATTGAGGCGGTTCTAACGAGTACCCACAACCTATGTCCTATGTACAAATTGGAACAAACTGAACCACAAATCGATTTGGAAAGTTGTGATGAATCATAGATAAGGGCTCGCAGCTTGTTCCACACACACTGTAAACTGAAGCTATAGAAAACCACCAGGTAGACCACGAAAAGTCAAGCCAAAGACATACTACTAAAAAGATTTAAAGTTTTAAGTTTTCAGAGACATGACCACCCGTCGTGCAATAAAAGAGGAAAGCATAGTCATCAGCCATGTTAAGAACTAGGCATGATGTCTGCCGCATAACAATTATATTGTATCCCATTCTTTTAAAGGCGTATACTGATTCTGAAAATCAGGTTTCGTCATAACTTTTGAGGCTACCTTTCATATCTGCGCATTTGAAATATACTGTGGAAATATACAGTAAAATTCCGCTATAAGACCACCTTGGGACTGTTCAGTCCCAAAGATGGTCTCTGTCCTGTATGCCGAAACTACAAAGAAGGAATAACTGTCTATTAAATAAGCTTAGTCCTAATTTTAGGTGGTCTTTATAGCGGAATTTCACCGTACTTGGCTCAGTGGTTAGTGCACTTGCCTCTGATGCTAGAGGTCCCGGGTTCGATCCCCGGCAGCGGCGATAAAATTTCGGTGTCCGAACACGCTCCATTGGCATCATTTGCAGGGATGAATGTCAAAAAGTGCACCGTCCTTCGGATCGGGACGATAACTGGAGGCCCCCTGTGCAGGTTAAAGATCCCTACCGTAATTACATGATTACTGTGTAGGCTTTCATCCTGCAAAACCTGGAGTGTATGTAATATACACCTGCGGTAATGCTCAAATGTGATCGACGCAGTATCAGAAGATAGATAGATAGTCATCTGTACGTAACTTCTAATACGTACAAAGAATGAATACACGCAAAATCCGTTACTGTGTTAGAGTATGGGGTCGTAAAATGACATGCACCCAACATCATTTGAATCATACTGAGTATCACTAATTCGCAAAACGCACGAGGTCTACACAAGCTGCGTTCAGGCCAGATTTTAATGCGGTCAGGCCAGGTTTTATTGCTTACCTCCTTGGCGTCACAGCGACAATAAAACCGCGGCTACAAAAACACACAAAGTGAGCGCTTGACAGGCGCTCGTGTTCAAACTTGTTGAACGCACCTCAGGTTTCCGTATAAATTTTTGGCTCGTCACTGATTTACAGTCCGCATTCTTTCTGCATACTGCGACTGCAGGCGCTTAGCAACATTGTTCAGTCACCATATTGGATTTTAATTCGATTTGCTTCGTAACAATTTTAATTGCGCGGTTTAATATAATCACTTGGAAAATTGTAACAATAAAAATAATGCATTAGTATCTTCTGTTCGACTGACCAGCAATCGACCCAAACAGAGAAAAGAGCAACATTACGATAACACATCCGTGTGATATAGCGCATTTTCCACACTAAAAAAAATTGATTTTTCTGATGAAAACCTGTGATATTTTCTTATTTATACTCCAAACATAGGTTTTGGATGCTCGTTAGAACCGCCTCACTGAGGCGGTTCTAACAATAATGCTTAACCTATTTCTTTGAGCAGAAATATGGAAAACAATGTTTACCCCCGTAAACCCAAGTTTTCTCTTTATCAAGTGGGGTTTAGGTGTGTGTGTGGGGGGGGGGGTGTCCTTTTTTCACGTACTTGTTCACGTGATGTAAAACTGAGAGAAAGCAAGTTTCGCGAAAAACAAAACACAGGTTTCCATGTTGCAAGTCAAGTGTGTGCTGAAATGGGCACCGATGTGTGCCGCGGCGAGCTCGATTGTGTCTAAGGCGTACATGTACAATTTGTGCACAGCAAAACCTCAGATCACCCTTTGCAGCCATGGCAGTCAGTCTGACAAGAGTCTTTGCCACGCACTCATTACGAATACACGTCTATACAAATACACTGTAAATATACCGCCTTAAAAACGAAATAAATAAGATGAAAAATTGTGAGATTTTTCGTATTTCTGCTCAAAATATAGACTCTGGGTACACGTTAGACCCGCCTCATCGAGGCGGTTCTAACGAGTACCCACAATCTATATTTAAGAGCAGAAATAAGAAAAAGAGCTTACCCCTGTAAACCTCAGTTTTACTGTATAAAAGTGGGGTTCAAGGGGACAAACTATACAGGCATGTGTGCGTGATGCATCACATTAACAAGTCCTTGAATGAACGCCTCTCTTGAACCCACTTTATTTGGAGAAAACTGGGGTTTACGGGGGTATACGTTATTTTTCTTATATATGCTCCAAGACATAGGCTGTAGGTGCACGTTAGAATCGCCTCATTGGGGCGGTTCTAACGAGCACCCGCAACCTATGTTTGCAGTATAAATAATATATCACCGATTTTCACCAGAAAAGTAACCATTTAGGAGATAAGAAAAACATGCGCTGTATCGCACGGGTGTGTTATCGTGATGTTTTTCGACGCCCGCTGGGTCAAAACTTCTTTAAATGAACATGGTTAGTTGCTTTCTGTATGCCCACCACGATAAAAAGTCCGTGAAACGAAGACCCCTCTAAACCCCACTTTATACAGAGAAAAGTGGGTTTATGGGGGTATATATTTTCTGCCTTATTTTTTGCTCAAAATCATAGATTGCGGGTACTCGTAAGAACCGCCTCAATGAGGCGGTTCTAACGAGCACCCACAATCTATATTGAAATTAGAAATAAGAAAGAGTTTATCATTTTTACCTAAAATATATTATTTTTGCCACCATGTTGGACGCCATTATTTCACACGGACACGTTAGGTGAGTGTTTGAGTTTTACGTCCCACCAACAGCTAAGGTCATACGGAGACGGGACCTCGGTTTAAAGACTCATCCGAAAGTCTGGAGAAGCCCGGGATCGATTATGCGACCCCTGGTTTACAAGGCGAGTAGCGTAAACACTGCACCTCGGAGGCTTCAACGGACATGTTAACCTAAAGCCGCTCCATTAGTTTCAGCATTTGAAAGACGCCTTTCTTTTTGTGCCCATTTATCGACTTGAAGGTTAGAGTACAGTTGGATTATACTTTATTTGCAAGTGCATAGGGTTTAATACACATTTTGAAATACCACCCTGGTGTGATACAGTATTAATCTTGTTTGATGCTTTGAGTGTTTCCTGTGTTCACAAGAAAAAAAGCATAGTTCGAACATCAATAAATGCGACTGCGCACAAGAAAAGTAAAGACTAAGAATTTTTGGTGAGTGTATATTCAAAGCAGCCCTCAAGCAAATATGAACCCATTTTTATTGTTTTTCTAGTACACGTATCTTTACTGGATGCGTGCATGCAGAGGCTGATCAGCTCAATCTTCGCTTTTCACAGGTTCCAACTTGTATATTTAACAATGTACCTGCCAAATCATACCCTGTAATCAATTCAACAGAAATCAATTAAGATTTCCTTAGTACAGCAAAACTTAATGTATTTTTATTAGGATTTTCAAATAGTTAGTTGTAAACGTAATATGTTTTTCCCCTTTATTCTTTAATAAAAGTACGTACAGCTGAGTGGTACATTGTACGGAACAGTCATACGTTTAAAATTATTTGAATTGATTTTTAACGTCAACACAGCATAAGGGAAATATGTTCTATAGAAGGGTTATCCTTTGGAAGCAAGGAATACATGAAAGAATAAATGGTTTTCATCACGAAAACACGCCTATATAATTTTGACCCACTTGAACCCCGCTTTTATATAGCAAAACTGGTGTTTACAGAGGTAAACCTTATTTTTCTTATTTCTGCTCTGAAATATAGATACTGGATACTCGTTAGAACCGCCTCATCGAGGCGGTTCTAACGAGTACCCATAATCTATATTTTGAGCAGAAATAAGAAATATATCAAAGTTTTTATGCTTAAATTTTCCCTTTTTTTCGGCGGTAAAATATTCACTGTATTTGTACAGGCGTGTTTTCGTAAATGGTTTGTATTCTAGAGGCCCGGCCGACACTATCCTGGTTATATCGAGCCGGTCGGGTTGTCTAGCCACACAATTCCTGGACATGCTTAGCCAGTACCAGTGTACATTCTTTTGTCAGAAACTGTTGATTACCCCCGGGCTGCTTGAATTGACTGTGTGAAAGAAAGACAAGGGAAAACAGTCACGGAAAAAATCAGTTTTGGGTAGGAAGAAAAGTCACGAAAAATAAAATCACAGAATTGGTTTACCTAGCCACACTATTCCTGGACATGCTTAACCAGTACAACGTACATTGTTTGGCCAGAAACTGTTAATTACCGACCCCTCCCCCCAACACACACACAGCGAGCTACTTGAATCGGACGTGGAAAAAAAGTCACGGGAAAAAAGTCAAGGAAAAAGTCAGTTTAGGGTAGGAAACAATTGGCACGGAAAAAAGACACATATTTTTTTATCTAGCCACACTATTCCTGCACGTGCTTAAATAGTACAATGCACATTTTTTTGCCACAAACTGTTGATTACCACCCCCACCCCTCTCCTCTCCGAGCTACTTGAATCGAATGTGGGAAAATGACGCGGAAAAATTCATGGAAAATATCAGTTTTTGGCAAGAAAAATGTCACGCAAATGTCCTACATTTAGGTTTAAATAATGTTTTCATTAGTTTTATATGAGCAACTGATTAAAAGTATGATTCAAAAATGGTTTACAATAACGAACGACGACAGACAACGGAGGATTCCGTCCATGTTGATCCTTAGTGCAGTCACATTACGGTAACAAGACCGTATGCTAAAATAGCATCGCTCTAGCATAAGTCATGCCTTCGATCTTAACTTATTGGTATTTCCTTCTTTTTTAATTGACGTCATAAGTTTTTTCTTTTAAAACAGACAAGACTAATATTCACACCCTTGAGCATGTTATATAAAAATAGAAGTGAAGGCAATGGTCAGGAGGTGAGTTTAAGAGGAGTGTTCACTTCACAGACTTCTTATCACGATTCTAATGAATCTTCACTACAAGCTGGATGCGCATCCATACAGCTCCCGCGACTGGCTAAATTATACTCTTGTCAACCACATTTTAGCCCAGGCTCCGGAGGATGGCAGGTCTCCGTCGTCCGTCCGTCGTCCCCATTTTCATATTTCCTCTTCTCTTAAACCTTTGTGACAGTATCAATTAAATTACATATTCAGACTCCTGGCGATGGGGGAAAATTTAGCACGATTGGTCAAAATAACCTGGCCAAAATGGCCGCCATGACCGAATATTGTAAAATCCTTAAATAATTCTTTTTCTACAGAACCACTGGGCCAATTGTCTTGAAAGTTCCAGCATCGGTGACGGAGTACACCAAGTTTGCACAAATGACCACTCTAGATTGGCCTTGACACCAAGGTCAAATTTGGTTCCTTAGGCTTTTCAATCAGAAAGAGGTAAATCAATGCATTTTTCAAAAAATGTTGTGGTCTGTGGCATGAGAATAGGAACAAGATGAATATCTATGAATGCTAAAGGTAAAGGTTATTTGAATGGTATAGGTCGCATGACCAAGATTGCCCCATGCCCAAATATGATAAAAACATTAAAAATCCTTTTTCTCCAGAAAACTTGTATGTGGCATCGGGTGACTGAGAACAGAATTACCAAGTTTGCAAAAAGATGGCCCTACGTTGACTTTTTTACACCAGGGTCAAATTTGGTCCCTTAGGCTTTCAAATGGGAAAAGGTTAAACAAAACATTTTTCTTTTTCTTCTTTTTTTTTTCAAAAAATATTGTGGTCTATGACATTAGAATAGATAAGAGATGAATGCCAATGAGGACAAGGCCAATTGGTAACCTTGTCCCACGTATCGCTTGGATTGCAGTTCCATTGACAGTTCAAATGAATGTTCACTGAAATCGCCGAGCTATTTTTTTTTTACATTTTATATGCAGCCGTCTGACGCTCCACGTTACATGACCAAGATGGCCACCATGCCCAAATATGGTAAGGCCTAAATAGAATAGCTGTGTTTCCGCTGACATGCCGAAAAACATAGGGTCGGTAGGTCGATTAAACTATTTATATTTATCAACTTTTATTTGATGAAAAAAGAGCAAAACTCTTAAAAAGGGCTTAACTTCAGCCATAATACCAGACAAACATTCACATAATGAGGTTCAGAGCATCAAGGAAGCAAAACAACAAGATTTTAAGTATTAGTTTTGTTCTTTTTTGACAGTTTTATGATATTTTATCAAAAGTGCTAGAAAATATTAAGGTCGGTAGGTAAGAAAATCTTTTTATTTTTTTTTTCTAGATGGCTATGGAATAGTTGGGTCGGCACCAAAAAATCAGGGTCGGTCGGGTTAGCTGAAACACAGGTACAGTCGAACTTCAATGGCTCGAACACCTTTGGGACCTCGAAAATCTGTTCGAGACAGGGGTAGTTCGAGCCACTGAGGTTACTGTCAGGAGGCATAACGAGATATTTTTAGACATCTTTTCGGTGTTCTATAATAAAAATGTATGCTGTGTGTACTCATTAGAATCGCCTCATCGAGGCGATTCTAATGAGTACACACAGCATACATTTGAAAGATAAAAGACTAAAATCTCCTTTATTATCCCCCACTATTTCTTATGTAGAGGATTTCGCCAGGGGCTCAAGAATGGGTTCGACACATCCATGGTAAACGAGCCATCGGTGTTCGAGCCATCGAAGTTCTACTGTATTATTTTAGGCCTAACAAGCTTTGGGGCAATTGCCTTGAAGCATGGTATACAGCATTTGGCTTCTTAGTACGAAATCAATGTTTGTGAATGCTAAAGGTCAAGGTCATTCGGTGACGCAGGCTCAAAGTCGCTTGGGTTGCAGATCTATTGACATTTCAAAATACGAGTATATTTTACCTGAAACCACTGGATCAATTTCATTTAAATTTATCGTGTAGCCTTCTGACAATGAGGGAACCAAAATTGCTCGAATGGTCCAGGAAGCATAACCAAGATGGCTGACATGCCCAAATATAATAAAGGCCTTTAACATATTTTTCTCCAGAATCACTTGGCCGATCGTCTCGAATATTGGTACGTGCCTTCCGGTGACTGAGCAATAACAACTTTGCAAAAATGATGACCCTAGACTGACCTTGAGTCACTTTACGCAAAGATCAAATTGTGTGCCCTGAACATTTCAATGGTATAAATGTAAAACAATGCATTTTCAATTAATATTGTGGTCTATGACATGAGGCTAAATACAAAATAATGAATGTTTATGAAATCTAAACGGCCCCCGCCCATCGGGGCTTGAAGAAATATATGGGCTGCATGATGCTTCCACGCAGAGCTGAAACCGACCCGCACACGAGTACTGGTAAACCGCTTAGAGGATCTAAGTCTGCCCAGGCAAAGCGGTGCGAGTGGCCCGTCCATGCTTATAAACCCCATTGGTTTCATTGGGCGACAGGGCTTGAGAAGTCATTTCATCTCAATGTCGGGTAAAAATCCCACAAAATTGGAAGCAATGCCTCCAAAATGATGTTTACAGTGTTGACGGGGACGTTAAACCTCAAATCAAACAAACAAATGAAATTTAAAGGTCAATGTCATTCGGTGAAATTGACCCAAGGTCCCTTGGATTGCAGGTCCATGGACATTTCAAAATAGATTTTCCCTAAAACCACTGGGCCAATTTCATTTAAATTTCTTATGCAGCCTTCTGACAGTTGGAGAACGAAAATTTGTTCGTATAGGTCGAGTCACATGACCAAACCAAAATGGCCGCCATGACCAAATATAGTAAAAACCTTAAACTTCTCCAGGCTTTTCATTTGGATGAATGTCAATGCATTTCCCACCCTCCCCCCACCTCCCCCCCCCTCGGAAAAAAAGAGAGAATAGGTACTAAATGAATGTCTATGAGGTCAAAATCAATTGGGGACCTTGACCCAAGGTCGCTTGGATCGCAGGTCCATTGACATTTCAAAATACACGTTCTGAAAACACTGTGCTAATTTCATTATAATTTTATATGCAACCTTCTGACAGTTCGCAAACATAAAAATTGTTCAGATGGTTCAGGTTACATAACCAAGGTGGCAGCCAAGCCCAAAGATGGAAACAAGCTTGAAAATCTTCTTCAGAACCACTGGGCTAATTCCTTGAAACCTGGTTGGTATCATCGGGTTACTTAGTACTATCAAGTTTGCAGACATGAAGACCCAAGGTTGACATTGACCTATTTCGTTCAAGATCGTTGGTTCCCCTGGCCTTTTAATGGGAAAGAGGTAAAAGAATGCATTTTCTAAACATATTGTGATCTATGACATGAGAATGGGTACAAAATGAATGTCTATGAATGCTCAAGTTCGAGGTCTTTCGGCGACTTTGGCCCAAGGTCTCTTGGATTGCAGGTCCAGTGACATTTCAAAATGCATTTTCCATGAAACCAACGGGCCAATTTCATTCAGATTTTATAAGTAGCCTTCTGACAGTAGGGAACAAAGGTTTGTTTGAATTGTCCAGGTCACATGACCGAGACGGCCGCCATGCCCATATATTCGGACAGGTCCTCTCCTCTGAAAGTGCTGGGCCAATTTTCTCAAAAATTTTAATGTAGCATTCGGTGACTGAGTACTACAAGATTTGATGAAATAAATGACGCTAGTTGACCATAACCAATTTTACAGCACGGTCAAATTCGGCCCCTTAGGCTTTTCAATTGGAAACTGGTTAAACAATACATTTATGAAAACTATTGAGCTTTATGACATGAGTGTAGGTGCAATATGAATGGCAATGAATGTCAGAGGTCACGGTAATTCGATGGCATTTGCCCCCGGGTCACTTGGATTGCAGGTGTAATGAAATTTCAAGTGACACTTTCTCTAAAACAGCAGAACCAATTTTCAGTTTTATATGCAGCTTCCCGAGAATGGCAGAATGAAAGTTTATTCGAATGGCATGTCCAAATGTGGCAAAACCCCTAACAAACTTCTCCAGAACCTCTTGGCTAATTGCCTATGCAGTTTTAGTTAACTCAGTGCAATCCGATTCTTTCCACTGATGACTGTAAATTGACATTGACCTGTCTTTGGATAAGGTTAAATTTGATTTTGAATGGGAATAACGTTAAAATGTATTTTTCGAAACCTTGTGATTATATAATAAATGAGAGTATGTACTGTATTGGTGTGGGTGAATGGTGTTATATAATAAGAAAAATATTGCCAATTTCCTTCAAAAAAAAAATAAATATGTCACACGGATATCACGGATATCACATGATAAAGATGGCCGGCATGTCCATATATGGCAAAACCCCATAACAATCATCTCCAGAACCTCTTGGCTAATTGCCTATAAAAACTTAGTATGCAGCTTTAGTTAACTAAATACAATAAAATACTTTCCATTGATGGCTGTAGGTTCACCTTGGCCTGTCTTTGGATAAGGTTAAATTTGATTTTGAATAGGAATTAGGTTAAATGTATTTTTCGAAAACTGTTGTGATTATGAAATGCTGTGAATGCTGTTATATGTTAAGGTCATACAGCGACCTTGGCCAAGATGTCCATTAACTTTTCAACTTAAATTTTATATACAGCTGCCTTAGCAATGGTTGAAAGCTGGTTCAAATGGTCCACGTCACATGATCAAAATGGCGAAGTTATACACTAACACCGTATGTTTGCAATATGAATAAGAAAAGTAACATTTTAGAGGGTACATGGCGTCTAAGCAACGTCGCACTAACGTCGATGCAACGCCATGACGTTGCATCGACGTTGATACGACGTTGTATACACGTTGTGTGTCCGCTTGGAATAAACGTTTGGATACACTGTAAATGTACAATATAGTTGTACTTAATAGTAGCTGTTATCAAAGTTTTAACAATCCACTGGCAAACGACATTGTTAGTTTTCAACAACTGGCCACTGGTGACTTGCGCACACAATTAGGACACGTCCAAAAGACGCGCGTATTTTTAAAATACTCTTCTCAAAACAGCATCCTCTTAGCCATTCCGTTTTGTGTAAAAAGACGTTTTTAGAATACCCTAGTTTTAACCATCACAGAATTGAACACCCTTGTACAACTTCATATTACGATAATACATCCATTTGACCTAGTGCAGTCTCTAAATCGGTTATTTTTCTACTGAAAATATGTTATATCTTTCTAAGTTAAAGTAGAAGTAAAACAAAGATCAGGAACTGATACAATTAACTTACTCCACCCATAAAAGACACCAAAGGGAAAGAAATACAAACATTAAGCGACCAGACCATAATGGAAACCTAAACAAAAGGAAGGCCATAAGGACAGTTACTTTCCCACAAAATGGCCATATGGCCATCCAAAATTAAAAGACACAAGTGATACACACAGTAAGTAACAAACAACAACATAAATAAATCGCCACAGAAGAGCCGCCTTGGAACGGTCAGTGGAAGATTTCCACTGGGGGGCTTAAATCGATTTTACGTGGCCACAATCCTCGCCCTTACTTCCGTCGCGATTTAGACAAATGATTTGTTCAGTCCGCATGAAGGCCTCCTAACTCATCAGTGCAACATCTCCGTGAAAACAAAAATCAAAGAACCACAGAGGTGAGACAACGGTGAGGACTCGACAGCAAGAAACCACTGAAATGCTGGAGTAAAAGAAAACCAACAGTTAGACTCCGATGAGCCGGACCAGAGACAGAGCATCAGGCACCAACCAACATTATCTCTCTAAGCCTTTACGTTGGAGCCGTCATAGAATCTGAGGCCTGACCAACCGGCGTGCAATTAAAGAGGGAAGCAAAGTTGCCAACCGTGATTGGGTTTACCACCATGCATGCAGTCTGTCGTATAATATCCATGTTGTACCCAATCTTTTTATATCGAAGAATGATTTTACGAAATTGGGTGCTGAAGTCATTGCGGTTATATATTTTTCTGAATTTATATACTAAGTCACCATAAAATTCGGGTTCCGATAGACCTTGTTGCAGAAGAGATTTAAGTCCAATATTGAATTTTGAAATTAAATCAGAATGGCGTCTATAAAATTTTGAAAAGGCTTTGCGTAGTTTATGGTACCGATAACCCTTATTAAGGAGTTTAGCCGTTAATAATTTATTACGAGTGTTGAAGTCAGTTACATGACTACACACTCTAGCAAATCGAATTAATTGCGAAATATAAACGCCATAGGATGGCGCACGAGGAACATCACCATCCAAAAAAGGAAAATTTACAATCTCAAAATCAAAGTCATCGCGTTGTTCATAGATTTTGCACGAAACAAATCCATCTACAATAGATAGATGTAAATCCAAAAACGGGGCCTCGGTATCAGAAGAATTTGCTTTATTTAACTGAAAGTTCAAGGGGGTAAATCTGACTGATCAAACCATCAAAATAGGTATCATCAATATTCAATAAATCATCTAAATATCTAGAAGTAGGGCTAAAAGCTTCAATAATTTCAGATTGGTTATCAATGGAAAGCGACAAAATGAAGTCTCTTTCATAACAATACAAGAACAGATCAGCCACAAGAGGTGCGCAATTAGTACCCATCGGAATACCCACAGTTTGTCTAAATAACTTAGTACCGAATAACTTAGTATAACACTTCAAACATAGGTTGTGGATGCTCGATAGAACCGCCTAAAACGTTTATAACGAGTACACACAACCTATGTCTTGGAGCAGAAATAAGCAAAATAACGTAAACCCCTGTACACCAGCTTTTCTCAATACAATGTGAGGTTAAGAGGGGTTTTCATTGCACAGACTTACGGCCCCCGCCCATCGGGGCTTGAAGAAATAGATGGACTGCATGATGCTTCCGAGCAGAGTAGAAACCGACCCGCATACGAGTACTGGTAAACCGCTTAGAGGATCTAAGCCTGCCCAGGCAAAGCGGTGCGAGTCGGTCCGGCCATGCTTATAAACACTTTTGGTTTCACTGGGCGACAGGGGTTGAGATGTCATTTCATCTCAGTGTCGGGTAAAAGTCCCAAAAAATTGGAAGCAACGTCTCCAAAATTACTAATACTGTGTTGACGGGGACGTTAAATCTCAAATCAAACAAACAAACAAATTTCACAGACTTGTTAACCTGATAAATAGAGGATCTTACATGAGTGCTCATGTAATATTGAATTTATTAAACGAGTTGAGGAAAAGGGATAAAATGCGAGGCTTTGCCGAGCATTTTATCCCTTTTCTTCAACGAGTTTAATAAATTCAATACTACATGAGCACGAATGCAAGATTCTATTTATCATATGACATTTTAAACGCATTTTATTCACGATTGTTTACAAAAATGTCAATATTCCGCCATTAGTAAACGCGACGTCGTTAAGGACGTCGTACATGTAACGTTACGGAACGTATCTAGCTAATTTGCATATTTAATCCACTGGTGGATTATCGAAAATAATGCATGGCTTTAATACACTCTCAGACGCGACGTCATATGATAAACAAGGATAAAAAATATTTTTGCTTGCTTTTATTTTATTTTTGGGAACACCTTCAGGGGAGGAACTCCTACAAAAGTATTTTTGTCTCCCATGTCAAAAGGGGTCTACTCTTAAAGGACATACTTTTCTCCTGAGGATCAAAGTCTTTCCTTCAAGAGTAGACCCCTTTTTCAGTGGAACAGGGCTTATAGAAAAGCGAACACGAAGTCCCGAAAGTTTGAAAAATGGCGGAAAAATCTGCCAGGGATTCCCATTCCCCTTAAGATATGTACATGGTAGATATTTTAGAACGGCCTCGTGAAAGCGACAAGCAGTTCGAAGTACGCCCAATATTCATGCATGCTTGTTTGATTTGACATTTAACGTCCCCGTAAACACTCTTTAGGTCATTTTGGAGAGAATTTTGTGACAATTTTACCCGACATTGAGATGAAATGACATCTCAATTCCTGCCGCCCCACGAAACCAATAAGTTCTATATGCATGGACGGTACGACTCGCATCACTTTGCCTGGTCAGATATAGACCTCCTATATAAGCAGTTTACCAGTACTCATCTGTTGCCGGTTTTAGCTCTGCTTGGAAGCACCATGCAGCTCAATCTATTTCTCCAAGCCCGATGGGCGGGAGCAATCATGCATGTTTGTAGCAGATATAAGAAATGATGTGGCAAAGTGTGTGTTGTTTGATAATAATAAATGCTGAAATAATAAGTTTGTTACATGTGTTTTTGTTTTCGACTTTCGTCGATTCTCTTTATGTCACTAAGCCATGAAAAGGTATGTTTGCACAACGCTTTGCTTCTCAAGTTGTTATCATATTGTATAACCTGAGAAAATAAAATTGGTTTGATTTGTTTTGGTTTAACATCCAAGTCAACACTATTTGGGTCATTTTTTAGACTCTGCTTGTAATTTTGTAGAACTTTTACCCGACATTGAGATGAAATGACATTTCAAGCCTTGCCCACCAATAAAACCAAAAGGGCTTATATATGCATGTGATGTGACAAATTTTATCAATTAAACGCTATATAGATAACTGAGATTTCCACAGGGTCAGAAACTCGTTTCCATCCTCCTTATCCATGGCCCAAGAAAGCCAAGAAAAGACCCACGCGTAATAGGTACAATTGTTGTAGAGGAAGACATGTGGCACACCGTTTTGTTTTTACGTCTGGAGTCATCACACAGACCAGCATTGTAAGTCATCGAAATAATAGGCTAGGAAATCAAAGGGAAATAATATACAGTTATTTCATGTCAGTTTGTAGAACAGACAAACTTTTGTCTCTCGGTACTGTAGACGACCTGATGCCCTATGGTCCCCGGCCTTCGGCCTCTGGCAATGGTACATCATGTCGTTCACAGTACCCCACTATATAATTTTGACCCCCTTGAACCCCTTATATTGTACAACTGGGGTTTACAGGGGTATACCTTATTTTTCTTATTTCTGCTCTAAAATATAGATTGTTCGTACTCGTTAGAACCGCCTCATGTTACTCGTTAGAACCGCCTCGATGAGCTGAAATAAGAAAAATATCACTATTTTTCATCTTAACATTCTTTTTGTTTTATTTCGGCGGTAAAGTTTACAATGTATTTGCATAGGCGTGTTTTTGTAATGGAGGGGCAATAGTTTTGACTATACTCCAAACTGCCATGAAATAGCTATTTCAATACCCAATCCATCGAATACACTGTATAATAGATCAATGAACAGCTTTTAAAGAGGTATGATACTTTAAGATCCAGAATCAATCATTATTTATTAATTTAATAGTGTGTAAGCACAAAACATATAAAAAAGCACTATCCGTGTTTTTATTTGGCTCTATTGTAAAACGGTTCACGGATGCATTCCAAAATGCATATGTTATATAGATCAATGGGCGTCCATTAGAATTGTCCAATAGTAAAAAAAAAAAAATGGACGATGGTATAGTTCGCTCAGGTTAAAACGGTTTCAAATTCATCCTACAGCCAAAAAGGTATCAAAGCACTTTATATAGTAGATTAGGTAGTAAGATGTATTATGTGAGTGTTTGAGTTTTACGTCCCATCAACAGCTAAGGTCATACGGAGACGGGACCTCGGTTTAAAGACTCATCCGAAAGTCTGGAGAAGCCCAGGATCAATCCTGCAATCCCTGGTTTACAAGGCGAGTAGCGTAACCACTACACCACAGAGGCTTCTAGATGTATTATGTATGTTCTGGGCCGATAGAAAATTTCCATGCCTGAAATGATCCATAGAACGGTGTTTACATCACGATGTCATATCTGTGTAATGAATACCCCACCCCAATGTATAATTATAGAGAAATGGTGAGTTTACGGGGGTGGTTATTATTTTCTCTATATTCGCTCACAAATATAGATTATGATACTCGTTAGAACCGCTTCACCGAAGCGGCTCTCACGAGCACCAACAACCTATGGTTGGAGTAAAAATAAAAAAAAATATCAAATTTTCCATCACGAAAACACGCCTGTATAATTTTGACCCCCTTGAACCCCACTTTTATATAGTAAAACTGGGGTTTCCGGGGGTATACCTTATTTTTCTTATTTCTGCTCTAAAATAAAGATTGTGGGAACTCGTTAGAACCGCCTCGATGAGGCGGTTCTAACGAGTGCCCACAATCTATATTTTGAGCAGAAATAAGAAAAATATCACAATTTTTCATCATAAAATTTTCATTATTTCGGCGATAAAGGTGGCAATGTATTTGTATAGGCGTGTTTGCGTAATGATCAGAAAAGTAACCAATTTTGAGATAAGAAAGAATTCACTATGTCTCACGGCTGTCATCACGTGAACAAGTCCGTCAAATGAATACCCTGCTAAACCCCACTTTATATACAGAAAACGGAATACATTATTTTTCTGATTTCTGCTCCAAGATCATCATGCAAACACGCCTATATAATTTTGACCCCCTTTAACCCCACTTTTATATAGTAAAACTGGGGTTTACAGAGGTAAACCTTATTTTTCTTATTTCTGCTACAAAATATAGATTGTGGGTACTCGTTAGAACCGCCTCATCGAGGCGGTTCTAACGACTACCAACAATCTATAGTTTGAGCAGAAATAAGGAAAAATTCGCAATTTTTCATCCTAAAATTCTCATTTTTCGGTGAAAAAGGTGACAATGTATTTGTATAGGCGTGTTTTCGTAATGCATAGGTTGTGGGTACTCGTTAGAACGTTCTTACAATCACCCGCAACCTAGGTTTGCCGTATAAATAAGAAAAATATCGCTGGCGGCCCCCGCCTATCGGGGCTTGAACTTTCACGCAGAGCTTAAACCGACCGCACACGAGCACTGGTAAACCGCTTAGAGGATCTAAGCCAGCCCAGGCAAAGCTATGCGAGTCGGAGCGTCCATGCTTATGAACCCTATTGGTTTCATCGGGCTACAGGGCTTGAGATATCATTTCATCTCAATGTCGGGTAAGTCTCATAAAATTAGAATCAACGTCTCCAAAATGACCTATACAATGTTGACGGGGACGTTAAACATCAAATCAAACAAACAAAAAATAAAATATCTCGGATTTTCATCGGAAAAGTAGCCATTTTTGAGATGTAAAATACACTATGTCGCACGGGTGTGTTCTAGTAATGTTATCGTTATGTATCTGGCTTTCGAATTCAAAGGCTGACACGATTAATCGTACAATCAATTAATCGATCGATAAATTCAACAAAAATGATTATCATGTTTGATTTGCTTTTAATCGATTGCTTGATAGGTACAATTTACTACCCAAAGTTATGCCTACAATAGCTGGATGAGTGGCAAACAGTGCAGACCTGCGGCGTCTCATCTGGGTCTACACTGTTTGCTCAGGCCTGTCTGTTCAAATATACACATGGTAAAGTGAAACATATGGTAAGAGTCATGCTCAGAAGAAAGCCAGACAGGTAAAATTATGACAAAAACCTTAGCGAAACTAATCGATTATTGATCGCAATGACAGGACTGATAATCGATCATCTTTTCAGCTCCGATTTGCCAGCCCTTTCGAATTCAAGCAATAAATAAAACTTCAGTAGCTTGAACAGCGATGGTCAGTTTACCTTGGTTTGGTCGAATTCAGTCAAGCTATGCATTTTTAAGGGAAGTTTAGGGAGTTGCATCTTATTTTATCTTGTAAAGATATGCTGTATGTCCTCATTAGAATCGTTTCAATAAGGCGATTATAATGAGTACACACTCCACAACTCTGTTTTCTAGAGGATAGCAACACTATTCTCATTTTGCATTTTGACCTGGTGCCGTAATTAAACCTATGTGACGCGAATCCCATCTTGGACGGAATTCCAGTGTGGTCCTAAAGGTGTTCGAGCCATTGACGTTTGACTGTATTCACCATATTTGCATTATTTGCTGGCTCCCAGCTTGTACATTGTCAATATAGGAAAAACAGGTAACCAGAACCCCCTGACCTTAAGGTCAGGGGAGTCTGGTTACCTGTTTTTTTTCCAACACTGATAACCTTCAGACAAGGAAACAGCAGATAATGCAAATACGGTGAATTCTTATAATCTCACAAAAAGTACTACTATTCTAAAGGTGCAGGAAAAAAAATCACCTGTTTTGGTGATAACCAGCCAGTTCACATCTGAAATTAAGTTATCCACGACGCCCGTACCGCTAAGGAAACTTAACTGACACGCATTTGTCGCTAAGTTAAAGTTCGCTGACCCACAGCTGACATCATGCGTGCAAAACCAACTGCAATGCAAGATAGATCGGGCACGCGCGTTCCCATAAACCGTGTTTACTCTATTTTGGTTGTGTCTTGTTAAGCGAAAATCCATTTCTAATCCACTGACAATTTTTATTAGAAATATTAACCGCAACGTTTGATGATAATAAAGATCCATTTGAGAGCAGCAATCTGCGATTGATGTTTGAAACTTATACCATCGATATATGAGCCCCGCCAAGCGAATTTGTGTCTTCGAGCATTCCGTCATGACAAATTTTAACTGCGCATGCCCAGCTATTCAGAGGGGCCAGGGATTTGGCTTTCTGTCTGAAGGTTCCTCTTGATTCACTGCTTGTATGAGCGAGCAGCGAAGGTTATGGCGAGACTGCGCGGATGCGTAGGCTCGCCTGAACCTTCGCTGCTCGCATAGGCGATAAGGACCAAAATCGCTTGACAGGGCCCATATATTGGGTACAGTACCACAATGAGACCAAGTTAATCCAGCGCGTTTCAAGTGGTGAATACAATACAATCCAAAAAAGGCTAACAGCTTTAATTGTAGTATTTGTTTGACCTAGCATTTTAAATATTTGTTACCCGATCCTCCATTCACAGTGGTCATTTTAGCAAAGCAAGCTCTGATTGAGAACTCAATAATACTATAAAGACACGTGATGTACCAAGATTCATAGAAATAGAAAGGGAGAGTTTTAATATTTTGTCAATTCTGAACCGTCGCAGCGCGAGGCGGTTCAAAGGAATACCCTCAATATTGAATAATATTTTTGTCAATTCTGAAGCGCCGCAGAAATACAGTAAAATTCATATGCATAGGGAACAATCCTCGTAGTTTAACAAAAATATCCGATATCGATTTGCGACAGTCGCCGCAGACTTACCTGTAAACATCACCGCCAAAATTATATAGAAATTGATAGGAAAGCTGCTTTAAATTGATTAAATAACAATTTTAGAAGAATGCGACAAAACATTATAAGTTATTTTCAAAAAGTTCTTTTATTTATAAGGAATTAGATATAAAATTTGTAAAAATAAATTAACGACTTAGTTCTTCCATTTTACTTTGAAAAGTGGAAGTCGTATTCCTATTCATTTTATATATCTTTTGGCAAAATGCTCCTGAACCTACATTCCAATGCTACTTTAAAACTTATTACTTTCTCATTGATTTTTTATAAGTCATGACTAGGAAGAAAATTTCTCAAAGTTTGCAATGATATATAACATTTTATACTCAATTAAAAACATAGTTCTTCCATTTTGATTTGAAAATAAGGGAGTCACCTTTTCGGCACTTGCATTTTCTCTCGTGAAAATGGCTAAGTCCACGAGCGCCAGCATGGCTAGAAATTTACTTTAGCACAGGCTCATAATGTTTATTTATTTATTTATTTATTTATTTATTTATTTATTTATTTATTTATTTATTCCATCTGTAGAAAGAACTCGGGAGCTGCATGATAATATATGACGATTAGCTGTAAAAGAAATGAATGAATGAATGAATAAATAAAATGAATGAATGAATGAATGAATGAATGCTTTTCCTCAATTCTTGGTAATGCATGGTATTATGTCTTGAATATAAAATAAGATCGACTGACTGACTGACTGTGAGACAGACTGGTGCACAGACGAATGGAAAGAAAAAAGGACAGGTAAAAGAAGATATCAAAATACATCAAAAGGCTGAATATAATACGCCGAAAAGCTACAATTGGCTATCATTATGTACAATTTAAATTAAAAGGCATTAAGAAAAAATCATAATTAGAAGTTTGGCTGCAATTAGTGCAGACAGTTTTTATTGCAATCAATTAGAGTAGGCATTCGCTGTTTGTCACAGGGGGCCGAAATTTGTTTGCTTTGCCCGGCGGACTTGTGACATGAAGGACATCATTAATTGACATATTGGCTCATTAACAATTTGTTGACTAAAAGTTGCAGACATGAATTCAAAAACTTTAAGACCTAGAAAGTCAGTCGGCTTTAAAAGACTGAATGATGGTGAGGATCTACCTCGCGAGTGTAATACGAAGCGTTTATGTAGTGTTCCTGTGTTGCCAGACATCTACTCTGTGGAGGGTAACTGGTCAACTCGTTTATACTAAGTCAACTCGTACCTGTTTTTGGTCAACTCGTACCCGTTCTTTGGCCCCCTAGTCAACTTGTACCTATTTTGGTCAACTCGTACTCCAGGGGTAGGTGGGGTACTCTTTTTTCCAAACAATAGTTGAAATGGGTCATAACTTGCCCCGAGACATGTGTTGAGTTCACCGGAGGCCAGAAAGAAGTACTTTGGGTCCTTTTATTGTAACATGGTTTTCACAGCGCGGGGATATGCGATGGCGCGCCATCAACCTGCTCTAGTTATTATTATTTTTATTATTGTTATTATTATTATTATTTTATTATTATTATTATTCACTTTTAGCCCATTCCGTACCAGAAACCAACAAAGGGGCACCTTGTCAAACACTGCAGGCCCAGATCCGACGCCACAGAACGCGGGGATATGCGATGGCGCGCCATCAATCGGCTCTAGTTATTATTATTTTTATTATTATTATTTTATTATTATTCACTTTTAACCCATTCAGTACCAGAAACCCACAAAGGGATACCTTGTCAAACACTGAAGGCCCAGATCAGACGCCGCAGAACGTGTACCGATTAATGTGGGTGTAAAGAACGATTATCGGTACTATTTTAATCTAATCGTCCTTCATTAAAGACTGTTTTAATTGCTTTAATTTTGCCGGCGAGCGGCTGTTTTTTTCTGACAAAACTTAATGACACGCAGGAATTTTAAGGTCAATTATCTTTTGTGTATTATTTCCTTTTGAATTGCCGATTACTGGATACATAAGAAGTATAGAATCCTTGCAGTAGCATTCATCTTTGAAATCTCACACTGAGACTCAAAGCTTAAAACTTTCATCAAAATGTCTGATTTGTGCATTGCATGTGGTAAGGTTGTTGGTGGACGTCAGCATGCTGTAAGTTGGGATGTCTGCGACCGTTGGCAGCATCGTCTTTGTGGGACAGGTAATACAAATTTAATTTATTAGATATTTTTAGACTAGTGATCAATTTATTTATCTATTCATTTTATTTATTTATTTATTTATTGCAATTAAAGGGGACAATTATCCTGGCATTACGAAAACACGCCTATTCAAATATAACGAACAATTCTTCAGTTGTGGATACTCTTTAAAACGAGTAACCATAACCAATGTTTGGAGTATCAATAAAAAAATCTCAAATTTTTATAATCAGAAATGATCGTTTTCATGCCTATAATTATAATTATAATATATGACTAGAGCAGAAATATGAAAAATACCAGCGAGGCCAATATCGGTCGATGCAGAAAGAGGTGCTTCAGCTGTGGCGACATTATTCACGAGGGGAAATCTCCGCTACAGGTCTGCAGAAACAGCTGAGTACAAAGTGCAAGCCTGCTGTTTAAATGAAACGTTTGAACGGACATACATCGTGTGGTGTATCGTAATCAGTTTGGACATATTTTATTGTGGTGCTTTGATGTATTGAAGTTTGATTTTTCAATACCAGTATTCCCATTACGAAAACAAGCCTATTCAAATATAATGAAAATTTTACCATCATAAATGATAATTTCAAAAATCTGCTCATACATAGATTTTGGGTACTCGTTAGAACATCCTGGTCGAGGGTTTTCTTAAGATAACGCACAATCTGCTCGAACACATCCTTCGAAAACCCTCAACGAGCAGGTTCTGACGAGTACCCACAATCTATGTTTATGAGCGGATATAAAAAAATAATAATGTATACTCCTGTAAATCCCGGTTTTACTATTTATATATAATTTTATGGTGACTTAGTATATAAATTCAGACAAATATATAACCGCAATGACTTCAACACCCAATTTCGTAAAATCATTCTTCGATATAAAAAGATTGGGTACAACATGGATGTTATACGACAGACTGCATGCATGGTAGTTAACCCAATCACGGTTGGCAACTTTGCTTCCCTCTTTAATTGCACGCCGGTGGGTCAGGCCTCAGACTCCATGACGGCTCCAACGTAAAGGCTTATTGAGAATTAGAGAGATCTATTTCAAGGTAATGTTGGTTGGTGCCTGATGCTCTGTCTCTGGTCGGGCCCATCGGAGTCTAACTGTTGGTTTTCTTTTGCCCAGCATTTAAGTGGTTTCTTGCTGTCGAGTCCTCACCGTTGTCTCACCTCTGTGGTTCTTTGATTTTTGTGTTCACGGAGATGTTGCACTGATGAGTTAGGAGGCATTCATGCGGACTGAGCGGGTTGTTTGTCTGGATCGCGACGGAAGTAAGGGCGAGGATTGTGGCCACGTAAAATCGATTTAAGCCCCCCAGTGGAAATCATTCCACTGACCGTTCCAAGGCGGTTCTTCTGTGGCGGTTTATTTATTGTGTTGTTTGTTACTTACTGTGTGTATCACTTGTGTCTTTTTATTTTGGATGGCCATATGGCCATTTTGTGGGAAAGTAACTGTCCTTATGGCCTTCCTTTGTTTAGGTTTCCATTATGGTCTGGTCGCTTAATGTTTGTGTTTCTTTCCCTTTGGTGTCTTTGATGGGTGTAGTAAGTTAATTGTATCGATTCCTGATCTTTGTTTTACTTCTACTATTAGGAGGGACAAATTCATATAGGCTTGGTGAGTCTAACTGTTGGTTTTCTTTTGCTCCAGCATTTCAGTGGTTTCTTGCTGTCGAGTCCTCACCGTTGTCTCACCTCTGTGGTTCTTTGATTTTTGTGTTCACGGAGATGTTGCACTGATGAGTTAGGAGGCATTCATGCGGACTGAGCGGGTTGTTTGTCTGGATCGCGACGGAAGTAAGGGCGAGGATTGTGGCCACGTAAAATCGATTTAAGCCCCCCAGTGGAAATCTTCCACTGACCGTTCCAAGGCGGCTCTTCTGTGGCGATTTATTTATGTTGTTGTTTGTTACTTACTGTGTGTATCACTTGTGTCTTTTGGTTTTGGATGGCCATATGGCCATTTTGTGGGAAAGTAACTGTCCTTATGGCCTTCCTTTGTTTAGGTTTCCATTATGGTCTGGTCGCTTAATGTTTGTATTTCTTTCCCTTTGGTGTCTTTTATGGGTGGAGTAAGTTAATTGTATCAATTCCTGATCTTTGTTTTACTTCTACTTTCCATTCGTGATGATTGTTTTTATTTAAGAGTTTGTTAGTTAAACAGTACAACAAATGTTTATAATTTAAGCAATAAAATTATATAAATAACTGAATTTATTTTTATTGTGCTACCTGCAGATCCCGTTGTGTTAATACTCGCCGACATGTAACCTGTTTTGTCCGTGCAATGAGCACACCCCTAAACCTCACTTTATATAGAGAAACTCGGGTTTACGGGGGTATGCATTATCTTTCTTTATTTATGCTCCAATACATAGGTTGAGGGTACTCGTTAGAGTCGTTCCAACTAAAGATCACAGCCTATGTTTGAAGTATAAATAAGAAAAAGAAAAAGAAAAACACGGATTTTCGTAAGAAAAGCTGTCATTTTGGAGATGTGAAAAACGCACTATATTGCATAGGTGTGTTATCGTAAAATAACAATAATAAGGAATATGCAACATTTATGTTAGCCAACATTTATGTTTTGAGCATATATGAGAACAAATTATAATTTAGCATGAAATGTAAGTTCTACAATTATATTTTCTCGTTATTTTCATTTACATATTTACATATGATGTTCGTCTTATGTTGAGCATGGTGTTATGTACCAATCACATCCCTCTGGAGCATAGATTGTTGGCATGGTTAGAGCTGCCCCACAGGGATAGTTCTAACGATCACCCATAAATTATGTCTGGCTAAAGGGATATGGGGGTCATACACATGAAAGGTGCCATTTTGGCGCACGAGCGTAATGGCGTCATGCAGACACTATGTATCGTCTTCATCGTCGGGAAAAGGATCAGGAGTCTGCATAGACCATACAGTTGACCTGTATATATGTGTACTTAAGCCAAACTTACCCTAAAACATGACTGATTGCCTCAGTAATGTTTCCATAATTACCTATTCAAACTTTAATGCACCCCTTTGTATTTAAAAACTATTGTTTGCACATTTCAATAACTTTATTAATTAGCCACTTGCATAAACAACTTTTTTGTCAGTTTGTTTACAAATCATTTTAGGATCGTTTATCCAACCAAACATATTAACCATCTGTCTACACATGATATTAATAACAATTGGTATTATCAGCCTAACTTCAAACCAGTCTGAATACAAAAGAAATTTTTTTCAAAGAATCAACAGTTTTCACATCAATTGTTACAGCTGGCCAAAGACAACACCTTTATACATGAGTAACAATATATTGTTTGCTTGTTTGTTTGTTTAATAAGAAATTCGGTTCCTGGTTCCAAAATTAAATCAAACTATTCTAGCCACATGCTTGATCTTATTTTTTAGTATCTATTGTATTAACAAAAGTTTACCTTCGGCAATGGCCGCCCCCCCCCCCAAAAAAAAAAAAAATATCTGAAAAAATAAAAACACGTCAAAGCTGGATTTGAAGGAGAAACAAGCATATTAAGGGTCTTTTCCATCCCTTTCCATATAATCTTCCCTTCAGATCTATCTTCTGACACTGTACATAAAACCTGTCTTATCTTTGTATAATCTTCACAATGAAATGACTGAAACAGCCGCTAAAATTTTATTTAAGGCAACTTCAACCAAGTTCACAAAAGCAGGGAATGGGGAAATCTTAAATCCAATCACAGGGTCTTGTAAGAGACATTTTGGCATTGAAATAAGCAATAAGTACAGTCCGCTAAGTGAAAATTGATGATCAGGGTATCATGGATTGGGAGTCAGTCAGGTCCCGGAATCCAGCATTTGCCGACAATTTTTCCGAACCACGGAGTCCGCCAACCACCAGCAACGGTTATGTCTATGTGGTATTTACCTTATTATCAAATCAGCTCTTCAGAGCTGACTATGCCCGTACACTAGCAGCTAGCTTTCGGCAACACATTGGGGAACACTTCACAATGGACCTGACCAACAAACTTTCTTTCCTTCAAGATAAGAATAGGGCTGGCCAATAAAGCCAAATCTTTTAACTTTGAGAGTTTAAAACTACCTGCAATGGACATGAAGATTAATAATCTGTCACCTAGGCTACAAAAACGTAACCAGACCAAAACGGCAGAGAAAATCAGACTAAATCAAAGCAATGGAAACCAATGCCAGGCAAACCCCACAATTAAAACAAGCAAGGGAATTGTCTCAATACCTTTGTACCTTAATCTAGTTCAACTGAAAACTTGGCTCCATGCAGGCTCCAATAAAATCGTAGGAATTAAAAAACTGTTCAACAGGTTTGGTAAGGCAACAGGAAAAGCAATATTACACTTTAATACAGAACTTGCTCCGTTAGAGATTAACTGTGGCACTCATAATGTATCAGTAAATCCAGTTTTATGTAACATAATCAGATGTTCTTGTTGCCAGAAATTTGGACACTATGTCAGTATCTGTAGGTCTAATTTCATTGCCTGTATACATTGTGGAGGCTGGTACCACAGTGTTACTGATTTTAAAGTAAGACACATTGCTGCTGCGAGAAATCGCGCCAACTGTAATGGAAGCCACTCCGCAGACTACAGGTTTTGCCCAGTATATTTGAAATATAAAACTAATATTGAGGACAAAAATAAGGTCATAAAGCAGGAATGGGAACAGAGAAGAATGAAAACTACTCATCAAGCAGAAGTTAACCAAAATATGTCAGATAATGGTCTTAATGAAGCAAATAAACAGAAATGGAATAAAACCCATTTAGGGCCGCTAGGAGCAAACCAGTGCAAAGAAAGAAAGGATAAAGCTGAACAAGTATCAATGGACAATTTTCAAATCAATCGAGTTCCTAGGGGAAATGGTACAAATGGCAATCTTGTTATGAAACAGCAACTGCGAACTATCCTTAAGGTCATACTTGATCCAAAAAACCTGAACAAAATTGCTGACATATCAAACGATAATGAACGCAATGCTTTCATTGATGTACTCGTGGACCAGCCGGAATTGTTTGAACAAACCAGTCAGTCTAATCAATCTAAAGAAAATTCGAACAAAGGGGAAACAGAAACAGTTCCCAAACCTGATGCAAAAGATTTATCAGGTGAGGCTGAACAAGAAATTAATTTATACCAGGGCAATGAAAAAGAAACCAAAGGTAGCGTTGACACCATCAACAAACAGTCTGTTATCCCTCTAAGACAGGCAAAATCATATGCCGATGTAACTGTTACGAAAACCACCAAGGGGTCAAAAGCTGCAAAAAAACACTCCGGAAAACAGAAAATGAAATCAGTAAAGGTTTAACACCACATTATCAAAGAAAGATTAGAGTAAGAAAATCGGCCCAAACTTTAGAGAACAAAAAACTGAGTGGACATGGTTCAAACCTTAATGTAGGAAAAGTAAGGGCTACCCTAGGTAAAACAGCTCCAACTAGGTCCAAAAAGAAACTAAATAACCCGTAATGATTTCAGGCAATTTACGTCAGAAACTAACCATTGTTCAATGGAATGCCCGCAGCCTCTGTGGGTTTTCCATGCAACACAAAAAGGCAGAATTTTACAATTTCCTTCTTTCTTTTGAAGAGCTCCCAGAAATTATATGTATACAAGAAACTCGGAATAAATCAAACCAGAATCTTCTCTTCTTAAATGGTCACAAGGCACCAACTTCCTATAGACGTAAGGACAATCAAAGTGGGGATGGGGTAGCAATTTTTGTGAAGGAGGTCATAGATTCTGGAGAAATCAAATACCAGCAACAAAATGACAATGTAGAGGCAGCAATTGTAAGAATTTTTGGTACAAATTCTCAGCTTGATATAATTAATTTCTATACTAATGGAAAACAGTTCATATCCAAACAAGATTACGAGTACCTAATAGGGCATGTAAGCCAAAATTTCATAATGGTAGGAGATTTCAACTTAAGGGACAGCCTCTGGGATGACGCATTCACTGGTCCTGAAAACAGCAAAAGTAAGGAAATTTTAAACTTCATCGATGACAACAATTTAATAATTCTAAACAGTGGCGAGGCAACTCACATTGATGTTTCAACAGGGCACACCTCTGCCCTTGATCTTATTTTAGCTTCTAAGCGTACATGTCAGGGTCATCAGTGGTATGTACATGATGACCCTGTAGGCAATGACCATCTTCCCGTTGTCACAACACTTAATAAGAACTACAAGAGTATTTCGCAACATCAAATACCCCGCTGGAAATTTTCTGAAGCTGCCTGGACTCTTTTTCGTCAACTGACAAAAAAAATCAACATAAGCTATGATGAAATAACAATAAACGAATCCAACGAAAATTTTGTATCAGAAATTTTATCTGTATGCAATGAAACAATACCAAAAACAGCTCAAAATCAAAGAAAAAACACCGGCACTTGCCCTAATGGACCCCGGAATGCACACAAGTTGTTAAGGCTAAACATAAGGCATACCTAAAATGGAGGAAATATGGTACTTTTCATCTCAAAGAACTCTACAAAACAGCAAGGGCCGAAAGCACAAAATTTCTTGATAGAACTAGAGTAGCAAAATAGCAAGAATACATTTCTAAATTGAATCATGACGTGAGCAGTAAATATATATGGCATGTTATAGCGAAATTCAATGGAAGACCATTCAAACCAGTTGAAGTGCTCAAGCAACCCAATGGCAGAGGTCATGAAAATATAGATAAAGCCAACAAGTTGGCTGACCACTATCAAAACTAGGCTAGGAAATTAAGAGTCGAAGCAGAAGTCATAAACTCTGTGAAAGAAAACATTGGTGCTGTCAACAATGAAGCTTATAATGAACTGTTCTCAATAAAAGAACTCCAAACCGCATTAAACAAGAAAAAGAGTGCATCTCCAGAGGCAGACACAGTACATTATGATATGCTGAAAAACTTGTCTGAGAAAGCAAAATGGCAGTTATTAAGTCTCATAAATAAATCGTGGACAGTTGGTAAACTTCCGGATGAATGGAATTTTTTCCCATTTTTAAACCAAATAAACCACCAAATGGGGCAGGATCGTACAGACCTATTTCTCTAACATCAACAATATTGCAAAATTATGGAAACAATGATTACAAACAGGCTAACCTCTCATTTAGAAAACAATAATCTTTTGGCACCAACGCAGTCTTGATACAGAAAAAATCGATCAACTTTAGACCAAATCATGAAACTGCAATCCTCTATACTAAAAGCTAAAATGCAGGACAGGGCTCTTATGTGCGTATTCCTAGATCTTGAAAAGGCCTTCGATTTGATGTGGACTAATGGGGTTCTATCCCAACTAGTAAAATTTAAAATTAAAGGTATAATGTTAGCATGGATTAAGGATTTCTTAAGTGACAGACGAATACAAGTAAGGGTAGGGCAAGACCTTTCAGAAATCAGAAAATTAGAGAATGGATCCCCACAAGGTAGCGTACTAGGTCCTATTCTTTTCAATGTACTAATGAACACTAAATATGATGTACTTAAGGAATCTGATGCAGATCTCATACAATATGTCGATGATTCTGCGGCATGGAGAACAGCTAAAAGCCTCAGACACTTAGCTGTTCTGTGCCAAAGAATCCTAGATCAGATTGAATCATGGGCAGAGGAATGGGGGATAAAAATATCTGCAGAAAAAACTGAGTGTGTAGTCTATAACTATGGAAAAATACCATCTGAAGACATCCCTAAATTAAGAATTGGGAACAAAACCATTGAATACAAAAAGCAGGCAAAATTATAAGGGATAACCTTTGATAGCGACCTAAACTGGAATTCTCATTTTGATTCACTCTTAGAAAGTTGCAAAAAAGATCTCAATCTAATGCGATACATTTCTGGAACCAAATATGGTGCTGATAAAAACAACTCTACTGATGTTGTACAAAACCTTAATCAGAAGCAAACTAGACTATGGTTGTCAAGCCTATGCAACAACAGCAAGCTCATCTCAGCTGAACAGGTTAAACCGAATACAATCCGCAGCTCTTAGAATCATAACTGGGGCATACAAATCAACATCGAGTGTATCTGTAGAAGTTGAATGTAATGTCTTACCGCTAAATCTCAGAAGAGAAGAGATGATACTAAAATATTGGGCAAGGTCAATTCCACATGGTAACAAATTACCACTGAATGAACTTTTTGGACACTCTGTCTACGAAACTGAATTAAAGCGAGTAAAGAAAAAGATACCTTATGTTATTGCTGTGGAAGATCTTAAAAAAGAATACAATATACCAGATATTCAAATACAAGAACCAATATATAGAAGTAAATTCGCTCTCAGGTCAATCAAACCAAAAGCTACACTGTCAGGCGAAATTAATAAAAGACAGATAATATTAAGGCTGTCGAATGCAAGGCTAAAATACACATTCGAGAAAAGTACAATTCTGTATTGCAAATTTATTCAGATGGAAGTAAAGATGAAGAAAATTCTCTCACAGGATGTGCTTTAACTATACCAGAGTTAAGGATTACGAAACAATATAAATTAAATGGGAATCTTACTGTCTTCACTGCAGAATTAAATGCAATAAGGGAAGCCCTTAAATGGGTCGAAGAGAACCAACCACAAAAGTCAGTAATACTGACAGACTCCTTAAGTGCGATACAGACTCTTACTTCTGGAACATGTAATTCTAGACCAGATATTATCCTAGAAATTGAATACCTTATTGATAAAATTATCAATAAAAATCTCAATATTATGTTGGAGTGGTGCCCATCACATTGTAATATTGAGGGCAATGAATTAGCGGATAAGGCAGCTATGTTAGGGTCTAAAACAGGCAAACCGCTAGATATAAAGCTCAGCAAAAATGAAGTATATTCAATTATTAAACGTCAAGTAAGGAAGAAATGGGCATCACAGTGGGCACAATATTGGCATGGTCAGCGTTGGGAACTTGACAGAACGCTTCCAACGAAGATCACCCAGTACTCAAATAGTAGGCAAATGGATAGAGCATATACCCGATTAAGGCTAGGGCACAATGGACTTAAGGCAAATAACCAATTGCATTATGAGATGGACCCTCTATGTCCTCATTGTGGGGATATAGAGGACACAGCTCATTATTTTCTCCACTGCTCCCAACATAATGAACACAGGAAAATGCTTAATGAAACCATCAACAGTATACAAGGGTTAGCAGATACTAATTTTAGTGTAAAACTGCTACTGAATCCAAACAAAAGTATTCATTTGAAATAAGGGAAGCAGTTTTTACATACATTAAAAATACAAACTACCAATCTATTATTTAAACCAAGAAGCAGGGATGATAGAGGATAAAACTTACTAATTTTGATTGCTTACTGACCTCCCCCGCTTTCAGCGGGGCGAGCTTGAATCGGGTACCTCTATCATCATAAAAGTGGGAAAACCTTAATTTTACCATATTCATTATATCAATACCAAGATGCAGGGATGATAGTGGACAAAACTTTCTTATTTCGATTGGTTACTGACCTCCCCCGCTTTCAGCGGGGCGAGCTTGAATCGCGTACCACTATCATCATAAAATTGGGAAAACAAATCAAAAGGAACCTTAATTTTACTATATTCATTATATCTATACCTAGATGCAAGGATGTTAGTGGGCTAAACTTTCTACGTTCGATTGGTTACTGACCTCCCCGCTTTCCAGTGGGGCGAGCTTGATTCGTGTACCACTTTCATCATAAAAATGGGGAAGTAAATCAATAGAATAGGGCATTTAGGAATTAAAACTATAACTTGCTTAATTCAAGGGTATATGAAGCTGTAGTACGGTGAAATAACGAACAGAGGGGCAATCACTAAAACAAGCAGGCCAATCCTCTTAATAATCAGTAGCTGTATATATGTACACAAACATCTATATTTGATGTCATTGAATGAATCTCTATACCAGTGTGTGTCTGTTTGATGGTCAATGCGGCTAGTATGATTGCTTAACCCTTGTCCTGCTGAGACCGGATATGCCTTGTCTTTCAAACAATGTAGATCCAGATCAGATGGCTTCTGAAGAAGCCATCTGATCCGGATCTACACTGTTTGGCATTCAGTTTATGAATTTGTAGCAATAAATTACATCAAGTAATTTGATTGGCTGATAATCAGTAGTGGTGTGGTATGTTTAAATATTCAGCAGGACAAGGGTTAATTGGTGTGAAAGCTAAAACTTTCCAACTTTTTTTGTATGTGAGTGTGTTTGTTTTGTTTATTTTTTTGGCTTTTTTTCCTCTGTTTATATTTCTTCTTCTCATGGAAACCAGGGACCATTTAGCAACAGAGTATTAAAAGCAATTAAACTATTAACAGTTCTGTCACACACCAGCGGTAATCAATCATGTTTCTATAATTACCTATCCAAACTTTATACATCCCTTTGTATTTTAAGATCTATTATTTGAAAATTTCAATAAATTTATTAATCAGCCACTTGCATAAGCAGCTTGCTTGTCAGCTATGTTTACAAATCAATTTAGGATCTTTTGTCCAACCAAACATTAACCATCTGTCTACAGATGATATTAATAACAATTGGTATAATCAGCCTTACTTCACACAAGTCTGAATACAAAAGAAAAATCTTCAAAGGATCAACAGTTTTCACATCAAGTGTTACAGCTGACCAGAGACAACACCTATATACATGAATAATGATATTGTTTGCTAGTTTGTTTGATAAGAATTTGGTCCCTGGTTCCAAAATTACATCAACTATTTTTGCCACATGTTTGGTCTTTTGTTTTTAAGTATCTATTGTATTAACAAATGATTACCCTCTGCAATGTCCACAAAAAAAAAATCTTGGAAAAAAAACAAAAAAAAAAAAAAAAAACACGTCAAAGTAGAAGTAAAACAAAGATCAGGAATCGATACAATTAACTTACTCCACCCACCAAAGACACCAAAGGGAAAGAAATACAAACATTAAGCGACCAGACCATAATGGAAACCTAAACAAAGGAAGGCTATAAGGACAGTTACTTTCCCACAAAATGGCCATATGGCCATCCAAAATTAAAAGACACAAGTGATACACACAGTAAGTAACAAACAACAACATAAATAAATCGCCACAGAAGAGCCGCCTTGGAACGGTCAGTGGAAAGATTTCCACTGGGGGGGGGGGGGGGGGGGGGCTAAAATCGATTTAACGTGGCCACAATCCTCGCCCTTACTTCCGTCGCGATTTAGACAAATAATTTGTTCAGTCCGCATGAAGGCCTCCTAACTCATCAGTGCAACATCTCCGTGAACACAAAAAATCAAAGAACCACAGAGGTGAGACAACGGTGAGGACTCGACAGCAAGAAACCACTGAAATGCTGGAGCAAAAGAAAACCAACAGTTAGACTCCGATGGGCCCGACCAGAGACAGAGCATCAGGCACCAACCAACATTACCAAGAATTAGATCCCTCTAATTCTCAATAAGCCTTTACGTTGGAGCCGTCATAGAATCTGAGGCCTGACCCTCCGGCGTGCAATTAAAGAGGGAAGCAAAGTTGCCAACCGTGATTGGGTTAACTATCATGCATGCAGTCTGTCGTATAACATCCATGTTGTACCCAATCTTTTTTTATATCGAAGAATAATTTTACGAAATTAGGTGCTGAAGTCATTGCGGTTATATATTTTTCTGAATTTATATACTAAGTCGCCATAAAATTCGGGTTCCGATAGACCTTGTTGCAGAAGAGATTTAAGTCCAATATTGAATTTTGAAATTAAATCAGAATGGCGTCTATAAAATTTTGAAAATGCTTTGCGTAGTTTATGGTACCGATAACCCTGACAATCATAGCTGGATTTGAAGAAGAAGAAAGCAAATTAAGGGTCTCTTCTTTCCCTTTCCATATAATCTTCTCTTCAGATCTCTCCTCTGACACTGTACATAAAACCTGTCTTGTCTTTGTATAATCTTCACCTTCCGTTTCGGCATGTAAATAGTATGTCAAGAATCAACTTAATCATGTAAAACTGTTAACATCCATGAAAAACTATGTTCTCGTACGGTTTTCATTCTGATTATAATAATCATATTTTAAGCCTGTCTTTTCTTAGTGTTATCTTCACCATCCTTTTCAGCATGTAAATAGTCTTTATCTTTATTATTATGATTGTCATCTTTAACTATTACTATTATCATTATCATAACCATTATTATATTATATCATATGTTGTCTCAGTGTTGAAAGCAAGACTTGCGACCAGTCTTCTTCCTCTGACCTTTAAGCCGTGTGTGTCCCTGCATGGAAAGTAGAAGTAAAACAAAGATCAGGAATTGATACAATTAACTTACTCCACCCATAAAAGACACCAAAGGGAAAGAATCACAAACATTAAGCGACCAGACCATAATGGAAACCTAAACAAAGGAAGGCCATAAGGACAGTTACTTTCCCACAAAATGGCCATATGGCCATCCAAAATTAAAAGACACAAGTGATACACACAGTAAGTAACAAACAACAAGATAAATAAATCGCCACAGAAGAGCCGCCTTGGAACGGTCAGTGGAAGATTTCCACTGGGGTGGGGGGGGGGGGGGGGCTTAAATCGATTTTACGTGGCCACAATCCTCGCCCTTACTTCCGTCGCGATTTAGACAAATAATTTGTTCAGTCCGCATGAAGGCCTCCTAGCTCATCAGTGCAACATCTCCGTGAACACAAAAATCAAAGAACCACAGAGGTGAGACAACGGTGAGGACTCGACAGCAAGAAACCACTGAAATGCTGGAGCAAAAGAAAACCAACAGTTAGACTCCGATGAGCCCGACCAGAGACAGAGCATCTAGCACCAACCAGCATTATGTCTCTAATTCTCAATAAGCCTTTACGTTGGAGCCGTCATAGAATCTTAGGCCTGACCCACCGGCGTGCAATTAAAGAGGGAAGCAAAGTTGCCAACCGTGATTGGGTTAACTACCATGCATGCAGTCTGTCGTATAATATCCATGTTGTACCCAATCTTTTTATATCGAAGAATGATTTTACGAAATTGGGTGCTGAAGTCATTGCGGTTATATATTTTTCTGAATTTATATACTAAGTCACCATAAAATTCGGGTTCCGATAGACCTGCATAGGCATGCTCCATGTGCAGTCTTAGTCAAATGGCCAATATCAAGCGGCAAAAAGAAAGAGCACTATTGAATCACTTATCGCTCTTGAGCAAAGTATAGAAATCACGATTTGCAGTCGTATTGGCACTGATTTCTACACATTTTCGGCTCATTTTTTCGATCAGCCTTTTAAATTCCAAAAAACAGGCAGTGCTTCATTTTTCTATGGTCGGGCACCGGCAGCTCAACGCCATTTGCTCTTGTTGGACAAACTGCCACGATTTGCAGCCCAGAAGCACTTAACATATGTCTTAATGTGGAGCTATGGAGTTCTGTTCGCTTGACCATGGCAGACATAAAAAGCCTTAACCTAAACGAACGAACGAACGTATAATCTTCACCTTCCTTTTCAGCATATAAATAGTATGTCAAGGATCAGCTTGTTAACTTCTATGAAAAACTATGTTCTCGTTTAGTTTTCATTATGATTATAATAATCATATTTATTCATCTTTTTTATTCTATTCATTCCATTTTAATACATTGTACTCAAATTTGAAGAGTCTAAAAAACAGCACTGCGCTGTTGCAGCTATACCAATAAATATACAATGTTTCTGTTTAGCTTCAATTATCATTATTATTATGATTGTCATTTTTCACTATTATTATTATTATCATTACCATTATAATCTTATATCATGTGCTGTCTCATTGTTGAAAGTAAGACTTGCGACCAGTCTTCTTCCTCTGAACCTTGAGCCGCATGTGTTCCTGCATGGAAACCTGCATAGGCATGCTCCATTTGCAGCCTTAGTCAAATGGCCATTATCAAGCGGCAAAAAGAAACAGCACTATTGAATCACTTATCGCTCTTGAGCATAGTATAGAAATCATGATTTGCAGTCGTATTGGCACTGATTTCTATACATTTTCAGCTCATTTTTCGACCAGCCTTTTGACGGTATCACAACCTTATTAACCAAAATGAGTATTACAAATACATTTAAAATATCAATATCACCCCTTAGGTTACACTCTGCTTCTTTTGTACGGATTCCCCATTCTATTAAGAACTTTAATACTATGTTGCCTTCGGTATTGGTTAGACCCTTAAATTTGTCTTCTGTAACTTCAGTTAATCTCAAAGGAGCAGGCAATACCAATGTTTTTGGGAGTAGTCTTCGTATAAGACTATCTCCTCTCAAATCGCCCATCCTTCGAAAATATACTAATCTGTGGAAAAGAAGTGGAATGTATCCTAGTATTTCTAAGTGCAATGCCAAGAGGTGCAGATGTTGTTCGCATTTAAGCACTGCGTCTACCGTTACTTCATCTGTAAACGGTAGACGCTTCTCTGTAGTTAACATGTCTGATTTGACATGACAGTCTACAGATTTAATTTATCTAATTACTTGACGTGCTGCAAACTGTAATATGCAGTACGTCGGTCAAACTAACCGCATGCTTAAAACTAGATTGAACGAGCATTATCGTAGAATGAGTAAGCCTAAGAAAACTGATACTTTCTTATACCGTCACTTTCGACGTACAGGTCATTCTGTAAATAACATTGTTATACAACCAGTGGAAAAACTTTATTTCGATGCAAATTCTACATCTAGATTCAAAATAATCAAAAGACATGAAGCTGAACTGAAATGGATTAATTTTTTACAGACACCTTTTCCACTGGGATTTAATGACAACATTTATCATGAGGGTAATATTTCCAGAATGCCGGACTTTGATATTTTTTCACCCCTGGAATGTCGAAAACGCAGAACAAGATCTCACGGCACCAGGAAAAATGGTAACTTTAAACGTAAATCACGTGCGTTTAAACGAAACAATACTAGACTGAAGTGACTGTCAATTATATTATTAAATCATGGACGCCACTCTATGCTTTCATTTTTAAGTTCATTACCCGTTTCTGTTTTACGTCTTTTGGACACCGAGGCGAATAAATTCTACGATAGTTCTCATCAGTTATATGATGCGGCTCTCTTAACTAGAGGCTATACTCAGCATACTCTCCGTCCTAACATAGATTCTGAAATTAATCATAAACGCCATTTCTTCAAAATATCCTTCATTAATAAGGGTATGGATTTTATAGATTTGCCCATTATCTTCCGTGAGAGATCGGTGCTTTCTTCCATTCCTGCTTATTTTCAAAATACTGAAACACCTATAATTTGCTATAAATATAACAAACCTGTTAGATCTATCATTTTTAATTTCAATAAACTTGTTTCAGATCTTGATATTGATACTAATACTCCTGATTCATGTGATTGTAAAAACTCAAAGTATTGCTATCCTGCTACTGGTCATGTAATTACTGGCAATTTGAAAATTATTCCTGATTCTAGGATAAGGAATATAATTTCTAAAGGACCGAAATATCGGTTTCCTTCTAAAATTGATTTCAGTAAATGTAGAGATGAAATCGCTGCTTCCTTGAATGAATTCGGTAATCGATGGTGTAAGCGAGAGTATGTTGAGCATAAAGCCCTTAAGGACTGGAAACTTAGCATTTTAAAACTAGTGAATAAACGCATTTCTTTCTATTCTCAAAATACTAACTTATTACCTCCTAAGCCCAAGACGTCTTTACGTCATCTTAAACTAGGTATTCAAGAATTTCATAAGAAGTTTGTTTTGGCCCCTGCAGACAAGGCCGCTAACAACGTCGTCGTTGTGTGACGGCTCCACTATGTTAACACGCTTAAGCAGGAGCTTGGTGGTACTAAGCCTATGAACTTCAGCCTTTAGCTGAAGAGAGAGCTACAGTAGATAAACATGTTTGTCTTTCAGCCACCAAGTTTGCTGTGTGTGTTAACGAAGGCCAAGACAAGCTTCCTACGCTATACTGGTTACCAAAACTTCATAAAAAACCTTACAAAGCACGGTTTATTGCAAATTCTAGCTCTTGCACTACCACTGAACTTTCTAAATTATTAACTTCCTGTCTTACTGCTATTAAAACGCATGTAATTAAATATTGTGATAAAGTCTTTGAAAGATCATGAAGAAATCTGTTTTGGTCTATAAAAATTCGAATGAGGTTTTATTTAAATAAATTGAAATCTAGACATTTTCGTGCTTCTAGTCTGTCTACCTACGATTTTTCCACTCTTTTCACTACACTTCCTCATATACTTATAAAAGAAAAGCTTAATGATTTAATTGAATGGGCTTTTCACAGAGAAGATTCTCTCTATCTTGCATGCAATGTCAGAAATGCATTTTTCACTTCTAAAGAGCATAAGAATTATACACTTTGGTCATGTCAGAAAGTGTGTGATGCCCTCACCTTTCTACTTGACAATATTTATATTAGATTCGGTACTAAGTTATTTAGACAAATTCTGGGTATTCCGATGGGTACTAATTGCGCACCACTTGTGGCTGATCTGTTCTTGTATTGTTATGAAAGAAACTTCATTTTGTCGCTTTCCATTGATAACCAATCTGAAATTATTGAAGCTTTTAGCTCTACTTTTAGATATTTAGATGATTTATTAAAAAATTGATAATACCTATTTCGATGGTTTGATCAGTCAGATTTACCCCCTAGAACTTCAGTTAAATAAAGCAAATTCTTCCGATACCGAGGCCCCGTTTTTGGATTTACATCTATCTATTGTAGATGGATTTGTTTCGTGCAAAATTTATGATAAACGCGATGACTTTGATTTTGAGATTGTAAATTTTCCTTTTTTGGATGGTGATGTTCCTCGTGCGCCATCCTATGGCGTTTATATTTCGCAATTAATTCGATTTGCTAGAGTGTGTAGTCATGTAACTGACTTCAACACTTGTAATAAATTATTAACGGCTAAACTTCTTAATCAGGGTTATCGGTACCAAAAACTACGCAAAGACTTTTCTAAATTTTATAGACGCCATAATTCTGAATTAATTTCAAAATTCAATATTGGACTTAAATCTCTTCTGCAACAAGGTCTAACGGAACCCGAATTTTATGGTGACTTAGTATATAAATTCAGAAAAATATATAACCGCAATGACTTCAGCACCCACTTTCGTAAAATCATTCTTCGATATAAAAAGATTGGGTACAACATGAATATTATACGACAGACTGCATGCATGGTAGTTAACCCAATCACGGTTGGCAACTTTGCTTCCCTCTTTAATTGCACGCCGGTGGGTCAGGCCTCAGATTCTATGACGGCTCCAACGTAAAGGCTTATTGAAAATTAGAGAGATAATGTTGGTTGGTGCCTGATGCTCTGTCTATGGTCGGGCTCATCGGAGTCTAACTGTTGGTTTTCTTTTGCTTCAGCATTTCAGTGGTTTCTTGCTGTCGAGTCCTCACCGTTGTCTCACCTCTGTGGTTCTTTGATTTTTGTGTTCACGGAGATGTTGCACTGATGAGTTAGGAGGCCTTCATGCGGACTGAACAAATTATTTGTCTAAATCGCGACGGAAGTAAGGGCGAGGATTGTGGTCACGTAAAATCGATTTAAGCCCCCCAGTGGAAATCTTCCACTGACCGTTCCAAGGCGGCTCTTCTGTGGCGATTTATTTATGTTGTTGTTTGTTACTTACTGTGTGTATCACTTGTGTCTTTTAATTTTGGATGGCCATATGGCCATTTTGTGGGAAAGTAACTGTCCTTATGGCCTTCCTTTGTTTAGGTTTCCATTATGGTCTGGTCGCTTAATGTTTGTATTTCTTTCCCTTTGGTGTCTTTTATGGGTGGAGTAAGTTAATTGTATCAATTCCTGATCTTTGTTTTACTTCTACTTTTTATAAACATGGGTTGGCCAACTCGCAATGCTCTGCCTGGGAAGGCTTAGATCCTCTAAGTGGTTTACCAGTATTCGTGTGTGGTCTGTTTCAGTTCTGCATGAAAGCATCATGCAGCCCATCTATTTCTTCAAGCCCCGATGGGCGGGGTGGGGGGTGGGGGGTGGGGGCAATAAATGATGTATGTATGTTTGTTTGTGATTTTGCCTGTTGATTGTGTTATCAAATTCAATCATTGTAGAAAGAAAAGTATATATTCTTAATTCTTAAACCGTTATCCTGCTGAATAAATTAAAATAATTAAAACACTTTATTTGGGCTATCATGACCATGGTTAATGTGACAGGGTGTTTAACTTCCTGTCTTGCTGCTGTTGGGGCGCATGTAATTAAATATTGTGATGAAGTCTTTGAAAGATCAGGAAGAAATCTGTTTTGGTCTATAAAAAATTCGAATGAGGTTTCGAATAAGGGCGAGGATTGTGGCCACGTAAAATCGATTTAAGCCTCCCAGTGGAAATCTTATGAGTTAGGAGGCCTTCATGCGGACTGAACAAATTATTTGTCTAAATCGCGACGGAAGTAAGGGCGAGGATTGTGGCCACGTAAAATCGATTTAAGCCCCCCAGTGGAAATCTTCCACTGACCGTTCCAAGGCGGCTCTTCTGTGGCGATTTATTTATGTTGTTGTTTGTTACTTACTGTGTGTATCACTTGTGTCTTTTAATTTTGGATGGCCATATGGCCATTTTGTGGGAAAGTAACTGTCCATATGGCCTTCCTTTGTTTAGGTTTCCATTATGGTCTGGTCGCTTAATGTTTGTATTTCTTTCCCTTCGGTGTCTTTTATGGATGGAGTAAGTTAATTGTATCAATTCCTGATCTTTGTTTTACTTCTACTTTAAATAAATTGAGGTCTAGACATTTTCGTGCTTCTGGTCTGTCTGCCTGCGGTTTTTCCGCTCTTTGCACTGCACTTCCTCATAGTCTTATGGGAGAGGGGCTTGGTGATTTAATTGAATGGGCTTTTCACAGAGAAGATTCTCTCTATCTTGCATGTAATGTCAGAAATGCATTTTTCACTTCTAAAGAGCATAAGAATTATACACTTTGGTCATGTCGGAAGGTGTGTGGTGCCCTCACCTTTCTACTTGACAATATTTATATTAGATTCGTTACTAAGTTATTTGGACGGATTGTGGGTATTCCGATGGGTACTAATTCCGCACTTCTTGTGGCTGATCTGTTCTTGTATTGTTATGAAAGAGACTTCATTTTGTCGCTTTCCATTGATAACCAATCTGAAATTATTGAAGCTTTTGGCTCTGCTTCTAGATATTTGGATGTTTTATTAAATATTGATAATACCTTTTTCGATGGTTTTGTCAGTCGGATTTGCCCCCTGGAGCTTCGGTTGGATAAAGCAAATTCTTCTGATACCGAGGCCCCGTTTTTGGATTTACATCTATCTATTGTGGATGGATTTGTTTCGTGCAAAATTTATGATGGACGCGATGACTTTGATTTTGAGATTGTAAATTTTCCTTTTTTGGATGGTGATGTTCCTCGTGCGCCATCCTATGGCGTTTATATTTCGCAATTAATTCGATTTGCTAGAGTGTGTAGTCATGAACCTGACTTCAACACTCGTAATAAATTATTGACGGCTAAACTCCTTGGTCAGGGTTGTCGGTGCCATGGACTGCGCAAAGCCTTTTCTAAATTTTATAGACGCCATTCTGATTTATTTTCAAAATTCAATATTGGTCGGAACCCGAATTTTATGGTGACTTAGTGTGTGGGTCCGGAAAAATATATAACCGCAATGACTTCAGCACCCAATTTCGTAAAATCATTCTTCGATATAAAAAGATTGGGTACAACATGGATATTATACGACAGACTGCATGCATGGTAGTTAACCCAATCACGGTTGGCAACTTTGCTCCCCTCTTTAATTGCACGCCGGTGGGTCAGGCCTCAGATTCTATGACGGCTCCAACGTAAAGGCTTATTGAAAATTAGAGAGATAATGTTGGTTGGTGCCTGATGTTCTGTCTCTGGTCGGGCTCATCGGAGTCTAACTGTTGGTTTTCTTTTGCTCCAGCATTTCAGTGGTTTCTTGCTGTCGAGTCCTCACCGTTGTCTCACCTCTGTGGTTCTTTGATTTTTGTGTTCACGGAGATGTTGCACTGATGAGTTAGGAGGCCTTCATGCGGACTGAACAAATTATTTATCTAAATCGCGACGGAAGTAAGGGCGAGGATTGTGGGCACGTAAAATCGATTTAAGCCCCCCAGTGGAAATCTTCCACTGACCGTTCCAAGGCGGCTCTTCTGTGGCGATTTATTTATGTTGTTGTTTGTTACTTACTGTGTGTATCACTTGTGTCTTTTGGTTTTGGATGGCCATATGGCCATTTTGTGGGAAAGTAACTGTCCTTATGGCCTTCCTTTGTTTAGGTTTCCATTATGGTCTAGTCGCTTTATGTTTGTGATTCTTTCCCTTTGGTGTCTTTTATGGGTGGAGTAAGTTAATTGTATCAATTCCTGATCTTTGTTTTACTTCTACTTTTAAATTTCAAAAACAGGCAGTGCTTCATTTTCTACAGTGGGGCACCGGCAGTCCAACCACATTTGCTTTTGTATGACAAACTGCCACGATTTGCAGCCCAGAAGCACTTAACCTATGTCTTGTTGTGGAGCTATGGAGTTCTGTCCGCTTGACCATGGCAGACATAAAAAGCCTTAACCTTAACAAACGAACGAACGAACTTACCCCAAAACAAATTTTATTTTTACTAAGGTACGAGTTGACTTAGGTACGAGTTGACTAAGGTACGAGTTGACCGGTACGAGTTGACTAAGGTACGAGTTGACTTATGTACGGGTTGACCAGAAACCCTGTGGAGAGAATAATCGACAGAAAACAAACAAAAGAGGTAAATATAACTTGTACCTCATCATATAACCAAGTCCATGTACTGAATACCCTTGCTAACCTCACTTTATATACAGAAAATTGGATTTACACGGGTCTACATTGTTTTCGTATTACTGCTCCGAGCTATTGATTTAAGTACTGGTTTAAACCGACTCATTGAGGCGGATTTGGCGAGCACCTACAACCTATGTTTGGAGTATATATAAGAAAACAAAATAGTATGTCTTACCATCTGAAAAATGCCTGTTGTTGAACTATGAAAAGAGAATTTGTTGCCGAACTGTGTTAGTGTTACTGTTATATATGTAAAACATGAAATTACATGATTTATATATTTATCACATTTTTGCATCTTAAAATGTCAAAATCCTTGACCATTTGAATTACTTTATTGTCAAGATTTTCGATTCTTTCTTAAATACTGCTAAAATATCGATATCGCTTCATCACGAAAACGAACATATACAATTTTGACCCCCTTGAACCCCACTTTTATGTAGTACACCTGGGGTATACAAGGGAAAAACATTTTTTCTTATTTCTTCTCTAAACAGGTCGGCTCGGGTACGACAAAATTACGCCATATATGCATTGCTTCTTGTACCATATTCCAAACTTCATTGAGCGATACTGGAAAATGTCAGCTTTTAGTGGTCAGGTGATAGAAAAACTAAATGACAACATAAAATTCATTCATCAAAAACGTAGCGGAAAACACAACGAAGCATTCGATGAACTGGTAGTGCGTAAAAGAATTGAATTTTTAACCGATCAGAACTGTATGCGACCGAAAAATAGTTATACAAAACGAGATGCAGACTTTTGGGAAAAAGAAAAGGCTGAAAAATCAAAACTGAAAAAAGCAGAATAACAAATGAAATAAATATTGCACACCACAAATATCAGCAATTACTAAAAGAAAATGAAAACTCTCCTGAGGATATGACAGTTTCAGAATTAAAAGAAAAAATTAAAACTCTTGGGATTGTAACAAAATTAAGAAAATGCGAAAAATTGATTTCACTGATTAAGGACACCTTGAAAGAGAACCAATAATTGGGTATACAAAAATGACAACATACACAGTTTATGGTCAGGCGTCGAAGAATTTGACACCGAATATCTTAACCCATCTATGACAAAGGAATCCGTTCAAATATTAAGTTTATTGTGGTCCACAGTGTCAAGTTTCTTTTGTTTGTCAAAGTTTCAAAAAAATATGTATAATAAGCAACCAGTGTAGACCCAGATCATATGCCAATTTCTGTGGTGCATTATATGGTTTACACTGCGAATGTCCCCCAAAAAGGACGCTTGGCGTAAATGGGTCAGAACTTATCAGTTAAATAGCTTGCAGCAAATAAGACAGTAGGCGACTCAGTCATAAAATATAACTCCTAGGGATAACATACTGGCCTATGTCAGATTTAATACCTTTTTTTCATGAGCTGTCTGATGGTAATTTGTAACGTTTTCCTAATTCTATTCAAAACATATATTGTGGGCACTCGTTTTAACCGTCTCATTGAAACCACAATACCCGCACAATATATGTCTTGATATAAATAATACATAACGAAAAAACCCTATTCAAATATTTTGAAAAAAAAAATATCTACCAAAAATGATTTTTTTTTAGATAAAAATCCTGATATTTTTCATATTTGTGCTCAAAATATACGTTGTGGGTACGCGTTAGAACTGCTTCGGCAATGCAGTTCTAACGAGTACCCATAATCTATGTTTCGAAGCAGAAGTAAGAAAAATAATGTATACCCTGTAAACCCCAGTTTTAACATATAAATTGGGGTTTAATGGGGTCAAAATTATATAGGCGTGTTTGCGTGATGTTTGGCCATTTTAACCCTTATCCTGCAGAACACGACAGTATAGGTCCCGATTAATCTGATCAGGATCTATACTGTTTGTCATGCAGTATTAGAATTGAACAAATATATCAAGGAATTTGATTGGTGGATAGTCAGAAACGGGTTTGTCCAAATTAATTATCCAGGATAAAGGTAAGGGTCTACTATTGTCTGTACATAAGACGGTTTTCAACATTTATATAGACTTAATTGATGTTAAAAAGTTAGCGCAGGCCGTATACTATAAGGTGGGCGGACGATTTGGCCAGCGGACGATTTGGCCCGGACGATTTGGCCTAAGACAATTCGGCCTAGGACAATTTGGCCAGCCAAAATACTGGATAGGACAATTTGGCCAAACTGATTTCTCCTAGCGGTTTTACCAGTTCTTACCCTATCAATCATTTCATTAGCATTTTTTTCTTCATTTGGCTTCATATTTTCAGTGATTTTTCTGTCATTTCTTGGCTTTGATGAGTGAAAATCAAATGTTGACATAAGAGGATATGGCATAGTTTGAGCAGTTTCTTCATTTGACAACATATTTTTATCACCCATCATTACATATTTTCTGCTCATTTATAGTATTTGAGCCCAGTTAACACTATTAAGGACATATTGAGCAGATCAGTTTCCCTAAGTGCAAGTGGTTAAACAGTGTGGTGCACATTCTTGAACCAGACAGGCATCACATGAACAAATCCGTGAAATGAACTTTATATTATAGAGAAAATTAGGGTTTATGAGGGTATACATTATTTTTTTTATTTCTGTTTCAAGACATAGGTTGTGGGTACTCATTTGTCCAGTCAAAAAATTAATCAGCCAATTAACCATGCATGCAAGAAAATATGCTAATTAATCTTGTATTCCAACACATTTAACTAAAATTCACAATCATGCATACACAAACAAACAAACAAAACTAACAAAATAAGTGTTGAATAGCTAATTAAGAAAGCAAGGAACCAAGACCACTCAGCAAATCAGTTAGCCAATTAACCATTGATACCAAAACATGTAATTAATCTTGTTTTCCAGCCAATTTAAACAACACTAAATTCATTTATTATTTTATTTTTGTTTATTTTATTGTATTTTTTTGTGTGTTTGGGGGATTATAGTTAACCATTTTTATTAATTTGCTCATAAAGAATATCTCAGGCCAAAAGTTATAAAAGTTAAAAACAACAATAAAAAAATCTAATGGTTTAAAATCTTCTATAAAATGTTCCTTCCACATATTCAAACATTACTGTATATTAAAAACAAACCTTAAACATTAAATTTTCAGTTTAAACTAGTCATTATATTAATCTGGCCAAATTGTCCTGCCCAATATTTTTGGCTGGCCAAATTGTCCTAGGCCGAATTGTCCTAGGCCAAATCGTCCGGGCCAAATCGTCCGCTGGCCAAATCGTCCTACATTCATAATATAATGGTCACTTGTTAAAATTTATAATGATTAAATTTGTATTTTTTTATTATTAATGGGCATAATTAAGAAAACTTTAATTAGATTGCACAGAAGTCTTGTTGCACGTAAGGAAACGTTGCCGGCTCTGTGCAAAGGAAATCAGAAAAAGACAATTATTGTCTGTGTTGAGGTTTTATGTCCCCGTCAACACTATTATACTTGAGCCGGGTCACGGCATTTCGTACAATAATACATCTGTCCAAATAATGACTCAGATCAATCTTTACAAACGTGTAGGCTCATTTGAATCATTGCTCTTGCGCTGTATGGATACATTTACAGGCTGATTGGCGCTGTATGGGTAGTTTTACAGGCTGATCACTAACACTACCTTTGTGCTGTATTGTTCTTTGTACAGGCTTGACACAAATACTGCTTCTGCACTACAGACTGCTCACAATGCGTTGGCGCTCTATGTGGTATTTGTACAGGCTGATCAGTGTCATTCCTTGGTGCTGTATGGTTAGCCAAGCAACTGACCCGTGTTTAAATGCACTACAGTGCTTTAACTCTAGATGCACAGACTGATCCTAGTCTTCGCTAGGTTCACTAGCGGTCTTGTATGAAATGTGACCTCGCTCATTTTTGTGTAAATATTCTGATGAATATCCAATATTAAGTGCTATGATTTTCATGAATTATTTGGTATTAAATGACTGGTTACATTTTGACAAGTGATGGTAATTCCAGTTAAATGTTGGAAGTCCTTTAAAATGTGACATTAAATATAGTTTGATAAGAATCATAAAATAAAATGTTGATCTATTATTTGTGTTGTGTTTCTTTGTTTCATTGTAGGTTTAACGTCCCCGTCAAAACTGTATAGGTCATTTGGAGACGTTGCTTCCAATTTTGTGGGACTTTTCCCCGACATTGAGATGAAATGACATCTTAAGCCCTGTTGCACAATGAAACCAATAGGTTGATAAGAATGGGCGGTCCGACTCGCATCGCTTTGCCTGGGAAGACTTAGACCTTATAAGCTGGTTAACAGGACTTGCATGTTCGGTCGGTTTTAGCTCTGCAAGCACGCTCAAAGAAGTTGTCTATCCTCCCATTACGAAAACACGCCTGTAATTGATTTTTTTTCAACCTGAAAATGAAACTCTTCTGATAAAAAAAAATCTGACATTTTTCGGATATCTACTTAAAACATAGATTGTGAGAACACTTTAGAACTGCTTCATTGAGGCAGTTCCAATGGGTACCCAAATCTTTTTGTGTGTTGGGGTGGGGGCAGAATAAGAAAACTAATTTATACCCCTGTAAACCCGAGTTTTACTGTCTAAAAGTGGGGTTTAATGAAGTCAAAATTATATATGGGTATTTTTGTAATACTAAATAATGTTGAAATTGTTGGTATCTAGGATAAATTACATGCCCAGTTGAGTAATGCAAAAATAAGTTACAAAATTTGATTTGAATAGATGCATGCATTACGAAAACGCGCCTATACAAATTCATTGTAAACTGTATCGCCGATAAAAATATGAAAATTTTATGATGAAAAATTGTGATATTTTTCTTATTTTTGCTCAAAATATAGATTGCAGGTACACATTAGAACCACCTCGACGAGGCGGTTCTAACGAGTACCCACAATCTATATTTTAGGGCAGAAATAAGAAAAATAAAGTTTACCCCTGTAAACCCCAGTTTTGCTATATAAAAGTGGGGTTCAAGGGGGTCAAAATTATATAGGCGTATTTTTGTGATGTATTTTGCACCCTGATATGAATTTTTATTTACATTCTTTGAAACTAAAGTAAACCGATTTAAGGCGATCTGCGGGGGCCAAGGCACTCCCTTGATTTCATACGTGAAGATTAAGCGAACAAATAATCAGTTAAGAAACTGATTCCTATTGGCGATTATAGGATTATATCCTACGCTGGACAGGTAGGAGATAGAGAATCCGATAACTGCGAAAGTCAGTCTAAGGGAAATAACTTCTTTTTTTTGCCGCTGGCTTAGTGCGGCTTAATGCAAGATTAGTCTCCCATACTTATCTGACGAAGATTGTTCCAGATGATTAAGACCACCTTTGGGACTGTTCAAAAGTGGTCTTTAAGACCACTTTTGAACAGTCCCAAAGGTTGTCTCTGACCAGAGGACACTGCATTTAGACAACGCCAAGAAAGAATAACTGCAACCTACTAAATAAGCTTTTTAAAGCAGAATAAGTCTTAATTTTAGGTGGCCTTAATAGCGGAATTTCACTGTATATGAAGAAATAAGAAGAAAAGATACCCTTCGGTTATCGCCAAACACTCACTCATCTGATGCTATGATGATCCCCCTCAGGTATTAGACTTCCTGCCTTGCCGTGGCCCTGGGGGCTCAACTCCCTCTGGGCAGTTTGTTGCCGTGGTCTCTGTGCCAGCTGGGAAGACCTAAAGGAAGTATCTACCGTTTGCCTTGGGTGGCGTCCCGTAAGCCGGATGAAGGGGTCCTGGAGGTTGAGGGTTAACTGGAGTTCAGTGCTTCACGAGCCCAACACACCTCCTTTGCATTGATTTCGGTTAAACGGGCGGTCGTTCGGTCCGGCACGACCAATCGGATTGAGGCGACAAGCCCTAGGAATAACCTTTTTTGTTTCTCTTCCTTGTCATTTGTATCAACCTGAATACCCACCGTTTGCTCATAGAGTCTTTTTCACAACCCTTCCATTTCTAGAAGGCGGCGGCTAAACGGACCAATCGTTCAGCTTTTTGCTCGTACAAGTATTTCTTCTGTGTATCTCTAACACTTGGGCTCATTAAAGTGTTTCCTTGTACGGCTCCACGGTGGGCGGAGAGCAAGGATGACGAAGCATAAAATCTTTCATCATGAAAAAAAGATAATAAGAGAAACAAACCTACCAAAGACACATGAAATGCTAATATATCGGACAACGAAGACACAACAATTACAAATAACACTACGACTCAACATTCCCCGCTTCATTTACATAGAATGTACAAAAGAAAATCAATCTATTGCGCCCCTTTCACCTTTTGTTATCCAAAAAGCTATTTCTGGCTTTGGCTGGGAACCTAAAAATATAAAAAAAATATATAGGCCATAACAGCTGCTCGTTGAGAATTGAAAAAAAATATGTCATGCAGAGAATCTCCTTTCATCATTTGACAGTGAGAGTGTTTACTCATAACTCGCTGAATTCCTCAAAAGGGGTAATTCGTTGTCCAGGTTTGAGGAACTCCAGCGAGGAGGAGATTCTCGAAGGCACCCGATGTCAAAGGGTTTCAGCTGTTAAACGCTTTAAACCAACTAAAATACACCAACACTTTTGTTTTCACTTTTGACACACCAGTATTGCCCAAAACTATCAAAACATGGCATACTTTAGATTTGAAGCTCGAAATCTGCATTCCAAATCCGTTACGCTGCTGCCAAAGCCAGAAATATGGGCATCACGAAAATAGATGTACTAGAGATCCTATCTGTGCAACTGGGCCAGCTGACAAATCACTCGGAACAAAGTTGTAAAACGAGCCCCACTGTGTTAACTGTCGGGGTGGGGGGGGGGGTGAAGGGCATGGGGGTGGGCACAGCAGCAGGAATGTTACGCTTGGCACAAAAAATATTAACAGTAAAATTCACCAGAAACATCTCGTTCCCAGAGGCGCGGAAAATTGGTGAGTTCCCTACCCCTATTCCCGGAGTAAGCTATGGCAGCATCGAACAGTCACCTGTGAAAAAGGTACCTGTTGAGGATGCTGACACTCAAACTGATCCGATTCCTGTATTCGAACCGTTTACAAGTTTTTTGTTTGATTTTATGTTTAACGTCCCAGTCAACATTATGTATGTAATTTTGGAGACGTTGCTTCCAGTTTTGTGGGACTTTTACCCGACATTGAGATGAAATGACATCTCAAGCCCTGTCGCCAATGAAACCAATTGGGTTTATAAGCATGGACAGTCCAACTCGCACCGCTTTGCCTGGGCAGGCTTAGATCATCTAAGTGGTTTACCAGTGCTCGTTAGCGGTCGGATTCAGCTCTGCGTGGAAGCATCATGCAGCCCATTTATTTCTTAAAGCCCCGAGTGGCGGGGGCCTGAACCGTTTACAAAAATTAAAACCTAAAAGCAAAACTGAAGATCAAGCGAACAATGTCAAAATTCAAACACCATCACCACAACCCATACAAGACGAAAACTATCAGAAAATAAATGAAAAACGATACTTTGGAATTGATGAAAAACGATTAGAAGACAACAACAAAAACAACAAACAACTCAAAAACAAATTATTTCGGACAGACAACGCAAATGTTCAAGATCACAACAGATTCGGATGAGTGACAGTGATATAGAGTTAACTGAAACTCCAATAATACCAGATCGAGGTCACGAACGCCGCAAAAGGGAAATGACAGATCGATATCACCAACAACATCCCCAAAACAGTTTATAATCTTATAAAAATCTCACTATAAAGTGGATTAAAACACACGATAATATAACGAAACTGTTGAGGTCTTAAATCAAACTATAATGTACTCATGTTACTTTTGTCTTCATTAAACCTATCGTTTACAAGAAACGTTTTTAATAACAGATGACACAATCGATATCAGGGATTGTAAGACATATACAGTCGAACTTCAATGGCTCGAACACCTATGGGACCATGAAAATCTGTTCGAGACAGGGGTAGTTCGAGCCACTGAGGGCTAATGCCAGGAGTCATAACGACATACTTTATGACATCTTTTTCTGTGTTCTATAATGAAAAATGTATGCTGTGAGTACTCATTAGAATCGCCTCCTCGAGGCATTCTAATGAGTACACACAACATACACTTGCGAGACAAAAGACGAAAATATCCGAATTTTTACTCTCCCTATTTCTTATGTACAGAAATTCCATAGGGACTCAAGAATGTGTTCGACTCAGCCATGGTAAACGAGCCATCGTTGTTCGAGCCATCGAAGTTCTACTGTAACTAATATCTATTGTGACAGTTATGAACCATCTGGTGGCAGTCCAATTTTGTAAAATCTTGTTTACCACAAAGAGAGATCAGATTAAGGACACACTTGCAAGTTGTTGCAGTATAAGATTCTTTGGATAAAGAAACTACAGTTTGCTCTTTATATATGCCACCTTCGTTTTTATTAGAGCCTGAACATCTTGAATAATTACAGGGTCAACTTCCTTCGCCATATCTTTAGTTGGTGACTTTAATGGTCACAACATTCAATAGACTTGTGAAGATAACAACAACAGAGGAGCACTTATTGAAGATTTTATTGCAGTGAACGATCTTTGCCTGATGAATGATAAATCTTATACTTACCTACACCCTGCAACAGGTCATTTGTCTTCTTTAGACTTCTTTTTGTCACCGGTCTCTCTTCTTAGACTATGACTGTTCTGTCTATCATGATCAGCGCGGAAGTGATAATTTCCCTGTTATAATTGAGAGCGTAAACGAGCCAGATGCAGACTGCTATCATAAATGGAAAATTAACAAAGCCGATTGGGAATTTTTCCATAATTTATGTGAAGAAGAGTTATCATTTGACCACTTTAATGAATTCTCTGACATTGCTTCTGATTTCACAGATTCGCTTATTAAAATATCGGAGCAATGCATTCCAAAGACCTCCACAAATCCTAAGAAAAGCACATTACGAGAACAAGTCCGTGAAATAAAGACCCCCCTAAACCCCACTTTATATAGAGAAAACTGGGGTTCACGGGGGTAAACATTATTTTCCTTATTTCTGCTCCAAAACATAGGTTGTGGGTACTTGTTAGAACCGCCTCAATGAGGCGGTTCTAACGAGCACCCAAAACCTATGTTTGGAGCAGAAATAAGGAAAATATCACAAATTTTCATCAGAAAAAAATACATTTTTTGAGGTTTGAAAAATGCACTATATCACACGGATTCGTATTGTAATGAAGCCTGGGTTTAATAATGACTGTAAAGAAGCTATCAAGAAACACAAGATCTGCAAAAGACCAACTACAGAAAGACTAAATGACGTAAACGTTTTAGAGCTAAAGCTCGCCGAACAATCCGAGCTTCAAAACGAAAATCCTTGAGGTAATTTGTTTCAAAATATAATTATAAAACACCCATTGAAAAGAATTGGAATATGGTACGAAAATATCAAGAAAAACGAATGCCCCTAGTTACATACATTTAAATCCTGGTTTTGACACAAAAGCCTCATCCAGATACTTTTGGTAGCACATCATTGAGAAATCCATCATCACTAAATTATTTTGAAACGTTTAGAAATTTCAAAAAGGACAAAGAAATAAGAAAATTAAACTTTAAAACCCTCAATCATGAAGAAAACAACAGACCTCTCAATTTATCCCAACTAGTTTAAGTCATTGAAAAGTTGCACAATACCGCAACCGGCCCTGATGGAATTCATTACGATAACACACCCGTGCGACATAGTGGATTTTTAACATCTCCAAAATGGCAACTTTTCTGATGAAACTTCGTGATATTTTTCTTATTTATGCTGCAAACATAGGTTGTGGGTGCTCGATAGAACCGTCCCATTGAGGCGGTTCTAACGAGTACCCACAACTTATGTCTTGGAGCAGAAATAAGAATAATAATGTATTCCCCCATAAACCCCAGTTTTCTCTATATAAAGTGGGGTATAGGTGGGTCTTCATTTCACGGATTTGTTCACGTGATGTCACAATCAGTTGGTGCCTGATGCTTTGTCTCTGGTTGGAGTGTTTTGTTTGATATGAGGTTTAACGACCCCGTCAACACTGTATAGGTCATTTGGGAGACGCTGCTTCGTTTTGTGGGACTTTTACCCGACATTGAGATGAAATGACATCTCATGTCCTGACGCCCAATGGAACCAATAGGGTTTATAAGCATGGACAGTCCGACGCTTTGCCTAGGCAGGCTTAGATCCTCTAAGGAGGCCTTCATACGGACTGAACAAAGTATTTGTCTTAATCGCGACGGAAGTAAGGGCGAGGATTGTGGCCACGTAAAATCGATTTAAGCACCCCCTCTCACCCCTCCTCCCTACACACACTGGAATTCGTTTCCGCTGACCGTTCCGAAGCGGTTCTTCTGTCGCGGTTTATTATTGTTATGGTTTGTCTTTGGGTGTTTGTGCCGCTTATATTGTTTTATTTTGGATAGCCTATTGGCCATTTTGTGGGAAAGTAACTGTCCTTTTGGCTTTCCACTATTGATGTTTCCATTAGGGTCTGTTGTTTCATGTTTGTTTTTCTATCTCTTTGGTGTCTCTGATGGGAGCTGTGTGTTAAGTGTATCGATTCCTGATCATAGTCTCCACTTCTATTTTACCAATAGTCGTGTGCAGTCGGTTTCAGCTCTGCGTGAATGCATCATGCAGCCCATCTATTTCTTCAAGCCCCGATTCTGGTCGGAGTCCAACTATTGGTTTTCTATATTGAAAAATGGGTGAAAATGTTCCAGGTGTTCCCATTCCCCTTAAGTCGTAAATCTGCTTCTTTGGGCGAGAAACTGAATGCATTAGGAATATAGTGACCTATAGTTTTGTTTGTTTGTTTGATTTGAGGTTTAACGTCCCCGTCAACACTGTAAATGTCAATTTGGAGACGTTGCATCAATTTTGTGGGACTTTTACCCGACATTGAGATGAAATGACATCTCAAGCCCTGTCGCCCAATGAAACCAATAGTGTTTATTAGCATGGACGGTCCGCCTCGCACCGCGGTTCCTGGACAAGCTTTGATCCTCTAAGCGGTTTACCAGTACTAGTGTGCGGGCCGGATTCAGCTCTGCGTGGAAGCATCATGCAGCCCATATATTTCTTCAAGCCCCTGTGGGCGGGGGCACTTGTGACCTTTAGTGAAATGCGCATACACTGTTGAATACTTGCGCTTCTCTCTCTTGTAAGGGAAGTGCAAGAGTCAAACCCAGACTAACAGGATCAAGTCCCGAGGTAATAGAATTTTTATGCCCAACACATTTAGGTATGTAATTTATACTGTTCATAAAGTTTAAAATGCCATTATTGTTGGCATTTTAAAATTCATTAAAAAGGACAACCAACATTCAAAGTGGGTCTGAGCGTGAGAATTGCGTTATAGGATTGTAGTTAAATATCTATAAGCACAACAAATTTCAAGCACAAGTCCGCTGAGCAAATGAAACGTATTTCAACCCTTGGGTCTGATCTGTGTCACTGTTCAGAAATTTAGAGGGCACAATTTCAAATGGACAGGCTCATAATCTCCAGGGTTGAACTAGAAGTGGAGGCAATGATCAGGAATCGATACAATTAACTCACAGCTCCCATCAAAGACATCCAGTAATTGAAGCCCCCAGCAATTTTAAAATGTGTCGTTTTTGTTTATTGGCGTTGTGCCATTGGTTCATATTTCGTCGGATGTTTTTGTGTGTGCCTCCATGTTGCTTACTTTCTAAAGGTGACTGGAGATGGTGGCCTTTCTTTAGTGACCTTTTCTTACTTAAGAAATAAATCAGCTCTAACTGTGATTTGTTGAGTAATAAATCACAGTTTGGTGGTCAGTTGTAGAGTATACAAATCACGTGCGCATAGCGCGCGTGATTTGCCTACTTACAACTGACAGACAAACTGTGATTTATTACTCAACAAATCACAGACAAGAGCTGATCTATTTCGATTCTAACACGCTGAACATCAGCAATAATGCTGTTGTTTCCTTCAAAATCTCACAACTTTTCCCCATTGTTAGAAGAAATCCCGCTAAAATTATTGACTCAAAAAAATGCTTTTATATCCTTTTCTAACGTTTTCGATGCGACAATATGACGTGACACCGTCTAACGTCAAGGAAATCGACTAGTGACGTCATAAAATCGCAGTTTTAATGACGACAATAGTCACGCTCTTCCTTGCCGTGATGTGTTGGAAGAATAAAACACAGTTATTGTCAATTGCCTATATAGGCGCGCTGTGTTAGAATAGTTCATAAATTTATATTTACATTTCCAGTGTGAAGTATAAGTAAAACAAAGATCAGGAATTGATACAATTAACTTACTCCACCCATAAAAGACACCAAAGGGAAAGAAAAACAAACATTAAGCGACCAGACCATAATGGAAACCTAAACAAAGGAAGGCCATAAGGACAGTTACTTTCCCACAAAATGGCCATATGGCCATCCAAAACCAAAAGACACAAGTGATACACTATAGTGTCGCAATTGCGTTCAAAGTTCAATGATTAAAAACAGTCAGGTTAACCCTTCTCTTGCTGAATATTCATTTAAGCCACACCCATTCCTGTCTATCAACCAATCAAATTACTTGATGTAATTTATTCCTGCAAATTCATAAACGAATGCCAAACAGTGTAGCTCCTGATCAGATGGCTTCTTCAGAAGCCATCTGATCTGGATCTACACTGTTTGCAAAGATAGGGGTTGTCGTGAACAGCAAGATAAGGGTTAAACGTACTCGTAACATGGTTCTCTCCAATATGATTGGACGTAATTGTGATGTCATATGAACGTCGGTGCAACGTCACATCTACGTCGGTGCAACGTCGTGACGTTGCACCGACGTTGATTTGACGATTGCCTGCTGGGGAAAACGTCGTTCCACTGTTAATAGGGTACTGCGTGCAGTTGTTTAATCACAGCATTGAGAGTACCATCGGGCTGATTGTCTGGACTGTAAACAATTTCCTGAACGAGGACTATGTCTGTGTTGTTTAACTCTTTCTTTCCTATATTGTAAACAAACAGTATAGACCCTTACCAGACGCCGGGTTCTGGATCTACACTGTTTGCCAATTCCACCACATGAGTTCTGATCAAAATCTATAGATAACCATATTTTATCATATGAAGTCGCGTCTGAGAGTGTAATAACGCCATGTAATATTTTCGATAATCCACTAGTGGATTAAATATGCAAATTAGCTAGATACGTTCCGTAACGTTACATGTACGATGTCCTTAACGACGTCGCGTTTTCTAATGGCGGAATATTGATATTTTTGTAAACAATCGTGAATAAAATGTCATATGATAAATAGAATCTTGCATTCGTACTCATGTATTATTGCATTTGATCCCTTTTCTTCAACGAGTTTAATAAATCCAATAATACATGAACACTCAAGTAAGATCCTCTATATATAACACGCAGACCTCACATCGATTAGAATAACACACCTATTTTGTATAAATAACCCCTATCTTGATTTCCTACAAATTAGTGATACTAACGTTGGCTTTAGCACTGAGGAGTTTTAAAGCTAAGTAGATTTGGGACGATTGACAAACATTCGACCCAAAAGTTACATTCATATCTTAAATGAATTTGGGTACATACAAGATAGAAAATGGCAATTTTAAGCAGTGAAACCTCCAATAACATCTTGTTCGAAAGTCCGCGAAATGAAAATATTATCATCTTTATATAGAGAAAAAGAGAGGTTCAACAGAATGTTACAGTGTTTCACCACTTTTTCCGGATTTTTTCTCAGAACATGATTGTGGATACGCATTTAAATGCACCTCTTTGAGGTGGCTCAAACGAGCACCCACAATCTATTTTGGTGCAGTAGCAAGAAACACGTTATCAATTCAAATCTGAAGAATATCAGCTTTGGCCCCGGAGATATGAAAGTATGTGATATGTCACATGAACGTGTTGTCCCATTACGAAAACACGCCTATACAAATTCATTGTAAACTTTATCTCCGAAAAATCGAAATTTTTTAGATCAAAAATTATGATTTTGTTTCTTATTTCTGCTCCTAAATATAGATTGTGTGTACACGTTAGAACCGGTTCTAACGAATACCCACAATATATATTTTAGAGCAGAAATAAGAAAAATAAGATTTACCCCTGAAAACCCCAGTTGTTCTATATAAAACTGGGGTTCAAGGGGGGTCATAATTATATAGGCGTGTTTTCGTGATGCCTATCAAGCTATCACATGTTCACATTATTATAAGTCTACGTTGCTTCCTCGATCCGCGGAACAATGCTTTGATGGTAAAAAGGAGTTATGCAAAAATGCCCAGGCTATTATCAGTCCCTGTTAGAGTCGTTGCGTACCAAGTAGTCTGTGTTGAATGGGAATCTCGTGCAAAATTCATGACGATTTTTGACGACCTATACCAAATTAAACTTTAGGGCATATGAAATGGTTTCAACCAGTTCGTCGCCCTGAGACCCGCGTCTGGGAAAAATAATGACGTCATCAAAATGGCGGCCATTGCGCTATTTAAACACATTCATATTTAATGAAACTGTATGTAAGCTTGATAAAATTTATTTTTATCACTTTAAATGTCTTTGTGGGTCCTTATGTGTGATACGAAACTGTTCGTATCATCAATATGTGCACCAAAACGCAATACCGTACTCGCTCCATAAAACGCCCCGGGCGCTTAAAATTTGATAAAAAGCTGGGGTGCTTAATATACACAAAGCTTCTACCAGATTGTGCATTTAAGTCTGTTAACATGTAAATAAATGCAATTATCTAAACAGCATTGCAATTTTGTTGCTTTAGAATCCAATACCATATTTGCTCCAAAAACGCCCCGTGCGCTTAACATTTGATAAAAAGAAGCGGTCCATAATATGAAGAAAGCTCCTACCAGAATGCACATTCTAGACTGGGAACTAAGTAAAATGACACTTGTCATAAGCATTTTGATGTCTACGCATATCAAGTGAGAAACAGTAATCAGAACAGAACAGAACAGAACAGAACAGAACTTTATTCACTCAAGTCAACAATATGACATACGAGGATTAACAAGCATTATATATAACAGGCAACAAGGTGAACATCATTCTAACAGGAGTTTACCAACAACAGTATAGCAATACGTGGTAATTAAGCATTTTGTGAAGGGGTGAGAGCATTTAAACTATTCTTCTATTTAGAGACATGATTTAAATACTTTCGTGATGTTCTATCAAGCCCCATCGTATTACAGAAATAAATGTAAGTTATTACCACGCTGGCGTTCCATACATAAACAGAGATCTGCACATGAAGCACGTGGTAAATTAGAGCAGGTCACGTCATGTTTGATTTTATCAATGAGTTCATTATAGAGAGAGAGAGAGAGAGAGAGAGAGAGAGAGAGAGAGAGAGAGAGAGAGAGCATAGCGCGTTACATAATATGTAAAATGAGCTTTGATGATCGATTAGGTTGTCACGATTAATCGTATAATCGATTGATCGATTACCACTACTGATTTCTGTAATCGATTATTTTATTAAATAGTATTTACTAGCCTAGATGTTTCTAAAGTAGCTGCATGAGGGGCAAACAGTGCCGACCCCGATGAGACGCCGCTCATCTGGGTCTACACCATTTGCTCAGGCATGTCTGTGCAAAAACCTTATAGTTAAGTACAACATGGTATGAGTCCTGTTCAGACAGAAAACCTTTGACACACATGAACCACCTGTTGGCGCGTATAATTGGCTAAATTGTATCGACCAATAAACAGGCCGCTTCAAAGCGCAGCAAAACAGGACCACGCCTCCGCCCCCTATCAAAATATTGAAATGCACGGGAAAAACGTGTACTGACTTTTGTGAATGAGTTTCGTAAATTAGGCCACTTGCTGCGAATTGGATTATTTCGTTAGATGTGAGTGTTTTTTTTTTTTTTTTTTTTTTTATTATTCAAATTTCTACACAGTATTACTATCTTTCCAATTTTGCTTATTTTTTGCGTGCATGTATTCTAATGAAAAAGGGCGGTGGCACTGGCGCTGCGCATTGATCGTGACCTGTAGACGCTTTTGCAGCAGACCAAAGCGCTATGCGCAGCCTGCTGGGAAAAACGTCCCTAGGAGATGAATTCGTCATCCGTTTAAACATTAATTTATAAACAATTTCTCATAATCAACAGCACAACCTAGGAAGTAAAACAGTAAAAAAGGTGGAAGTGGGATCTGCCGGGTAACTTTTTTTTCAGTAAGGACCGCTGGGACCCGCCGGGGCAGCCTAGCCCAGGCGACTCAGGCGGACCCCAGTGCGTCGGATAGGCTGTTACAGAATATATAACATCTTTTATATGCATTTGAATGTTGAAGAAGAAGAAAAGAAAATCTGAGGTCTACGACAAACACGTTACTAAATATTGGCTAACATAGTTTCCTTCTTTGCAATGAGCGACCACACTCACAGGAAAGAATTTGCTCCCATAAGCCGGGTAGCTAATTCCTCCTGTAAGAGTGGTGCCCATTAGGTAATCTGTAAGAGTATTTAAAGTATTTGCTAAGGTTTGTTAGACAGTTTGGGTCTAGTTTTAACCATGCGCTTGCTTTGGTATTTAGGTTTGAATTAACCTTTACTACTCTCTAGGCTTATTCAGCAGACGACAAATTATTGCAATACTTCCTATTCCCTAAAAAAAAAAAAAAAAAAAACAGGACTCAACATTCCATGCAAACTGTCTTCACAGCAGACAATCGGCATAAATTGTCAAATCCTGCCTTCGGGAAGCCAGAAAAAAAGAACACCAGGAAATGTCGTCTGCTGAATGTTGAGCGTACAGTAGTATTTCAGTGGTCGTTATCTGCGCTGTTATGCAAAATATGACAGCAGTTCAAAACCTCAGCAAATATTTATCAGCAGGTTGGTCTTGACATAACATGCCTATTCAAATAAAGTGGAGAAATTTTTGTCGGAAAATGGAAAATATACATATATATTCATATACACATACATACGGATATATGAATCCCTACACAAAACACAGGTTGTGAGCACTCTTTGGGCCTTCCAAAGCGTGCCCGCAATCCATGCATGGAAAATAACAGCATACACCCCTGCAAACTTCTCTTGACGCATATAACCAGAAAGAAAAAACAAAATGCGTAGATATAAAAGCACAGTACGTACCAGCTCCGACACACAGTTCAACCAGATGTTTGTTTGTTTGATTTGATTTGAGGTTTAACGTCCCCGTCAACACTATTTAGGTCATTTTGGAGACGTTGCTTCCAACTTCGTGGGATTTTTACCAGACATTGAGATGAAACGACATCTCAATCCCTGCAGCCCAATTAAATCAATAGGGTTTATATGCATGGACGGGCCGACTCGCAGCAGTTTTCCTGGGCAAGCTTAGACCTTCTAAGCAGATTACCAGTACTAATGTGCGGTCGGTATCAACTCTACGTGGAAGCATCGTGCAGCCCATACATTTCTTCAAGCCCCTATGGGCGCGGACGTTCAACCAGATGTAGAGGTGGAACTATTTGTCGAGGCCAGCGTTATGATATGTTGATTTGAAGAGGGTCACATCCGGGCCACGTGCTTTTTTCCCCTATTTAGCAGGTGAAGGACAACTGAGCTGGAGGACGGCGGGGCAGATGCTTATTTAGTACGGATATATAGATACTATTTAATTGAAATGATTGATCAGATATTTCATAAATATACTTAAATGTCGAAGTTTTTTCTCGTTTGTGGTGTTGAGTAGCTCTTTGTACTTAATTACGTTCGGACGTTTATAGTAGTAGGAGTCAAGATATTGTTCTCTTTGATTTTGAAAGTAGGGGCAGGAAAGAAGATAATGAAAATTATCTCCAATATCATTTTTCTGGCAGAGTTCACATTTCCTGTAAATGTAATCAATGCCCTCCCAGCGGCCTTTTTCCACGGGGAATTTATGGTTACAAGAGCGAAATTTGAACATACTAATTAGATTTGTACCGTGGAGGATAGTTAAGTACTTTTCACAATTAATATTGTCCTTAAAAAGAGCATAGTGCTGTCCTTTGGAGGAATTCAGTAAATCTGAATTCCAGTGCTGTAGATATTGGTCTATTAGTCTGATTTTTATCTTCTTTGCAGTGTTTTTTGGTAGGTGTATAAACTGATTGTGCCAAATATTATTCATTCCACAGTTAAATAGTATATTTTGTATGGCGCTCATCCACTTGGACTGGTAGTTAATACTATTAAACATATAAAGATAAATTTGGTATGCGAGCTTCGATTGTTTTCCATTTAGAATGGATGTCCAATAATTAATCAGATGAAATTTAATGTCTATTTCAATTGGATGCCTACCAAGCTCGGCATACAGTATATATTTAGGGGTACTTTTTCTTGCGTTTGTGATTTTTCTTAAAAACTCAGTATGGATGCGTTCAATTATTTCAAGGTTTCCAAAGCCCCATACTTCACTGCTATATGTGAGAATTGGGAGTACCGTGTTGTCAAAGAGCTTCATTTGTAAGTCAATCGGTAAGTCCAAGTTATTAGCTCTCATGAATAACAAATGCATTGCTTTTCGTGATTGTTCGACAATATGCTTTTTCGTATTGATAAAACTTCCTGATTTGAAAAGTAAAGTACCTAAATATTTGTATTGATCTGTAACTTCAGTTTCATGCTCTCCTATCTTAAAACGCATGCCATTTAGGTTTCTCGCATTAAAAACAATTATTTTTGTTTTATCATAATTGACATTTAATTTCCACATGGTACAATAATCATTAAATTCATCAAGGCATGTTTGGAACTCAGCTTCATCATTGGAAAAAATAATTGTATCGTCTGCATACAGAAGAATAAGGAGTTTTAAATACGTCATGATGTTGTCCTTTTGAAACTCAAGGCTGATAGGTTCAACACCAGACGATAGCAGATACGTTTCAAGATCATTAAGATACATAGCAAACAGCAGCGGTGACAGAGACTCATTGGGATGGTTTGGTCATAGAATGCAGAGACCCTGAGATATAGGGGGGATACAAACATTCCTTGCATGATAAATTCTAAAGTAGATTAAGGCTACTGATTCAGAAATATTCACTTGGTTAAGTAAGTAAATTGTTCTTTAAATGCGGAAAGAGCTATCCTTACATTTTCTTGGGAAACAGGGGCGCTTATTGAAGCAGGGGCGATGCCTGAGATGAATACAGTATGCTATCACAGGTACATTACCACAGTATTGTACGTTGTACTCCAGTCACACAAAACAGTAACATACTATTTTGATTAATGACCGAAGTTTTTGCTATCATTAAGATACATTTCCCTGAAAAGACATAACTTGCAAACTCAAGGCACGCTAGACTCCTCAAAAGTCGCCGTTATAAAACTCAGCAACAATGTTCTTGCATGCATCTGCTTCAGCTCCACAAGAGCACAAGTCAGTGCAAAACAAATTATTGGACTTGCATTTGCAGCGCGAAGTGTCGCAAGCAGATTTACTGCAACCACATTTTACCAGCTGGAGCAGGGTCTCTGGAGCAGGAGGCAAGGTAGTCATATTAGGGATATAAATGTCACCATCCCGTCTCCAGCCATGGTTTTCAGGCAATGGTATATTGGGAGTAGGTTCAGTTGCAGATTTCCATATGATGCACTGATAGTGGGACCTCTCTACACTTTCCAGGAAAGCAGCTCTAGTTGGTGGTAACTTGTTGGATTCGGCCTGTTTTCGACGAAACATCCACCACCTTAACTCAGTGAGATTACTTATTGATGTTCCTTGTTGATCCAGCAGACAAACATATTTTTCGAGAGCTGTCCTAGTGTCGTCCTCCATTGGGACCTGGCCAAGCTTGTTGAATGCTTCATGAATAGAGGATACTGCGTTACTGAATGCCTGCCAACATGATATTTTACCCTTGTCTGACATTGACCTAGTAATATCTGCACCGGAAAAGGCATGCAATCCAATAAGAGCTCTGCTTTTGAGATCACCAAGGGCATAGCATATAGTTGCTAGCTCTATTTTCCTTCTCCTCTGGACACTTCCTGTGACAAAGAGTGTATCCTCTGGTAATTTGTCAAAATGGGCAAGGCACAGAATGAAGACATCCGTGTCAGCTGTATGAATATCAATTTTAGATACTCCTTGTCTGGACACGTCGACTGCATGGAGAATTATTTTCGTGTCTGCTTCTTCCTGACTACTCGCGAGGTGCTCATAGTCGCCTTTAATAGCTACGACCTTGTCCCGATACGTTACCACATATGATTTGTCTGTTTCTTTCACATATTCTATCAGATTGACAGAAAGATAAGCTGTCAACTCATCCTTTGTTGTTGAAGTTGACAGCAGCACTTTCATAGATACATTCTCAATTCGACTTGAGTCTGTGATATGATATGCAATGCTTTGTTTACTGCCAAGTCTTCTTGTTCGAGTTTCTGTCTTGAGTGATCTTTCAACATCGTATCTGTAAAAAACCAAATGCTCTTCTTCGTAACGGTTGTAAAATCGTGTTACTTTCTGACAAAAATGATCTGAAAGATCTTTGCATGTCTTGATGGACTTGGGCTTGTCCAGGCCTTGCACTATAACCATCGCGTCAACAACTGCAACTCTGCCTGTTTCGCTGGTTACAGTAGGTGCGTCGTTTGACAAAACAGGTTGCACCGCTTGTTTCTCCAGTCTCCAGAATAGCCATTAGTTGACTTTTGTCAGAGCAATGATTCATTAATCCATCTGCTGCAAACAACGACCTCGGCAAAACTGATAGCTCATAAGTGCCTATAGTTCTCTCCAGGCTTATGTCAGGTCTAGAATTGGCGACAATTAGCATTCTTGCAAACAAACCCCTGTCTTCTTTCAACTCCACAGTTTTGTCGCCAACTTTAAGCTTTGTTTCCTTCAATGAAGCCTTCCATGTTTTAAGTGAAATCTTTTTCATGGGTTCCCAGACATTTATTCGCTGTGTCTTCAGTCTTGATTCAAGAAAGTCATCCTTTCTGATCCTACTTTCTCGATCTTTGCCAGGTCACTTTGGACATTTTCAGGAACTACAGCTTTTGTTACTATATTGACAATGTCATCACCCTCGTATTCAAACGGGTTTGTAAAACCTTGTAATGTCGTTGAAAGAGACAAAGCTGAGAAAACAACTTATTACGAAATGTGTTTGACAGTTCGTAATGCTTTGATGAGGGCTGTTGGTCAAGGTTGGCTAATTGTTTTGACTCTGCCTTAAGTCTCGCTAACTCCGGGACTACCAAAAAGAACCTTGTCCTTGCGGTCTGATTCTGAGTTATTCCAACTATTCCAACAGCTACCTTCATCCAACGATTTACCTGCTCCAATGCATGATCTGCACCAAGCGCACAAGAAGCAACTTGGGTTTTGTTCACCACCCAATTTCCTGTTGAGAACTCGTGCCATAACGCGGGATCGCTTTCCTGTAATAACATTTCTGAAATATAGAGTGGCGTCATTTTAGCGTAGTTCGGTTTGTCAAATGCAAAAAAGTACTTGACAAATGCTGCGAGGAAATACAAATGCCGTTCCCAGTCACCATTACGAACTGCTCTGATAAATTGTAACATCAGGGTAACCATTCTCATATACACCAAAATGACTTGATGCAGCAAATTGCCTTCCTTGTTAAAATTTGCAAACTTTGCCTCAAAGTCTGAAGATCTGATATAGTCTTTTACCACTTCATACTCTCAAGGGATGACAAATCATTGCAGTTCTCAACGAATTTCCTGAACTCAGCTTTGCATTCATCGACGACTTCTGGGGCTCACTTAGAAAATGCTTCCATATTCATAGTGAACAACGACAGGAGAGTCACGGTATGTGCTCTCACTCCCCTTTTCACATGGTTACCATCTAGTATCTGTTTTATAGTCGTTTGACCATACAGGTCGGCATGAAGCCAAGCTGCGTCAATTCCCGAATTGTCAATGAAACAGCCAATTGTCCGTAGCATAGCAATAACTATGTGGAGTTCACCCGGACGTAGCACAATATTTTTTAGTTCATTCTTCTTTGCCATGAGCAGTTTTTGAGCAGGTTTGTACAGACCCATGTCAAGTGTTACAACGGTATTGTGCTCATCTCCAACAAGAACTGTGTTTATCTTCTGAGCTTGTTTTAGTACCGTGAGAAGTGTGGAAAATTCATGTGCTGGAGCAGCAATCAATGGCGGTGTAGCAACTCTGGTCTAAGGCAATTGCTTGTTCAAAATAGAATTTAGAGCTGACCATGTTTGTGGACAACCAGCTTGCCATAGAGTCCCAGAGTCCGGTTCTAACCCCGGTTCCATTTTGTTTTTGAGACCAACGAAAGCTGCTGCAAGCCAGCACAATTCTTTGGTATTTGCAATCTCAGTTCCTATCTGATTTTTAAATGAGCTAAATATTTCACAGTATGGCTTCGTGTCGTTTGATAAATTGCATTCTTCAATCTCATTGATGGTTTTGGGGAGGTCGTAAAGCCGGTGATCTTCAATCTAGTCATCAAAGGCAAAGCTGGTTACTCCATCGTTGTCACTGATTCTCTGATATATATTCATGACTGTGCCATGCAATGTATTTTTCCATCCGCAGTATCTTCTTGAAAGTCACAAATGTCTACAGCAAAGAAAATATGTCTCCCAGGAATTAAGCTTCTTGGGACATAGACTCCTTCGTTTCCATACCTGCTTACTACAGCTTGATTAGCGAGCTGAGTTTCAACTGCTATGATACGCCTGTAATCTACTGATAGGCAAAGTCCATGCAGAAAGTCTATAAGTTCCTTGCTGCAGAATGTTGCATGTACCGTCAAACCAACACTTAATTGTAATGGCCATTCATTAGAATGCTGCAATGTTAGGGTTTTCTTATTTTCACTGAGCTGCTTTCTTGTTAAACAAGCATACATTGCATGCTGAGCTAGGGTCAAAGCTCTTTTGTGAACCTGCCCATCAACATTGTCGTCATCCATGGCAAGTTTTGAAGGTCCTTGAATTAACCATCGCAAGAAAATTACGAGCGATTTAGGTACACACTTACCAAGTATCTCGTTGTTATCTACCTCCAAGACTCGACATTCAACATTTGTTTACGTAAGGTTTTGGAAACACTGAACATATTTTGCATGTCGGTTTCTAATTGGGTTTCCTCAAAAGCCTGAATAGCCCTGTCACTTGTCTTTTTCAGAGTTACCCTTTCAGATTCATTTAATCTGCTTGGCTTACTGAATTGTATGTCATCAATATTTTCTGTCAAGATTTGTTTCATTTGAATTTTCGAAATTCCTGATTGTTCAACCCCATTGCTTTCTCTTATTTCTCGGAACTTTATTACTAAATCGTTACTAAATCGTTCACTTTTCTCAACTTCGCCAAGAAATTCAATTTCGGCTGCCAATTCAGATTCGACCGTTTTAGACTTCTCTGGTCGGGCTCATCGGAGTCTAACTGTTGGTTTTCTTTTGCTCCAGCATTTCAGTGGTTTCTTGCTGTCGAGTCCTCACCGTTGTCTCACCTCTGTGGTTCTTTTATTTTTGTGTTCACGGAGATGTTGCACTGGTGAGTTAGGAGGCCTTCATGCGGACTGAACAAATTATTTGTCTTAATCGCGACGGAAGTAAGGGCGAGGATTGTGGCCACGTAAAATCGATTTAAGCCCCCCCCCCCCCCCCAGTGGAAATCTTCCACTGACCGTTCCAAGGCGGCTCTTCTGTGGCGATTTATTTATGTTGTTGTTTGTTACTTACTGTGTGTATCACTTGTGTCTTTTGGTTTTGGATGGCCATATGGCCATTTTGTGGGAAAGTAACTGTGTTTTTGGCCTTCCTTTGTTTAGGTTTCCATTATGGTCTGGTCGCTTAATGTTTGTATTTCTTTCCCTTTGGTGTCTTTGATGGGTGGAGTAAGTTAATTGTATCAATTCCTGATCTTTGTTTTACTTCTACTTCGAACTGTCTTAGGGCTCGGCCCGCAATACATTTGTTACATGGTTTACGTAACAGTTGTTATGGTACCTTACATCAATTGCATGAGCATCGTCAGGATTGATGGCAGTACTAAGACGAACACGGAAAACTTAATTCTCTGACTTCTCCACTGCTTTGCGTAATTTCTTACCAGCACTGTCTGTTTTCCGTTTAATCAATGCATGCTTTTTTGTCTCGCCCTTTTGGCAAAAGAAACATACTCTGTTATCAAACGGTTCAACAGACCGACGGGTTAGTATCGGGCTAGCCCGACTTTGTTTAGAATCTTCTAAAACATAGCTTGGTCCAGCACGGCTTGCTATCGCTTTCTCATATCGAGCTTTCGCTCTTGCAATATTGTTTTTACTTGTGGTGTTTTTGTAACACTCTTTATGCCAAGTTACACCTTTTTCTTTCAGCAAAGTGGTTGATATACCACTAAGCTGCCTACTTCTCTCTGGGTATATCCCATCCCCGTATTACCCGCGAGTATGGATGGAATCAAGTATTTGTTCGTAAGAGCTCGGTTTCTCCCACAGAAGCTTGGCTTTATCGTCTGTTTGACAGACAATACAAAGGTTCCAAACAATTTCCATAAGCGGCCTCTTTGGGTCACTTGGTCCACCCTTTTCGACGTCGGACATAGTTCAGAACAAATATGAATCAACAGGAAATAAACATACACAAAAACTAGTTCAACTAATCAGATTGGGGAAGACAGGCTCACAGGAAATAGGAATAGAAAAAGGTACAACGGACAGACAGATTGACAGACAGATAGGCATACATATAGAAATATTGATAAAAGAGTACGTTATATTAAACGAATAATGTAAGTAGACAAAACTGTCACAAAAACAGCACGAAAATGAAACATAAACAGCGAAATAACACTTTCAATGCGTGGTTATTTGTCAAACAAAAGGATTGAAATCAATCAATTACAAGGCTACAAGCGTGGTCTATGGCTCGTGGCAACAGACAAACAAACGCGTAGTGAATTACGTCACGCAGAGAAAACAATATCCGGCTATTAATAGATGGTGAAAATACATCGTGCATATATTGTCACGGTAAGATTTGTGGCAAGTTAACGTTCTAGATACCCAAAAATACCCCTATATAATATATGAGCCAGCGCATGACAAAACATATAAGAAGGTTTGAGCGGCAAGCGAAGACTCAGATCAGGCTGCGCGTTCGCTGATTGCATGTACCTACTATAGGCTACGATCTATGCAGAGATACATAAGCAAATGGTCTTGTCATAGTGGATGGGTGCGCAGGTTGATTGAGTATCTTCTTATTGTATGTTTTGTCATGCACCGGCTCATATAGGCCCTATGTTCTCTTGCATTAAAAAAGTCATTTTTGTATAACTGTCGTTTCTTTGATAAAATTTTAGAAGGCAAAGACTTTTAAAACTTTTCAATCTCAATTAGACTCAATTACTTGAAATTCCATTACTATTTATAAACGTATATATAGACAGCGTTATAGCCGCCATTTTGATTACGTCATTATTCAGCTCAGACGCGGACCTCAGAGTGCCGAAATGGTTGACATTGTTGCACATGCCCCAAAGTTTAATTTGATATAGGTCGCCAAAAATCGTCATGAAATTTGCACGGGACAGGTTTTCTGTCCCATTCGACATAGACTAAAGTGTAATTTTCGTGTTGGCAGACTCCGTATACTGTTTGACAGACCAAAGGTAAAACGTGTGTGGTTTAACTCATTTAGTACCAGAAACCCCAAAACGGGTACCCTGGTAAATAGTGCAGGCCCAGATCAGGCGCCGCAGAAAGCAGCGTCTGATCAGGGCCTCCACTGTTTGCTAAAAGTTCAGTCATTTTCCAAATAAATTTTGATGAAAACACAACCTGTCACCCCTAAATTTTGAAATGAACTCCTGATATATATAAGGAGGAAGATTCCATTTGGAACAAAAAGGGTTAAAATAATATTGTGCCGGTACAACAACAACAACAACAACAGGATCCACGAAAACATTAAACGGTGTGCGGATGCTGATCAGGGTCTACACGTATACGCATTTCATTGCAAAAGCATTCGTTAACAATTACAATGCATTATATTGGTTTCTTTCATGATATTTATCTGACAAAAAATTTTCACTGTTTCCGTCACGAAAAACACGCCTATAAAATTTTGACTCCCTTGAAACCCTGTATTATATAATAAAACTGGGGTTTATCAGGGTAAACATTATTTTTTTGCTGCTCTAAAATATAAATTGTGGGTACTCGTTAGAACCGCCTCGGATCTAACGTGTACCCACATCTATATTTTGAGCTGAAATAAGAAACAAGAGGTCCATGATGGACCTAATTCCCTCACCTGAGTCAAGTTGTGTTATCTTTTGATGATGTCTATTTGTTATTTGTTCAATGTAGCAGAACCATTTAAGAACTTAGGTGGAGATTTTGTAAATTCTTTCTTAAATTCAGTCACTGTGTTCAAAGGATGTGGATTCTCGGCATCAAAAACGCCTTAAGTGTGGAGAAGCCTGGGACTGAACACATGAAACTTGGTTTATTAGGCAAGTAGTCAGTATGCGTAACCACATGCTTACACTTAAGCAATTAACCAGTAAAGTGCATATTCTTTTTAATTCAGTGAATCAAAACAAAGGTGTGTAGCTCGCAGTGACACAGACAAACAGGTAATGCAATTGAGAACAGGCAAACAGGCAAAACCTTATACTTACATAGTGCCTTGCTGTCAAGCAGGTGCGACAAAAATGGAATAATGAAATTTCTACAACCTCAAAAGAATGACAGAATAAAGTAACTGAAAATAAGTTTGAGATATTCCATAAAAACATTAAGTTGTGGGTACTTGTTAGAAACACCCAAATGAAGCGATACTAACAAGTACCCACAACAAATGCAAAAATAAAAATCTGTGCTTAATTATTATCGTTATTCCTCTTTATCTGTAGCCTAATCACTGAATAAGATTGCAGTAAATTGTACTTTTAAGAATTTCAGAACAAGAGTGGTAATGAGTTGAGGTGTCTGACTATTTACGTTAATTCGTTATCCAGCCAAGCTCTGCAACAGGTCAGGTGTTTTTCTCCGGCTACTCTGATTAACAGTCGGCTCGAAATAAGTGAAATAATCTTGAAAGGGCCGTGAAACCAAAATAAAAGAAAACATTAAAAAAATAATAATAAAAAATCATTATCCCTTCTAACTTTATAGATGCATGTGCCAGCAATCATGCTATTTTTATATATTTACCCATCCACCCCTACCTTTGCAAAGAATGCAGGCTTATTTGGACCCCATTTGATTTAGTATAGTCTTTGAATCGACTGCCTATTCGAACTTCGCAAAATTGCAGTATGCTTCCTCTGGCTCTCTTGCCGGATTCTTACAGGGTCACTGATGAGGCTTTTATAGCCGAAACTACGTAGTATGACCCATCTTCTATCTTATGAATGTTTTCATTGCTCTTAAAGGAATTTATTTTTTATTTTTATTTGCCTTCACTGCAGCTGGTGTTGTGCCGTGTGGCGGCCGTAAAACGTCTCCCCGTACATCAACCATAGTGCAGTTTATATTTTACTTTTGGTCCTTTGAGATCAGCGTGAATAATCTGAGAAATCAGAAATAAATTATTGGTTTAGACTCGTATTCTAGACAGGTTTTTAATTATTTGGACCCCATTTGATTTAGTATAGTCTTTGAATCGACTGCCTATTCGAACTTCGCAAAATTGCAGTATGCTTCCTCTGGCTTTCTTTGCCGGATCTTTACAGGGTCACGGATGCCGAAACTACGTAGTATGACCCATCGTCTATCTTATGAATGTTTTCATTGCTCTTAAAGGAACTCATTTTTGATTTTTATTCCGCAAAAGCCATATGAACTGGCTGAGCACACTGTCATTCCACTGGTGAATTTATAGGAATAAATCACACCAAGAAATTTGATTGGTTAGTCTAAGGGACTCATCAGCGCCATGAATGTATGACCCATCCAACTGAAAAGTGTCATCAGTGACACATCTGCCCAGACTCAAACATATACCGGTATATGGTCAGTACAATGGAAGGAGTTTCAACCTCACTCATATTTTTTCCATGTTTTCTGTTCTTTTTTTTCCTCGCCAAATTGATACACCTAGGTTTGTTTTCTGTATCTCTAGTCCATGGACATGGTCAGGATTGACGTCACCGCACCATGTGAGTAAGCAGCTGATTAATTAGCAGAATTTTCTCACACACATTACGCTAGCAGATGATTCCCCATTTTAATCGCCCCCGCCCATTGGGGCTTAGAGAAATAGATTGGGCTGCACGATGCTTCCACACAGAGTTGATGCCGACCGCACATTAGCAGTAGTAATCCGCTTAGAAGGTCTAAGCCTGCTGCGAGTCGGCCCGTCCATGCTTATAAACCCTATTGGTTTTATTGGGCGGCAGGGATTGAGATGTCATTTCATCTCAATGTCGGGTAAAAGTCCTACAAAATTGAAAGCAACGTCTCCAAAATGACCTAAATTGTGTTGACGGGGACGTTAAACCTCAAATCAAACAAACAAGATTCCACATGTTTACCTGCCTACAGAGTATTTATTACCCTGTGTATAAACCTCCGAATCTCACCAGCAGAGTGTGGTAATTGACAATTTTTAGATTTTATTGATTATAGAAGGATTTCTCATTTCCATTAAATAGCAGTGATGCAGGTTTCAGGAACAACATCTGTAGAACTTCTGTCCCACCTTCACCCATTTTGTCTCAAATGGAATCTTCTTCCTTATGTAATGCAGGAGTCCTTTTCAAAATATAGGGGTGACAAGATATATTATGTTTAAAATTAATATGGAAAATGGCAGAACCTTTTACAAACAATGTAGGCCCAGATCAGACGTAAAGTTCTGCAGCATCTGATCTGGGCCTTCACTGTTTGCCAATCCCGGGTTGCTAGTAACCCATTCTAAGTTTTCGGCACAAACTGGGTTAAAATGATCTAATTTATTCCTATAAATTCACAAACTGAATGTAAGTGTAAATCTTGATCAGATGGCTTCTTTGGAGCCCAAGAAGCCATCTGATCAGAATCTACATTGTTTAAAAAATAAGGCATATCCAGGCTCAGCAGGGCAAGGGTTAATTTGTTTGTTTATGTTGAGCTTTACATCCATGTCAACACTATTAAGGCATGCCAATACTATATGTCAGCTTGATTCTTTTCTGTGCCTTGGCTCAGAATTCACTTATTAATACTGTAAATTAAATCTCTATAAGTGTATCCTGCATCACTGTTGTGTCCAACTGATATTGGCTCACAGTTGGACAAGGCCTACTGTCCTTGCTGCAAGTATGGGTAGAGGGGGGAATGTTATTTCTTCTGTTTCTTTATACACTTCCTTCCACTCATTTGCCTCTTCTCCTCTGTCCCTCATTTTCATATCCTCTACTATCTCTCCTACCTCTTTTCTCCGTTTCTCTGAGAGGACACAAAATGACCCACAAGGGTTGACGTGTCATTAAACCCAAAACAATTAATCAGTCAAATATTTAGTTCATAGAGCTGTAGATATGGTGGGTATTTAGTGGTACATTAGCTAAAGTATCCCTTATTTTTCGATAAAAATGTATGGTGTGTATATATTCATTTAGGGCAAGGTGGTTCTAATAAATACCCACAACATATGTTTTATTTATAAGGAAAATTATCCTTTAACTATCAACATATACCCATCTTATCTGCATCACTCCATCCAAAATAAACTGGTGCTGATTCTGTATACTGCAGCGCAGATCCTTAAGCCACCTATATTATTTTCAAGAGCCTAGTAGTTATCCAGCCCATGTTTGCAGCTCTGTTTATAACTAGGTCAAATACCTGGGTCCTAACTTCTTAGTGACTTCTATTATACAATGAGAGCCAGAGTCACTGCACAATTTTATATGCAGCAGAGCTTCGATGGCTCGAACACCGATGGCTCGTTCACTATGGTTGAGTCGAACCAATTCTTGAGTCCCTAGGGAATTCCTGTACATAATAAGAAGTGCGGGATAATTAAGGAGATTTTCGAATTTTATCTTGCAAATGTATGCTGTGTGTACTCATTAGAATCGCCTCGATGAGGCGATTCTATGAGTACACACAGCATACTTTTTATTATAGAACACCGAAAAGATGTCCCAGAATTGACGCCTTCATGCCTCCGGGAAGTAACCCTCAGTGGCTCGAACTACCCCTGTCTCGAACAGATTTTCGCCGTCCCAAAGGTCTTCGAGCCATCGAAGTTCGACTGTGTTTACCTTCTGGCATAACAATATTTACTCCTGGTTTTTACTACCCCCGAAAATCCAGGTATGGACATTTTAGCCTCTCCAGAACAACAGCTCTGTTTATTTTCATTTGTCAAAATGAACTTCAATAAATCTCAGTTTCACACTGATAAGCCTCTCTAATTGCCTAAGCATATTGCAACTAAATATTCATTCATGATAATTTCACTTTTGGAAACAGTACAGGCCCAGATCAGACGCCGTAGAATGCGGCTTCTGATCAGGGCCTCCACTGTTTGCTAAAAGTTCATTCATTTTCCAAATAAATTATGATGAAAACATATCCTGACACCCCTAAATTTTGAAATGGACTCCTGGTAAATATAAGGAGGAAGGTTCCATTTGGTACAGAAAGGGTTCGTACCAAATGAATTTTCCTCCTTATATATAGCTGGAGTCCACTTCAAAGTTTAGTGGTGACAGGTTGTAATGTCTTCAGATTTTATTTGGAAAAAGTTTTCGCAAACAATGTAGGCCTGATCGGACGCGCCATTCTACGGCGACTGAATTGGACCTGCACTGTTCGCCAATTGCCCGTTTTGGGGTTTCTGGTACATAATGAACAGATTTGTATACCTTTATTAGGATGAACATTTCAGTCTGGTATTGTACTGTCTAATTTAAAACCTCTAGCATGCTTGGCTGTAAAATTCTCTGAATAAATCAGAATTAATTACAACATAAGCCATTATTTCTATACCAGCAAGGATATTTGATACAATTGGTTTGCTCATATTAAGCAGATATGAGTGAGTTTTATGTAAGACTATATAAGTCACTTCACAGTTTGTTTTGAGTCCAACTGATTCATACCATATTATGTAAGCAGTGACAGAGCTATGTATAATGGTCTATCTTCAACTGCCTGTTGATATCTTGACAGGTCTAAAACCTTGTTGTTTTTTATATAAATGAACAATTTCAAAGAGTAATTAAGATGTTTCTGTTTAACCCTTCAGAATTATCTTCTGCTTTGTGTTGGCTGGTTACTTTAGAATCATTATTGCAAACAGTGTGGATCCAGATCAGATTGGTCCTGTTATGCCTTTTTTGTTTAAACTGAGATTTAACATCCCAGTCAACACTATTTAGGTCATTTTGAAGATGTTGCATCCAATTTTGTTGGAATTTTACCCAACACTGAGAAGACATCTCAAGCCCTGCCACCCAATGAAACCAATATAGTTCATGTGCATAGATGGTCCAAATTGCACCACCTTGCCTGGGCAGGCTAGACCTAAAATAATAATATCCAACTGCCATTGTGTTCAGCAAGAGAAACCATATTAGCAGCTTTGGTAAAAGGTCACCCAAGGAACATTTCAGTAAAATAATTTCGAAATCTAGCCACTGGCCTAGGAGAAGCTGTCATCTCAAGGTATTTTCTATTTTTAACTCAGGTGGCCATTTTGTTCATTGGAATAAAACCATTTTCGCAAGTTTGGATGAGGGTCACCCTAGGTACATTTCAGCAAAGCAGAACCGTTTTAGCAATTTTGGTAGAGGGTCAGCCAAGGACTGTCTCTGTGAAATTACTCCGAAATCAGGCCATTTGCCTAGGAGGAGATGTCGTTTAAAGGTTTTTCTATTTTTAGCTCTGGTGGCCATTTTGTTCAGCGCAGTAGAACCATTTTAGCAATTTTGGTAGAGGGTCACCCAAGGAACATTTCTGTATAATGATTTTGAAATCGGGCCACTGGCTTTGGAGCAGATGTCGTTTGAAGGTTCTTCTTTTTTATATCTGGTGGCCATTTTGTTCAGCAGAGAAAAAAAAAAAAAAAAAAACATTTTAGCAATTTTGGTAGAGGGTCACCCAAGGAACATTTCTGTGAAATTATTTTGAAATCGGGACATTGGCCTAGGAGGAGATGTCGTTTAAAAGTTTTTTTCTATTTTTAGCTCTGGCGGCCATTTTGTTCAGCAAAACGAAACTGTTTTAGCAATTTTGGTAGAGGGTCAGACAAGGACCCTCTCTTTGAAATTGTTTTGAAATCGTACCATTGGCCTTGGAGGAGATGTGATTTAAAGGTTTTTCTATTTTTAGCTCTGGCGGCCATTTTGTTCAGCCATGCAGAACCATTTTAGCAATTTTGGTAGACGGTCACCCGAGGAACATTTCTGTGAAATGATTTTGAAATCCGGCCATTGGTGTAGGAGGAGATATCATTTTAAGGTTTTTTTCTATTGCCATTTGTTAAGCAGAGCGGCACCATTTTAGCAATTTGGTAGAGGGACACCCAAGGAACATTTCTGTGAAATGATTTTGAAATCCGGCCATTGGTGTAGGAGGAGATATCATTTTAAGGTTTTTTTCTATTGCCATTTGTTAAGCAGAGCGGCACCATTTTAGCAATTTGGTAGAGGGACACCCAAGGAACATTTCTGTGAAATTATCTATAAATCGGGACATTGGCCTAGGAGGAGATGTCGTTTAAAGGTTTTTCTATTTTTAGCTCTGGCAGCCATTTTGTTCAGCGGAGCAGAACCATTTTAGCAATTTTGGTAGAGGGTCACCAGAGGAACATTTCTGTGAAATAATTTTGAAATCCGGTCTTTTGCCTAGGAGGAGATGTCATTTAAAGAAATTGTTGGCGGACAGACGGACGACGGACACAAAGCGACCACAATAGCTCACCTTGAGCACTTCGTACTCAGGTGAGCTAAAAATAGCACAATGTTTCAACTTAAAAATTTCGTCTTTTCGGCGGTAAAGATTACAATGAATTTGTATCGGCATGTTTTCGTACACCTGATTGTTCTTACGAGTAGGCACAATCTATGCTTTTATGCAGGATACAGGAACTCCTGTATACCGTCGTGTGCTACATGTTTCCACAAAACGCTGAGCTGGCAAGGGTTTTAAGTACACGGACGGATTAACTTGATTTTAATCAGCGGGACAAAGCAAATTGCAAGATACAATCGAATATCGACTATTTCGATTATTTATCAACACACAAATGGCGTTAGACATAAACAGCATAAAATTTGTCGTTTTCAGAAATATTTAGAAGAATCCACATTGTTTAGTCAAGGAAAAATAGTAGGCTCAGCTGAGCTAATTATTAGTTCGATGCTTATAAACACAAACTATAGCACGGTCAATTGAATTATTCGACCATAAAACTGTTTTATAACTTCCGGTTTTGACACTTTTCATAGTTGCATGCTCTCAATACGCTTAGAATCCTTTCATCTTAATAGCGTCTATCTCTACAGGTCCCCCATTGCTGCAGTCCACTTCTATAATAAATACCTTCGCGGGAAAACCTGGATCCTGTAAAACAGCATCACTATAAAAGATCATGCTTAAAGATCAAGAACGTTTTACGGACATCTTTTTCATGCGTTTATTTCACTTCGAAAACACGCCGATACAAATACATTGCAACATTTACTGCCCAAAAAGCGAAACTTTTAAGATGAAAAATTGTGATGTTTTTCTTATTTCTGCTCAAAATATACATTGTGGCTATTCGTTAGAACCGTCTCAATGAGGCGGTTCTCACGAGTACCCACAATCTTTATTTAAGAGCAGAAATAAGAAAAATAGGTATGCCCCTGTAAACACCAGTTGTACTATATAAAAGTGGGGTTCAAGGGGGTCAAAATTATATAGGCGTGTTTTCGTGATGAAATCCTAAGAAGGACCTAGGCCTAACAGTCATCAGAGTATTGCTTCCATTGAAAACAAAAATGACAACACGTTTTTTTTTCTCGTCATTTATATATAAGTTTAATCGCGTGGTGCTGATGTAATGTAGCCTGACGGTAACATTTGAAAGCATCAAGTAAAGATGCAATATCGAGTACGAATTTTGATTGGAGATGTAGCGGAATTTCATCTCAGTGTCAGGTAAAAGTCCCACCAAATTGGAACCAATGTCTCCAAAATGACCTATATACAGTGTTGACGGTGACGTTAAACCCCAAACAAACAAACAAACAAAACGACATTACTCTTATCTTTATATTAGCAATTGTAAAATGCATTGTGACTGTCTTTGGAGACTTAGATCAGTAGTAAATTTAGTAATGAAGCTTTCCTATTCTTCTGTTTTGTGTTTTACGTCACTTTCTCAGTTTTCTTTCAGATTTCATCGAGTGTATCTATGCTCATCCTTGTTTGCTAAATGTGTGAGATGAAATATTTTCGTCTTGTCTAGCAATAACCTGTTGTTGAAGCTATGCATAAAATAGCCAATAAAACACTATTTCTATGAATGTATTTCATTATTGTATTCAAAAATCTTTGCTTAAGATTTTCTTAGCAAAATACATTTGAAACTGAAACCCTATCAAGGATATAACTCTAAGAATTATTATCCATTGACCCATGTTCCGATACATTTAGTCATTTTCCAGGTTTTTATGAAGTTCCAGCTTTTATAGTTTCTGAGAAATATATTACAAAAAAATAAATAAATGACAAAATTTCAAAAACCTACCAAGGGACATAACTCCAAAAGTTGTGAGCCCTTTGTCACTATTCAGCTATTACACCTTTCTTACCTAAGAGACCAAGTGAAGTGAGCCCCGCCAAGCGAATTTGTGTCTTAGAGAATTCCGTCATGACAAATTTTAACTGCGCATGCCCAGCCATTCAGAGGGGCCAGGGATATGGCTTTCTGTCTGAAGGTTCCTCTTGATTCACTGCTCGCATAGGCGATAAGTACCAAAATCGCTTGACGGGGCCCAAGTGTAAGTTTTGTTGAAGTAGAACCAAATAAACATAAAAGTTATTAAGCAAAATGGATTTTAAAATTTTAAAACCTATTACGGGCCATAAATCAGTTATGGGCCCTTGACCCATATTCTGGTATACACGCTACATCCAGTCATTGATCATGTTAATAAGAAGATTCGGCGTTCTATCTTTCATTGATTGTATGTATTCTGTAACGAAAATTTCGAGAATTTTGCCTCCACTTATATTTCAAAACAAATGGACCCTTGGCGCCAATTCTGGTAAACAACATACATCCAGTCATTGATCATGAGTATGTGAAGGTTCAGCTTTCTAGCTGTCATAGGTCATTAGAAATCCGCTATGAAAATTATTAAGAATGGCAAAATTTGAGAATCTCTCTACGGATATAACTCCAAGAGTTATGAGCATTTGGTCAATATTCATGTTTTATACCTTAGAGAACATGTATAGTGTAAGTTTCGCTGAAGTAGGAACACAAACATGTAAATTATTAAGTAAAATACATTTTAAAATTCGAAAACACATATCTCAAAGAGTTTTGTACTATTCGCCCATATTTCGGTAAACAGGGTACATCTAGCCACTGTCCGTGTTTATTTTAAGTATCAGCTTTCTATAGTTCTTAAGAAACTGTTACAAAAACGTTCAATATGTTCTAGAAGGGTTCAAGAATGCTAAAATTTGAAAACCTTCCAAGGGACATAACTGCAAGAGGTATGGGCTCTTGGTCAGTGTGCTGCTGCTATACTCTCCCCTTACCTTTGAGAACAAGTGTTATATGTTTCACTGAATTAGAACTACAAACATTAAAGGTTTTAAGCAAATTTCATTTTAAGTTTGAAGTCACGGAATGACGGAATCACGGAATAAGGGTAGGACATGCCAAAAGCAGCGCTTTTATAACGAACAACATCACGGGGAAATATTATATAACATGTACATCAGGCGATTGCGTACGCCCGACATCTAGTCATAGTCTTAACACTACCAATTAATCATAGGCTAAAAGTTGCACTCCCACTACTCGGGTCGGTCTACACTTTACGATAACTAACCCGTGCAACATAGTGCATTTTTTACATCTCTAAAATGACTACTTTTCTGATGAAAATCCTTGATATTTTTGTTATAAATGCTCAAAACATAGGTTGAGGGTGCTCGCTAGAACCGCCTCAGTGAGGCGGTTCTAGCGAGCACCCTCAACCAATGTCTTGGAGCAGAAAAAAGAAAAATAAAGTATACCCCCGTAAACTCCAGTTTTCTCTATATTCAGTGGGGTTTAGGGGGGTCTTCATTTCACGGACTTTTTCACGTGATGATAAATCAAATCCATGGATTGGCTTTACTTAGGTCACTTACTTATTGTAAAGCCAGTTGGAGTCTACAGTGGTATATTGTTTATTTTGCCATGTGTTTGCTAAACCATGTTTGTGGAAACTAAGCAGAACCCATGGGGCTCTCGCACAGGCATCAGAAACTTTGTTTCGGGTGAAAACAAGAATACAACTTACCTCGAAATTACATGCGGGAAATACCATAACTGGTGTCTTCAAAACCAATGTTACATGTATAATGAATAAACATATTTGCTTCTAATGTATAGGAAATTATATTCTGGTTGCTTTTGTATGTAATACTACAGTCGCTATGATCGTTGACAGCCCATATCTGAGACGTTTACGTAAAATTCGCCCCAATTAATCACACGTTATACTTATTTATGCTGCTAAAAACATACTTAACTCGATTGTCAAGGACTTTTTTTCATCTACTTTTAAACAACAATAAATATACCATAACATATTAGTTTTCTGAACACATTCTATGTGTCAGTAAACTTACTAACAATACGTATTAGCATTCGGCAATTTTTATCGGGTTCCCGTTGCCTTCTATACAAACGGTTTTGGTTTTCGAGCGGGGCATGCGCGTAAACGAACTCGTTGACAAATCTGTTTTCATTGCATGATTCGATGCACATGCTGAGATGTACTTGCATGCCAAATTTTAAAGATGCCAACGGAAAGCCGATCTATGTATTATTGGCCTTAAGAGAAATTCTAGTATTGAGCATACCTCCAGACGTGGTGAAAACATCCGTGCGTTTGTTAGATCAAACACAATTGGCGCGGACCACAAATTATGCCAGTGTCCTTCTCCATCAAGAGTTTTAATCAGCTTCACATGACCAGAATGGAACGTCTCGTAAAATGTCAAATTAGGTTGAAGCACTTCATATGGAAATAGTACCTGATGAAAGATGAAATCACCAGCGTAACAAAACATTACGAAAACACGCCTATACAAATGCATTGTAATTTTTTCCGCCGAAAAAAAAACTAAATTTTTAGATGAAAAATTGTGTTATTTTTCTTATTTCTGCTTTCAAATATAGAATGAGGGTACTCGTTAGAACTGCCTCGATGAGGAATAATGTTTACCCCTGTAAATCCCAGTTTTTCTTTATAAAAGTGGGGTTCGAAGGGGTCAAAAGTTTATAGACGTGTTTTCGTGATGATATAAAAGTTATCTAGGAAAAGTCACCCATTTGAAAATAATCATCCGAAGCTATCACAAAATATAAAAAAAATGAAGAAGAAGAAGCGCCCTGTGGCACTCGCCGGCAAGAGGCATACGATATCAAGTCCAGGATTATTTTTCTGTAAAACTACAAACTAAATAACAAGAACAACTATTAAACAAGTGCTTAAACTCCTAGTGTAACCTGCGACTAATACAGAACACGATGAAATTAAGAGAAGGTAAGGAAAACTGTTATGTATGTAACATTTGGAAGTAATGATATTTTTGTGGGACTTTTATAATTTGTACCATGAGCATACAATTGATCATTACAGGAAATATATTTTTAGATAGGTCATTAAAGACACATTTTTTAACTTATATAACAGGGTGGCCTGTCTAATGATCTCCAATAAACATGTCCTTTGTACCATAGTGCACATCAAAGGCTTATCTTATCTAAGTGATTATGAGGTGATTATGAACAGATTGATATGTTTAATAGGGGGGCTTATCAAGGGTACTTGAGTGATAGTATAATTTACTGAGATTGTTTCCAACAAAATATTGTTTTAAATTTTAAAATAAAGTAAAGAAAAACACTGATATCCATTGTTTCCTTTACTCAAAAGTTCAAAGAAGTAAACAAAAATGAATTGATTAACCTCAAAATTAAATCAATAAATTAACCTTTATTTATTGATTGATTTTATTTCTTTTGATCAACAGTATGTGACACACAATCATATAATGTCTAAAACATCAGGGTTTAGAGGGGTATACATTATTTTTCTTATTACTGCTCAGGTAGGGGACCAAGAGATATCAGGATTTTATCTGAAAAAAAAAATGATTTTTGGTGGAAAAAAGTTACCAATATATTTGAATTGGCATTTTCTGTAATGATTACAAATAATGGCTACTAAATATAAAATCGGAAAAAGTGCTGTTGTTTCTTCCATACAAATCAAAATAAGGACTTAGGTGTAAATGAATAGATGTCATTTGTCAAAGTCATACCCCTTTAATAAACGGTCATTAGGGAGTTATGTAATCCAAAATTGTGTCTTTGAGGCAAAAAATATCGCATTTATCTATCACAAGCATGCTTTCGAAGTTTGCGAGGCTTTATAGAACATATTTATTACTGAATCACTATGAAACAAACGTTTTTATGACTACTTTGCACATTCACATTATTTATGAAAATGCCATTTAGACAGCAGTAGAGGCATACCGCTACAAGCGTGCTCGCTCAATGAAAATAATTTAAAGAAACATTACAGTAACCTTAACAGCACAGTAATAATTCTCCATCTGCTCAGAGAGTAACACGTGTCACGGTCTTGGGATCTACTATATCTGTAAGTTCTATTTCAAAGTCAAGTTATACGCCTTTGATGATTACTGAAAATGGCATTTTCAAGGACATGGTGAAAAAGGATGAACACACAATAGTAATACGGAACATCGTAAAATATACGAATTTACGTAGTCTTGTTACCTCTGATTAAATTTCAAAACAGGTCAGTTAGACATTGTAATCATTTTAATAATTTGCACTTGGGCCCCGTCAAGCGATTTTGGTACTTATCGCCTATGCGATCAGCGAAGGTTCGGCGAGCCGGCGCATCCGCGCTGTCTCGCCAGAACCTTCGCTGCTCGCTCATACAAGAAGTGAATCAAGAGGAACCTTCAGACAGAAAGCCATATCCCTGGTCCCTCTGAATGGCTGGGCATGCGCAGTTAAAATTTGTCATGACGAATTGCTAGAAGACACACATTCGCTTGGCGGGGCTCACCTTTGATATTAGAAAAAAATTAAGACATTCTGAATTCCATGTCACACTGATGCCCCCCCCCCCCCATCATGTTTCAGCTTAATCTGACTTTTGGGTGCTAGGATCCAGACAACAGTTTCTCCATTATATGTCCATGGGAGGCTAAATGACAAGTAACTCAGTTAAAAAAAAATCGTCCAAGATTTAAATGCCGTCCTTATTATCTGCAAGTCTGAGGAGAATGTGATCAAAAAAGACATCGATACCATATAGACACCATTTTTCTACGTCTATTTGGGCCATCAAAGGCGGACAAGTCTCATGCGAATAGTCCACATTGGGTCGAAATTAAACTTGTGTGATTTTTATGTATTTCCATTTTTTTTATTTGTTTGATGATAGCTTTATTTATTCAGTCCAAATAATACATATACAAAACAATATTTCATGAATATTAACCATTCTCTCTCCTTGCATCCTTCTTACTTCATTTTTAGATTATATTCATCTATGTATCTGCGTAATAATGTCTTTCTCCTGTTATGTATTATAAATTAGTTTCTGTTTATTTGTTTTTCTTTTATGGAACGTCCAAAGTTGTACTGGATTACTAAACTTCACAAGAATCCATACAAGCAGAGATATATCGCGGGTTCAGCTAAGTGCTCAACCAAGCCTCTTTCACAGATCTAAATCCTAACACGAATCATTACTGCAGTTAAAGATGGCATTCAGAAATATTGTGACACTGCATATGCCAGGAATGGTGTGAATCAGATGTGGATCTTGAAAAACTCCACAAAAGCTTCTAGAACAGCTTCAGTCACAGTCTTTTCTCTCAGTAAACAGCATAAAATCTTTCGATTTTTCAACACTCTACACAACTATTCCTCATGATAAATTTAGATCTAAACTCAAGGAAATCATAAATCAATGTTTCTTCCACAAGAATGGTATCCTTAGCTACCAGTATGTTGTCCTTGATTACAAAGACACATACTTCGTTCGAGATCACACTTATGGACCACAAAAGTACACTGATGCAGATGTCATAAAGATGCTGGAATATCTAATTGACAATATTTTCTTGAGTTCAGTGGCCTAATATTTCAGCAAACAATTGGCATGCCAATGGGTACTAATTGTGCACCGTGCCGACTTGTTCTTGTACTCGTATGAGGCGGAGTTTGTACAAGGTCTCCTCAAAGCAGGCATGGAACGCCTTGCACAACAATTCACTTTCACCTACAGAAATATAGATGATTTAATGTCTCTGAAAAATGCTAAATTCGCAGAGTACATGGAATTCATCTATCCACGTGAACTTGAAATTATGGAAACAACAGAGACTGCAACCTCCTCCTCATACTCCGACTGCTATCTCTATATTGACAACGGGAAGCTTACTACTAGGCTGTACGACAAACGAGATGACTTCAATTTTCCCATTGTTAACTTTCCCTTCCTCAGCAGTAATATCCCGTCTACACCAGCATATGGAGTTTACGTTTCACAGTTAATACGTTATGCTAGAGCCTGTTCCAAGTAACAGGCCTTTATGGAACGTGGGAAGGTGCTCACTACCAGATTGTTATGCCAAGGGTATCAAAAACACAAACTGGTATCAACACTAAACATGTTCTATGGGAGGCATCATGATCTTGTTGATCCGTACAATGTGGCCATTTCCAGAATTATTTCTGATGTTTTTGCAAATGGAAAGCCATAGGAAGACTTCCAAAATCTCGGGCATACCTTCTCGGCATTTACTCCTTTTCTTCGTTCAGGTCGATATGCATGGTGGGCGAAGCTTGCTTACCAGGTAATGCTAACTATCCTAGGACGCCTGATTACACTCTTCTGGAGTCCATGTCTGTTGGTCTGAACATTGATATTTGCCATTTGTATATGGATTAATGATTTTGAATTATGTCTTTGGTACTACGACCTAAACTTCTTTTCATCACAGTGTGTATAAACATGTCTAAAGAAAGCTGTCATGAGAAAAAAAAAAACAATAACAATGAACGCAATGATCAGGAGTCGATACAATTAATACACACATCCCATCAGAGACACGAAAGGAAAAGAATGCGAATGTGTGTTGCTGAAAAACTCCAGTTTTATACATGAACATTGATCCCGACCTGACGGAGAATATTCTAAGATCATTCCCAGTAAGGTCGTGTAAACCTTCAGTTTACATTGTCTTGGAGTTTTATTGGTGACACGTTACCATGCGACGAAAAGACAGACATATGTGTCGTTGTCAGTGAGCTAGGCCTTCTGCTGACTGACATGTCGCTGGTGGTCTGTTTTTGATTCACTTTGTGAACGCAAAATTCGGAGCAACTGGAGCGAACGAAAATTAAAACATGAATGTAAGAATCGTCAGCCATTCATTTCTTACGAAAGGGAAAGAAACACAAACACAAAACTATCAGATCCCATGGGAAGCATAAATAGCAGAAAGCCAAAAGGACAGATACTGTCCCACAAAATGACCAATTGGCTATTACTAAGAAACAATATATAAGCGAAACACACATTCAAATAAAATCTAAAAGGTTGCCTTTGGAAACAAAGAACACATAACAGAACGAAGTTCGGGTCTCGGTTTTATTGAATCTCTTTATACACAGCAATATAGTTTTCAAGGCTGCATAGTCCTCCTAGCACCGGCTTAAGCGATATTTGATTTTCAAAGTAACCCGAATGGGCTAAATGATCCCAAAGGGGAAAAATATAATATGCACTATGATGAAGCACAGGGAGACTTCGTACGGCCGCCACCCGTAATTTAAAACCAGCTGCAGTGAGGTAAAATAAAAAGCTAAAAGGTTGGCTTTGGAAAGAAAGAGCAAATAAAAGAACAAAAACCAGAGACTCGGTTTTATTGAGTCTCTTCATACACAGCAATATAGCTTGTTTTTGTTTGTTTGATTTGGGGTTTAACGTCCCCGTCAACACTGTATAGGTCATTTTGGAGACGTTGCTTCCAATTTTGTGGGACTTTTACCCGACATTGAGATGAAATGACATCTCAAGCCCTGTCGCCCAATGAAACCAATAGGGTTTATAAGCATGGGCGGTCCGCCTCGCACCGCGGTTCCTGGACAGGCTTAGATCCTCTAAGCGGTTTACCAGTACTAGTGTGCGGGCCGGATGCAGCTCTGCGTGGAAGCATCGTGCAGCCCATATATTTCTTCAAGCCCCTATGGGCGGGGGCCAAATATATAGCTTGTAAGACGAACTATAACAAAACTAAACTGCGACAGAAGAACCGACTTGGAACGGTTAGGGAAAATTATTTCACTTGTGATTTTAAACAATCACAGAAATGAGACAATGGTGAGGACTCACAGCAACAAATAACTGGAATGCTGGAGAAGAAGAACACCAACACTTGGACTCCCATCACGATAACAAGTCCGTGAAACGAAGACCCCTCTAAATCCCACTTTATATAGAGTAAAGTGGGGTTTACGGGGTTATACATTATCTGCATTATTTGCGCTTAAAAACCTAGATTGTGGGTACTCGTTAGAAGCGCCTCATTGAGGCGGTACTATCGAGCACTCATAATTTATGTTGAAAGTAGAAATAACAAAGATGTTTTAATTTTTACTCAAACTGTGTAACTTCTGACACCATGTTTGACGCCATTATTTCACACGGACATGTTAACCTAATGAATGGGCCGCACCAGAGATAGATCACCAGGTACAAACCAACATAATATTGACTAAGCATTAATTAAGTAAATACTTAAATCATTAAGAAATGAAGTTAAAAAAATGCGACTCGAACTCGCGATGCCTTGCTTACAAGTCCAGTGCTAAAACGACTGAGATATCCGGGCGCTGAAAACGTTTCTTCGTCTTCGAAGGTTCATAAACTTAGTTAATTTATTAAGCCTTTACGCTGGAACCGTCTTATAATCTGAGACCTGACCCACAATTATAGAGGGAAGCAACGATTTCAATCACGATTGGGTTAACCTCCGTGCATGCAGTCTGTCGTATAAAATTTATGTTGTACCTAATCGTTTTATACCGAAGAACGATTTTACGAAATTGGGTGCTGAAGTCATTGCAAGTATATATAATGTGAATTTATACGCTAAGTCACCAAAAATTCGGGTTCCGATAGACCTTTTTGAAGAAGAGATTTAAGCCATACATTTAATTTTGAAATTAAATCGGAATGACGTCTATAAAATTTAGAACAAAAAAGCTTTGCGTAGTTTATGATAAATATTAACCTGATTAAGAAGTTTAGCAGTTAAAAAATTATCACGGATGTAGAAGTCAAATGCATGACTAGACAGTCTGTTTTAAATATTTTTATATCGAAGAACGATTTTACGAAATTGGGTTCTTAAGGCATTGCAAGTTTATATTTTTTCCAAATTTATGTACTAAATTGCAACAAAACTGGGCTTCCAATAGACCTTTTTGCAGTCGCCATAAATTTCGGCTTAAGATAGAACTTGTTGCAGAAGAGTTTAAGTCCAGAATGGAATTTTTAAACTAAATGGGAATATTGCCCTGTTGCACAGTTCATGATACCGATAACAATGATTCAGCAGTTTAGCATTTACAATTTATTACGGGTGTTGAAGTCAGTTACATGACTACACAGACTGACAAATCGAATTAATAAGAAGTATAAACACCATAGAATGCCGCATGAGGAAAATCACTATCCAAAAAATAAAACTTTACAATCCCGAACTCAAAATCTTCGCGTTTATCATAAGTTTTACAGGAGACAAACCCATCTAGCATAGATAGATGTAAATCAGAAAACGCGGCCTGGGTATCAAAATAATTTGCTTTATTCTCGGCAAAGCCTCGCATTTTATCCTTTTTTCTCAACTCGTTTAAAAAATTCAATAATACGTAAACACTCATGTAAGATCCTCTAAATAATCCGGGGTCCTCATTTATAAAAATCAGCCCAGAGGTTATGGAAAAGATTTAAATTATTATATATGACCATTGCAGCCATTTTGGTCATGTGATCTGGACCGTTTGAACACACTTTCATCCATAGCCATGGCAGCTGTATTTAATATTTAAGTTAAAAAGTTTTTTTTTTTTTTTTTTTTGTTGTATAATTTTATTTTCAACTCTGTAGGTCATACATGTCACAATCAAGTTAGAAAGAGAAATCACAGAGATAACAACCGTATATCCATACCACTACAGGAATATAGAATCATTCTTTTCTTTTTTTTCAGTCCTGTTCTAGCGCAGTCCCTGCAGGAAGTGTAGAGTACTTACATGTATATACATATATATATATATATGTAATAAACATAAATGTATATATATATAAGAGAGAGAGAGGGGGAGAAAGAACGCAAGATAGAAATCCTGTTGTTTAAACTTTTCTACCTGCATGACATCTATTCCTCCACAAAGACCGCACCAGAACAGCACTATGTCCTTTTTATTGCTTACTTTTTCCAGAGAAAAACTAGCTTCAATCCTATGCTAATGTAGCTCTTGTAGAGGTTTCAATCCCATCACGAGAGCACGCCTATATAATTTTGACCCCCCTTGAACCCCACTTTTGCGTAGTAAAACTGGGGTTCACAGTGACAATCTTGTTCCTCCTATCGCCGCTCCGAAACACAGACTGCAGGTACCCGCCAGAACCGCCGCTATTAGGCGGCTCTAACGAGTACCCACAACCCAAATTCCGAGCAGAAACAAGAAAAAATGTCACAACCCCTCATCTAAGAATTTTCATCTTTTTAGCGATAAAGGTTACAATATATCTAAACCGGCGTGCTCTCGTAATGTATGTCAATGTAGCTTTTTTTTATTATTATTTAGAGGATTACTTTTTCTAGATAATACAATACACGTATATAAACGGCTACAGAAACAAATTCTACACTAGTAGAACTCCTAAATACTATGCTTCCACCATATGCTTGCCCATAAATGTCGAAATTTTCAAAGGGCCATCACTGAAGAAAAGTTTTAGAATTTTTAAGATATGCCAAAACTTGGGGGCATAATTAAACATTGCTGAAAAAGTCCCAGCTATTGTTCAAGTACAAAAAGAAAAATGCATTAATGATTACTGATGTCATCAAGCGTGTAAATATGCTAATGGACTGGCAAACAGTGAAGCTTGTGGTCTCACTACTTCTCACTGCTCCAATAGGAGCAGTCACATCCAGGTCTACATCGTTACATATACGTTCTGTAGTTGATTGGTTTTCGATCGACTCAAAATTAGTACAATTAGCTCTTAAATGCAAACATCGACCAAATTTGGAAATCAAGCTAACTTATTCTTATGAAAAAAAGAAGAAAAAAATACCAATCACTATGTTAATTTCGTACAGTGTCAAGGGCCAGCCATTTGCGAGATGGGGTTGCCAGCAGAGGATGGGCCGGAATCATGTGTTGGGTTTCGCAAACAGCATAGACTCAGATCAGACACAGCATCCGAGCGGAGTGTACACTATCTACAATGCAGGAGCTCAGGGTCAGACGGTGCCAAATGCAGCTTCCGATCAGGGCCAATGCTGCCTCACGACCACATGTAAAAATAAAGAATAATGGAATTTTTAACAGTCTAACAGTCTAATTCACCCATCAAACTCTTCTTTCCGGCCCAACCTCTGAGGCAACTGATCATCATACGTTCAGTGTTTTGACTATACAAACAGCATAAGAGTGCAATGACACACCCTCAACATAATAATACTTTCATAAAATAGGACCCGCATTTTCAGCCTACTTGCAAGAGAAAAAAAAAAAAGAAAAAAAGGAAACCTGCCAAATGTCTATGTGAACAGCTAAGGTGCAGATCAGCCTGCATATTTGCCCTGCTTGACCAGCTCCCCAGTTGCTCAATAGTAGTTGGACAGCATGGCCCCAACCATTATTCATGCCCCAAAAAGGGCTATTGGGACGGAGCAAACTAGTCCCCCGACTTCCTTTGAACAGCTGCTCCAAAGACTGATCTCTAAAGACGAGCCTCATTTCATATTTTAAGTTACCATTGCTTTCATCAAAGACCACCTTGCAGTGACTTTGCTTGCTTTTTTTTCAGAATACATAGACTTTGCATATAATTCTACTGAACAATAGCTTTTAAGCTTTTGTTTAAAAGACCTTATATCTGGGAGACAATTTTTCATTTTACAGCAATAAATGAAATGTTTTGCAAGAATAGCACACATACTTAGACAGTCATCTTCAGTAGGTGTTCCTGTGAACTTGTTTAAAATCCATTTATCTGGTTCCAAGATAAAATTAATGTTACATTTGGTCGTTAACAATTCCTGTAACTGTAACAGAAAAGTTCTTACATGGCTACAGTCATAAAATAAATGCAGTAACGTTTCTCTTTGTTCATTACAAAAAGTACAAAGCTCTGTTTCTATGATTCTGCATTTAAATAATCTACTGTTGGTATATATTATTCTATGGAATAACTTAAAATGGAAGTTAAGTAATTTTGAGTCTTCTGTAGTGCTATATAGCTTTGCAAAATGTCGACCCAAGTTTTCAGTGTCCTCCAAGTTTAGGTCCACATGCCATTTTGAATATGCTTTTATATTTTGTGCTGCTACCTTTTCCAGCAAAAGTTGATAAAAAGGTTTAGTTGTCTTAAGACTGTTTTTCAATAAAGACACATGTGGATGTAGAACATTAACAACTCTATTATTGTTTCTGCACAACCTTTTCCAATGTATTGGTATAGCTTCAATGACGCTATAATAATCAACAAAATTTACCTCCAACTGATACTGGTTTCTAAATTCTGCAAAGCTCATAAATCTTCCATCATTTTTGAGCAGATCATTTATAAAATAAATACCTTTCCTTAACCATGTCTGAAATAAGAAAGCTCTTCCATTGCGTTTTATATTTTCATTTGACCAAATTGTTTGTGACATGACTTCTTCCGGGGTTGTGGGAGGTAGCAATTCGAATTTTTTCCATGCCTCAAAAACATCTATCCAAAAAGTGTTAAGATTATTTTGCACAGTAAAAATACCTTCCCTGGATAGGTACAAAACCTTGTCTCCTCCGAAAGCTTCCAAAATATCTATTAATAATGTTTTCCATGATGCAAAATAATTAACATCAAGAATTTTCTTGAGCCATGATATTTTCAATGCCATGCTAAAAGAGGGAATATGAGGCACTTGTAGACCTCCCTCATTCTTATTATTTATCATAACACTTCTTTTTATTTTATCTCCTTTTCTATCCCATATAAAGTTGTAAAAGACAGTTTCTATCTCTTTTAAAATTTGCTCTGATGGTGTTGGTAGGACTGTAAAAATCTGAATAAAAATAGGTAAAGCTAGCGTTTTTATTATGCAAACTTTACCAATTAACGATAGTGATCTAAAAGACCAGTCATTTAGAAGGTTTTTAACAGACTTAATTTTATCCTTATAGTTTTTCCCTGTAATGTCCTCTTTGTTTACTTCATATTCAATACCTAGTAGTTTAAAGGTTCCCTCATGGTTCCATATTATTGGTTTTTGTGTTCTTAACTCCTCTCCACAACCCCGTTTTGCCCCGAACCATAATACCTGGGTTTTGTCAAAGTTTGCTCGAAGACCAGAGCAGCCGGCAAAGCAATCGATAATATCTCAAGCCATATTGAGGGACTTCTCGTCATCTCCCATTATAAGTGTTGAGTCATCAGCGTACTGACTTATCAGATATTCCGAGTTGTTTATTACTAGACCTTGAATTTCTGGATGGGCCTTTAATGCTGCACTTAATAATTCTACACAGAGAATAAAAAGATAGGGGGATAGAGGGTCACCTTGCCTGACACCTCTTTCAAACACATTGCTTAAGTGACCATTATATAAAATGTAAGTTGAGATGTCCTGATAAAAAGTATTGAACCAACGTATAATAGATTCTCCAAAATCAAAGAATTGTAGTGTGTTTTCGATGAAATTCCACTCCAAGGAGTCAAAAGCTTTTTCAAAGTCTAGTAACACAAGAAGACCAGGGATATTCTCTCTTTTTGTTTTTTCTAATAGATCGAATACAAGCCTGTTACAATCTCCAATTTATCTTCCTTTGATGAATCCAGATTGTGATTCTGAAATAAGTTTATCCAATACCGATTTAATTCTAGCTGCTATTGCTGAGGAGCCAATTTTTAAGTCCACGGACAAAAGTGAGATTGGGCGCCAATTCTTAAGGTGTTCTTTATTCTTACCCTCCTTCGGTATACAAGTGATGATGCCCTGTTTCTGAGTAACAGATAACCTCTGTATTGTGTATGCATAATTTAGAGACCGAACAAGGTAGACTCCCAAATGGCTCCAAAACAATTTGTAAAATTCTGCCGTAAATCCATCAATACCTGGCGATTTATTGTTTTTCATGTGTTTCAAGCTATTTAAGGCTTCTGGTACAGTCAAAAGGCCTTCAAGGTTCTGCTTTTCGTTTTCCATTAGAAACGTAAGGAAAGGGTTGTCCCTATCGAAAAATAACTTTCTATTATCTGAATCTATTATGGAGTTTTTTGATGAATATAATTTTTTATAGAATTGTTCTTGTTCAGCGATTATTGCAGCTTGTTCGGTTACTTCCTGATTTTCAATGATTAATTTTGTAATTATCTTTTCTGAATAGTGTCTCTTTTCAAGGTTACAAAAATATCGTGTGCTTTTTTCCCCTTCCACTTTCCATCTGACCTTTGCCCGCAGTAATATGCCTTTAATTCTGTCATCTCTAATTCTAGATAGTTCGTTACTTAACCGATTGATTTCATCTCTATTATGATCATAATTTTGGTATAATTGTTGCAGTTTTGTTTCTGCTTCTGTCTCTCTGTTATTTTGTGAACGCTTTTTGTAAGTAGCATAAGAAATAGTTTTACCTCTTATCATCAGTTTCAATGTTTCCCAAAATAACTGGTAATCTACGGAAAATTGCACTTCTGCGGGGTTTGGATTTTCTTGTTCTAAACAGTTTATTTTATACTGATTAACTGTTTCCGTTACACAAGAATTAATTAGTTCAACATATTCCTTATCTCTCAACAAATTATTGTTAAATTTCCAGCTCCCGCGACCCCGTTCTTGGTCAACGAATTTTAGTGTAATTGAAATGGGGTTATGATCAGATTTGTATCGAATTCCAATATCTGCTTCCTGCGCATACTGTACTAAATCCGAAGAAATAAGAAAGTAGTCCAGTCTACTTTGTTTATTGTTTGGTCCTGCCCAAGTGTAACGTCTATTATTTTCATTTTTTTCTCTCCAGATATCTCCAAGATTGAGTTGAGTCATAATTTCCAGTACTTGTTTTTGCGATTTTGGATTGTTCTTATGTTTATAGTTTAAGTTATCTTTTTCATAATCTAGAACAACATTCCAATCGCCTGCCATTATAATTGATAGATTATCTATATTATCTAATAGTTGTGAAATATTTTCGAAAAATTCGGGCTTATCTTCATTTGGACCATATAAGGCACAGAGCGTAAATTGCTGACCTTTGGCCTTGATGTCCATTATTATATAGTTTCCATTAGGGTCTGAGATAGTTTGTAATATTTCATATGTGAAACTATTTTTAATCAACACTGCTATGCCGCGGCTGGTACTGGTCCCCGAGCTAAACATTGCTTTAAATCCCCATTCTGACTGCCAGACATGTTCTATTTCTTTTGTTGAGTGTGTATCCTTTGCGCATGCGCTAACCAACTAACATCTCTTCACTACCAGCTGTCGAAATTTATTTATAAAACAGTGGTAACAGGTTATCAAACCACCGATCTATGTCTGGTGGATCCCAAAATTGTTCTTCTACATGTTTGGCCTAAAAACTTGTGAAAAATCACCCAGATCTTTGCAATAACACCATTTTCCATCGCCCAAACAAAGGGTTTTTTTTCCAATTTCCGGAAATGGACGGTGCGGCTTACTCATTTGCCAGCTGATGGGAATTTCCAATATTGCATCATTATGTAAACATTGGATCAACATGTGCTGTAAGCTTTTGAACATTCTGACATTATCTCTGTATTTTTCATGTGTTTTTGTGAACCACACCTCGCCACAAGGTAGAGGCATAACTTGGAGGTGTAGACAGACAGGTATAAACATGGCTAGTATTATAGAATTTCCATGTGGCTCCTGCAAGGAAGAAGTTTCAGACAGCCATTCGGCTGTCCAATGTGACTCATGCATGCAATGGTTTCATGCCCACTGTCAGGATATTTCCTCCCAACAGTACGCCGTCTATGCCAGTCTTGAAAGCTTCTCCTGGCTGTGTCTGAACTGCGGTTCTCCCAATTACAGCCACGGGCACGTCGAGTCGCTCTCATCCTTGCCCGTCTCAAATCCTTTCTCTGTTTTGGATTCTTCAGACATACCTGATGATTCTATATACTTCAAAACCACCATTGAAGATGAAACGCGCTCTCCAAGTCCTGGAAGTTTTCAGTTTAGCCCGTCAGTGAATGAAGGTCATGTACCAGATACCCCACCCCTCACATCCACACCCATAAAAGTAACTGAGCAGAGAAACAACTCGAGTGTCAATCAGTTTAGTAAACTGAAAGTCATTTGCATAAACTGCCAGTCTATCCAGAGTACAGAGAAACGTGCTAGGTTCTATGCCTTTTTAGACCTCCATAAGCCTGATATTGTGATAGGCACAGAATCATGGCTGCACAAAGAGATCCCTGATTGTGAAGTCTTCCCGGCATCCCTTGGCTACAACCCACCAATTAGAAAAGACAGACCCGGCGACACTAAAGGTGGTGGCGTCTTTATTCTGGTAAATCAGAAGCTCGTGGTATCAGAGCAACCACAGCTTTCCACGAATTGCGAGATTGTATGGGCAAAGGTGCAAGTGGTCGGAGCTAAGCCGCTTCTTATTGCCGCATACTATCGTCCTTCAGATCATGACCAGGTAAGTGCTGAGGAATTAAATAAGTCCCTATCACTTGTTGACCCCTCCAAGCAACATGTCTGGGTTACGGGAGACTTTAACTATCCCAAGTTGGACTGGGAGGATAACCAACCAATTCTCAAACAAGACTGCCCGAACCAGGAAGCTTACCTAGATTTTGTGTCCACCATAGACGATAACTGCCTCACCCAGATGGTATGTGAACCTACTCGGGAAGGTAACATCTTGGATCTATTCCTGACAAACAGCCCAACACTGGTAGACTCTATCAGTGTTGTCCCAGGTATCGCTGACCACTTGGCTGTGATGGCAGCTGTCAGACTTCGGCCAACAATACGAAAGGTAAGACCCAGAACTGTGCCTTTGTATTCCAAAGCAGATTGGGACAGTATGAGGCAGGGCATGCAGGGGTTCCAGTCAACATTTCTGGCCACCTGTGAAGGGAAGTCAACAGAACAGCTATGGCAGGAGTTTAAGGGAGAGACAGAAACCCTTATTGGCAGGTATGTACCCACCAAAACATTAAGGGGCAGAAAGAATCTACCTTGGGTCACTCAGGAGATAAGGAGAAAGATGAATCGCCGAGACCATCTATACCAGGTCCAGAAATCATCAGGTAAGGAGACAGACCGCCAGCTTTTCAAACAAGCTAAATATGAAGCAGATTGTATGACCAAAACATCATACAACTCTTACCTCAACAGCCTGGTTGGCATCACTGATGAGTCTCGAGACACAGATGGCCCCGGCCCAAATACCAAAAAGCTCTTCTCCTTCCTCAAAAACTGTAGGCAGGATTCACAAGGCAGCTCACCCCTCAAAAAGGATGATCAGTTGCACACCGAAAATGCTCAAAAGGCCAATATCCTTAACTGCCAGTTTCGATCGGTGTTCACTCCAAAGTCCCCCCTAACGCTTAAACAGCTATGCCAGCAGAAAGTCCGAGACCTCCAAGAATCAGGTCACCTTACCCCAGAAAATGTCCCCCCTGATGCCAGAAACAAGTATAAAAACATGACCGACATTGACATTTCAGTGAATGGTATCCTGAAATTACTGCAAGGCCTAAACCCAGACAAAGCCCCAGGACCTGACTGCATCAAACCCCTATTCCTTAAGAAGCTCAGTCGTGAGGTCGCTCCCATCTTACAGGATATATTCTCTAGGTCTCTACAGGAAGGTTCCCTGCCCTCTGATTGGTTGAAGGCAAATGTTTCGCCTATCTTCAAAAAGGGAGATAAAACATGCCCGGCCAACTATAGGCCTATCTCCCTTACATGCATCCTATGTAAGTTACTTGAGCACATAGTGACCTCAAATTTAGTGAAGCATCTGGATCAACACAATATCCTCTATGACCTCCAGCATGGCTTCCGTGCCATGAGGTCATGCGAAACTCAACTCACTATGCTTATTGAGGAATTGCACCAAAACCTATCGGACAGCAAACAAACAGACCTCATACTGCTGGATTTCAGCAAGGCATTTGACAAGGTGAGCCACGAGAAACTAATTTACAAGCTCCATGGCTTTGGTGTCAGAGGTGGAACCTTGTCCTGGATTAAGGCTTTCCTTAATGGTAGGTCACAGACTGTGGTCCTTGAGGGGGATTGCTCTGAGGAGGTACCAGTAACATCAGGTGTCCCACAGGGATCTGTCCTCGGACCAATCCTCTTCCTGGTCTACATAAATGACCTGCCTGAAAAGGTTAAGTCTCAGGTGAGACTCTTCGCCGACGACACAGCTGCCTACCTTGCCATTACAAAGCCTGCTGAGTCCAAGCAGTTACAGGATGACCTCAAAACTCTCGAAGACTGGGAACTCGACTGGAACATGGAGTTCAACCCAGGTAAATGCCAGGTCATTCGAGTAACACGAGCTAGAGAACCCATCCCAACTCAGTACACCCTACATGGCCAAACACTTGAGGTTGTGCCCTCTGCCAGGTACTTGGGCGTGGACATTTCTAGCGACCTGTCCTGGAAGCCCCACATTCAAAGAATAACAAACAGTGCTAACAAGTCCCTTGGATTTCTGAGAAGGAACCTTAAGGCCAAAAGCCCAGATCTTAGAGAGATAGCTTACAAGGCTATTGTCCGCCCCCAGCTGGAATATGCTGCACCAGTCTGGGACCCTTACACCCAGGAAGATATTCGAAGGATTGATATGGTCCAGAGACGGGCGGCTCGATGGGTCTTGAGGGACTATTCTCCCTATTCTAAAGTCTCAGACATGCTGGGAAAACTGGGCTGGCGCACTCTAGAGCAACGGCGTGCTGATTCACGACTGGTCCTCTTTTACAAGATAGTCCACAGTCTGGTTGCAATCCCTATCCCTACATATGTCATCCCCCTCAATCGATGCTCCCGGACAACCCATTCATTGGCTTTCAGACAACTCTATGCTCGAACTGATTATTACAAATACTCGTTCTTACCATTGGCAATAGTGCAGTGGAACAATCTTCCGGCCAGCATTGCAACCCTGACAAGCCTTGACAGCTTCAAACTGGCTGTCAGTCAGGAGTACCACCACAGACCTTAAATATAAACACCATTGTTTTTATCCTCACTTTTTCTTGTTTCTACTGTATAATACACTAACACTATGCACTTTTACTCTGTTCTTACTATCCGCTTGATTTTAACTCCTTTCTTTTATCGCATGTTGCGGGGAACCCGGCACGTAATACTCATTTGAGGGTGTATGCCGTATGGAGAGATAGATAGATAGTATCAACTAATATACTAATATCGTACATATCCCTACATCTTACAAATATGTCTCTTCTTTTGACATGATCTGAAAATAATCCTCTACAGTTTAAGCTTCCGATTTTTAATTCACCCATTTAAATATGTACCAAAAAGTGTAAAAAGATTGAATGGAATATTTATAGTAAAAGAATGTAAAATGTTACATACATTGATTGAAACATGCATAATACGAACAGAATTGACATTTACTCTTTTCAAAAAATATAAGTGTCGTCCAATTCCAGTCATTTTTATTGAAAAAAAAACAACAACTTCTCAAGCTCCCAGCTGGCATTATGTTGATCAGACAGACAAGATCCATGGTTTACAGATAATATCCTAATGACCCATAATAGTTCTATAAAACAGAAAAAATATGGTACATGTGGGCCATCCATTACCCAACAACAAAATACATCAAAGTCGGTCGGCTGTCACCCAATGGGATGGCAAACAGTATGGACCCCGATCAGATTGCAGTCTGATCCGAATGCACCCTGCCTGCCTAAATCCGTCTGTCCCTACAACCAGGACCATTAAGGTAGAACTATTTAACCCATTGCATGCTACTGGACTCTTCCACAGCCATATATTGGACAAAGCCATTTGTCATATTAGGGGTGTCAAGCCTATTTTTTGGTTTTAATACCATTTTTGACTGAAAGCTGTATAAAGCAAACAGTGTAGGCCCAGATCCAACCCCGCATTCTGCGGTGCCTGATCTGGGCCCAGACTGTTTGCCAAGGTACCCCTTTAGGAGTTTCCCCGCATACAACTGGTCAAAGAGAACTGGATTTAACAAAACTGATTTTTAGAGGATACAATATATAAAGTTTTATACAAAAAAAAAAAAATACCTATGGTACCTACCTATCTACCCATCTTGAAAACTATGGGTTGGGTGACAGTAAACATAACTTTTTAAGGATGGCCTTACTCCATTCACCAAGGTGATCTTCCATTGAAACCCCTGGACAGTCTTATCTTGCCAAACAATGCAAATCCAATCAGACTGCCAATCTTATAACAGTCCGATCAGGATCCACACCGCTTGCCTTTCTGTAGGTTAATTAAATATATTCCCACATGAATTACTATTGATGCTCTTCAGCAGTCTCTCGTACTTAACCTGTATATGGTTAGAATTCAATTTATATGCCTGTTTTCAGTTACCTGGGCTCAAATGCCTGATTAATATTATTTATATTCTGTCCAGGGCTTCCATACTGGAGCAATGAAAAGACAGTTTGACCTAATGGAAAATTTTGCCCCCCCCACCCCCCCCCCCCAAAAAAAAAGGACCCATCAGATGCTTACCTTCCTAAGATGATTCCAATGGCAATCCCGAGCACATTAGCCTACTATCTGTCCCCCATAATCTCCCAATCAGCCTCTAACAAATCCTACCATGCCATAGATATATTTTTCCTTGTTCATGTTCAGCCAAACCTCAATGACTCAAACCCTCCTGAGAAAATAAAAGTTACCCGCGACTGGGGGCAATGTTAGCTACCCAAAGCCGACCCCAGAGCCAGACCAAGCTCGACTAAGGCAACCATCCAAAACATGTTTTTATATGCAGGTATGGAAGTTGCCACCCTGGAGCTCAAGAACAAGCATGAAACAGCCAAAGCAAACATGCCGACCGTGTTCGAGTCATCAAAGTTCTGCTGTACAGACTCCATGGATCCCTCTGTCTGATCAATTTATATGACATTTAATGTTAAATTGCAAGCACTACCCCTATAGTATCCCAAAACTCAAAAGTGCTCTGTTACACAGACACAGATACAACAAATTACTAAATCCATCCTTTGATGCCAACTATACGGATCCAGCAGTCCTAGGGCAAGCAAAAAAAAAACAAACAAACAAACAAAACAAAAACACACACACACACACACACACACACACAGACATACAGAGCGCCCTATTCCAACCTGTCCACAAGTTGCAGTCCATTTGAGGTCAACGCTGCTTTATGTGTCTATCTGTCAGAGCACTCAGGACAATCATGATACAGGTCTTACAAAGACCTGCATTTTATTTTAAAGGGTTATTCACTATGGAGCTTTAGTATATATATAATATATATAAAATCCGAGCTTCAATGGCTCGGTCAACTTTAGCACCATGGAAAGCTGCCCGTGACAGGGGTAGCTCAAGCCACCAAGAGTTAATCCCAGAACCAAGCCTGGGGGCACAGCATGGATATCTTTTTGATTTTCTGTGTAATAAATGTACGCTGTACATCTTTTTGATTTTCTATGTAACAAATGTAAGCTGTGTGCACCCATTAGAATCGCTTCATTAAGGCGGCTCTAATGGGTACACACAGCACACATTTACAAGATCGAACAAGGCAGTTGTCTAAACTTGTCGTACGAACTCAAAAATGAGTTCGAAACGGCTGCTGCAAATGAGCCATCTGTTAAGTTAAAAAGTTGATGCTGCTAATGACCTTGACATATAATAGCATTCACAGACATTCATACAGTAACTCTAATTTCATAATCACAACAAGTTTCGAAAAATACATTTCTGATCTCAGCCAGAGGGACCAAATTTTACCTTGTCAAAAAACAGGTGAAGGTCAACCTAGAATCATCATCAATAGTTGTACTCAGTCACATAAAGCTACATACTAAATGTCAATGCATTTGGCTAAGAGGTTCTGGCAAAGAAGATTTTTAGGGGTTTCACCATATTTAGTATGCCGGCCATCTTTGTCATGTGACCTGAACCATTTGAATAAACTTTCGATTTCCAATTGTCAGGAAGCTGCATATAAAACTGAAATTGGCTCTGCATTTTCAGAGAAAATATCATTTTAAGTGACCAGGGGCAAAGGCCATCATTTTACCATATTTCGGCATGGCGGCCATCTTAGTCATGTGACATGGACCATTCGAACGTACTTTCGTTCCCTCACTGTCCTAAGGCTTCACATAAATTTAAAATGAAACTAGACTTGTTTTCTGAGAAAACAGAAGTGTCCCACCACATACCCCTTTCAAAACAAGAGTAATTTAACAGCACCACTGTGACCTTGTAAATAAGGTCATGGCTATGAAAACCTAATCAGTGTTTCTCCTTACCAAATGTTATATCCATGCAAATTTGATTAAGTCCACCCAATAGTTCACACAACCTAAATTTGGCCTAAATTTGACATATTTAGCATGGCTGTGACACTGACAATAATGTCAAGGTCACCAAAACCTAATCAGTTCTTCATCCTGTCCAATGTTATACCCATGCAAATTTGATTAAAATCCAGATATACTGCACACAACCTAACTTTGGTCTAAATTTGACATATTTAGCATGGCTGTGACCTTGAAAATAAGGTCAAGATCACCAAAACCTAATCAGCTCTTCATACTGTCCTAATGTTATATCCATGCAAATTTGATTAAAATCTACATAGTATTCACGAGATATACTGCAAACAACCAATTTTGGATAGGTCTGACCTATTTAGCATGGCTGTGGTTAAGGTCACCAAAACCTAATCAGTTCTTCATCCTGTCCCAATGTCATATCCGTGCAGATTTGATTAAAATACACCCACTAGTTCATGAGATATCTTGCACCGCTTCGGTGGTGAACATTATTGGCCCAGCAGTTTCAGAGAAAATGTATTTTGAAATGTCAATGGACCTGCAATCCATGTGACCTTTGGCCAAGGTCACTGAATAACCTTGACCTTGAGCATTCATAGACATTCATTTTGTACCTATTCTCGTGTCACAGACCACAATATTTTCCGAAAAAGCCATTGTTTTACCCTTTCTCATTGAAAAGCCTAAGGAACCAAGTTTGACCTTGGCGTAAAAACGGTCAAGGTCAAAATAGGGTAATCATATTTGCAAATTTGGTGGTACTCAGTCACCCGATGCTACATAAAGTTTAAAGACACTCGGCCCAGTGGTTCTGGAGAAGATGTTTTAAGATTTTTACAATATTTGGGCATGGCGGCCATTTTGTTCATGTGAACTGGACCATTCAACAAATGTTCGTTCCCTCACTACCCTCATCGGGGCTTGAAGAAATAGGTGGGCTACATGATGCTTCCACGCAGAGCGGCAGCCGACCTGCATACGAGTACTGGAAACCCGCTTAAAAGATCTAAGCCTGCCCAGGGAAAGCGGTGGGAGTCGGACCATCGATGTTTATAAACCTAATTGGTTTCATTGGCCGACATCTCAATGTCGGGTAAAAGTACCACAAAATTGGAAGCAACGTCTCCAAAATGACCTACTGTATACAGTGTTGACCTCAAATCAAACAAACAAAACAAATCCCTCACTGCCCTAAGGTTGCATTTAAAATTTAAATCAAACTGGCCCAGTGGTTTCAGAGAAAAAGTTTTTTTTAAATGTCAATGGATCTATAATTCAAGTGACCTTGAGCCAAGGTCACTGAAGGACCTCGACCTTTAGCATTCATAGACATTCATATTTTACCTATTCTCATGCCACAGACCACACTGTTTTTCGAAAAATACATTGTTTTACCCTTTTCCCATTGAAAAGCCTAAGGAACCAAATTTGACCTTGGCATAAAACAGGTATAGGTCCATCTAGGGTCATCATATTTGCAACTTTCGTAGTACTCAGTCACCTAGTGCTACATACCAAGTTTCAAGACAAACTGCCGAGTGGTTCTAGGGAAGGAGATTTTTTTAAGGTTTTTAGCTCACCAGAGCCGATGGCTCCTGGGAGCTAATAGGATCGGCAGTTTTCCGTCGTCGTCGTGTTTTTTTTTAAGAAATTCGGCTCATTAGTTTGGTTGAAATGGCAACCTAGAGTTCCAAAGACTTATAATGGGGAAAATTGAAAATTGGCATTTACTGCAAAGTCTCTGTAGATATTTTGACAACAATTTCATGCCGCGCCCCCTCCACTTCTTAATATGCCTTATATCTCAGAAACCTTACAGATCCCCATCCCTGAACCATATATATTCTTGTTCCTTATGATAAGATTCATAAAGTGACACCAACCTGGGACTACCCCCGGATGTGCCGGGGACATGCCCCTACCCCCTCCACTTCATAAAATGCCATTTATTTCAGGAACAATTCAAATCCCATAACCATATATATTCTTGTTCCTTATGATAAGAAACCCTCAGTGACACCGACCTGGGGGTCCCCCGGGATGTGGCGGTGGCATGCCCCACTCCCTCCATTTCATAAAAGGCCGACTATCCCAGAAACCTTACAGATCCCCACCCCTAAACCATATATATTATTTTCCTTTTGATAAGTCGTATTCAGTGACACCAACCTTGGGGACACCCGGAATGTGCCGGGGCCTTGCCCAACCCCCACCACTTCATAAAGGTCAAATATTCCAGAAACCTTACCGATCCCTACCCCTAAACCATATATATCCGTGTTTCTTACGCAATGATGCATCAAGTGACACCAACCTCGGGGTGCCCCCGGATGTGCCAGGGACCTACCCCACCCCCACCACTTCATAAAATGTCATTTTCTCAGAAACCATTCAGATCCCCACCCCTACACCATATTTATTCTTGTTCCTTATGATAAGAAGCACTCAGTGACACCAACCTGGTGGTCCCCTGGGATGTGCCGGGGCCATGCCCAATCCCCTCCACTTCATAAATGGCCAAATATTCCAGAAACCTTACAGATCTCAACCCCTAAACCAAATTTTTATTCTTGTTCTTTATGATAAGTCACATTCAGTGACACCCGGGCCATGCTCCACCCCTCAACTTTGAAAAAAGACCATATATTTGAGAAACTGTTCAGAGCCTTACCCCTAAACCATATACATCTATATTCTTGTTCCTTATGATAAGACGAAATCATTGACACTAACATGGGGGTCCCCGCAGAGTGCCAGGGGCCATGCCCCACCCCTTTACTTCGATAAAAGCCATATATCTCAGAAACCGTTCAGATGCCAACCCCTTAACCACATATATTCTTGGTCCTTACGATAAGACCCCACTTCATAATAGGCCATATATCTCAGAAACCATTCAAACCCCCACACCATAATCACAATTATTTTTGTTCATGGTTATAAGACACATTCAGTCAACCCCATCTTGGGCGGTCCGCAGGGCCATTTCTCTCCCATCCACTTCATAAAAGGGCCTCATTCTCAGAAATGTTCAGCATTCAGTGACAACAATCTTGGGCTTTTCAGGGATCCGCCATGCCCGAATCCCTCCACTGCTTAAAAGGCCTTACATCTCAGGAGCTAAACATATCCCCATCGCAAAACCATATATGACTCTGTTCGTTTTGATAAGACGCATTTAGTGACACCAACCAGGGCTCCATTGGGTTCATGCCCCACCCGCTCTACTTTATAAAACACGTTATATTTCAGATACAGTCCACAGGAGTGTTCATTTGGTTATGGGTTTAGTTTGGGAGACTTCATAATTGGTAGATTAAAATCATATCATGTTAAAATACATGTCGGCCGTTGGGCAGTGCCCACCTGAGCTCTGGTTTATGGAATTTGGCTCTTTGGTTTGTTTGCTATGGCAAGTTAAGAATTTCAATTGACTTATAATGGGGAAAAT